>JAVJGG010000040.1:17165131-17176412 GCA_035590195.1 Aviceda cuculoides | reverse complement strand
ACGGAGGGGAGGTTAAAAAAAAAAAAAAAAAAAAAAAGCATAGGAAATGATCAGAACCTTGATGCTGTTCTCCAAAGCTGTGTCCATCAGAAAATCCTAAAACAAGGGCTTAACTTTTGTTTGCAACTAAACCAAAAACGTCCTCAGCTATGAACATCCCGTAACTGGGAGCAGCTTTGGAACTAAAGTAAATCGGAACCCCGACAACTGAGGTCTGTCCCTTACTATTATTTGTGTGGTAAATCTGAGATCCCAGCTAAAATAAGAGACTGAAACCAACATCTGTTAATAACGTGCACAGTGATAGTGATAGATTTCTTCTACCCAACATTCCCCTACATAGGGTAAACCTGAGAGATACACCTCCCATTTTGTTTACCTCCTTAAAGCAGTAAACTATAAGGAATGTCTTACCTCCACAAAGTGCTACGTAACTTCACTACACTGTATAAATGTTTTACACCAATAATAATTAAGGGGCACATTTTCAAAGTGCCTCTAAAAGTTACACACACAGAATTTGAGAGCACTGTGGCTAAATCACATGTACACACTCACCAGAGCGGTATTTCCAGGTGTCTGCCTTAAAAACTTTGTCTCTCAGAGGAGCCACTGCTGCATCTGTGCACGGCGTTGAGTACCTAAGTTTAAGCAAGTTTTCTAGAGTCTGCCCACATACAGACATCTTTTCTTCTAGCTGACTTCTAAGCCCATAGCCAAAGATGCCTGTCTTCGGAAGGATGCTCAGAACAGTTGCTCTGAATTCACTTCAAAGCAGATATGCACAAAGACACCGCACAGAGCCTAGCTAGAAATAGAGTTGCCCTAATTTGATCTAATTAACCTCCTTTCCAGCATCGAATATGTGGAAACAAACAGGATGCATTGGAAAACCCAGCTAAGCAGCCCCTTCACTGCTTTCAGCTGCTGCAATACATACACAGGTGAAATACAACCTCAGCCTTTTAAGTCGACCCTCCAACCAACCAGTGAGGTCTGCATCTGAGAGCAGATGGCCTTCAAAAGGCATATTCCTGGACCCACACCTCTGTGAAGACATTAGGTGGGATGAGAGTTATGCACTTAACACACTGAAGTCACTCCAATGTTCCCTGCAAGCGTCAAGCTTTGTGGTGCACAACCACAGAAAAATCCATGAGCATTGCCAAAGGGTCCCCCAAGAAGAGTGACAGAAGGCAAGCCTTGTACTGGATGAATCACCTCAACAGGACACATATGGCTTGGCACACCAACAACAGCTCAACTAAGTTTTTCAGCTGAAAAATGCCTTTTGCTCCTTCCTCCAAGGTTCTTTTTTCAATGCATGTCAAAAGTGGCACTTCTTTAGTGACATTCCAGACACTTCACCACTATGAATCTTTTTTCCCCAGAAGAAATGTTTTCAAAATGTTTAAAGTTTTCCTCTTAACTAATTCCTCACTTTTTTCCCATTCCACCCCACCCTAGAAAGAAGCAAGAACTGATAGAAAATCAGGAAACTTCATCAGATGTGTTCTTCTTTTTCATATTCCCAGTAAATGCTAAGTTCAATCACTTTCCACCTGCTCTTTGTGTTAGCAACCTCGCTAGAAGTAAGTGCTTTCTCACACACAGAACCACTCCTCCTCAGGTAGAAGTCCAAACCGTGGTACAGAACCACCACAAAGAGTTCACCTTCCTACCATCCATGCTGTCAGCATTGAAGAATTTCCTCTGGTGGAACACTGCAAAGCATCCCACTTGCACACAAGCTGCTACAAATTCTAGCCCCTGTAACGTATCACACAACAGGTTATTTCTGGCACTGCAGAGAAAAACCCCAGTCTGTACCCACACAATTCCAGGAATGCAAACTCCACATAGCAAGCTTTGTCTAAGAAAGGATTAAAATAAGAAAAGGGTCTTATCAACTGCACTGTAACAACTATGCCACCTTACCTCAGGATGCTGAATGTAAATCACACAGTGTGAACTAATGCAATCACTTTTCTGTCTTGGAGCACTCCGACAGAGAACATGTGTTCCAGCCCTGTTTCACACTTATCTTACACAGGCACAGCAGCACGTGGTTTCAGTATTGTCCTCAGACATTCAGGTATATGATGCCCATTAGCTGAAATGGACCTGCACAGTTGTGTTCCTATGAATCACATGAAAAATTAGTCCCCAATAGGAAACTATTTTTTAGCGAGGTGCACAGCATCTCCAACTATACCATTAATAATAAAGGTGTGTGTTAGCCCTCATCAAAAATGTCCCCCAGAAGACTAAGCCTCTGCAGGAAGAGAGATAGCTGTACTGTATATTGCTTCAGCAGGCAATTGCTCAAGCAACACTGCTTCAGTGCCATAAAGAGCCACTTCCCAGTCATAACGCAAGCACAAAATGCCCAAAACAGGAAGGAATAAAACTGGAAGGGTCACCAGGTTAGCCTCAAGCTACAATTTCTCACTCTGGATGCAGAGATCACTACCAGGTCTATAACTGGTCTGGTAGCAGCTCTGGTGGAACTGTTTTGGTGGAGTCGTATTGACCCACAAACTGCCATGCTTGTGCTTGCCTCTCTCCTCCTCCCCTCCCAAAATGTAACTGGAAACTTCAATGAGACTCAAAGCAGGCATGGGAGCTCTTCTTGCATCAGACAAAATAGACCAGACAGATTTGAGACAAGAAACAGCCTTAAGATTGCCAGAAATAGTAGGAAACATCATCTTCCACCCTAGACCGGAATCCTGCTCCCTTGCCTTAGCTCATAAGGAAACCAGAACAGGAGCAAATCAGCTTCTCCTTGCCTCTGCAAAAGGACAGCAGATACACCTTTCTCACTTCCTTGCTCTGCTACCCCGATCCAGGCCAGCCCCGCTGAATGCAGGAAAGGGCAAGTCCATTTTATCAACAGTATTTGCAAGTGAAGTCTAGGAAGAATCAATATGTTTTTAAAGTAATAACAGAAAGGTCTTCTTTGGCTGTAACATGAACACATACTGTATGCCTTTGAATAAATTCACTTTTGCCACTCAAAGCACCTGGGATGCTCTCACTTAACAGCTCTACCATCGCTGTGTAAGCCATACCCTGGGTATTAGCTAGGCATAACGTTACAGATTCCATCCTCGTGCAGTGCAATCTGCCATTCTGCGGAGGGCCAGCCCAGATTGTAGGCCACCAGGGAGTCCCACTTCACCTTACCACAAGAAAAGATTTTCAGTCTCACTAGGTAGAGCTGGTCCACTTACTTTTGGTGAATAATTTAATTAGCCAGTGAAGCACTCCACTTTTCCCCCCACCCTATTTGCACATTTGCCACAAAGAAAGCCACTTTTTTTTTTGCAGGCATTTTCATTACCGAGATCCAGCAGCAGGTTTGTGTGAAAAAATTCCTGCCACCAGTTGTTCAATGAACAGCAAGCCACAAATTCACTTTCATGGGTGAATTCCCATGCAGGTAGCTGAGCAAAAGCCCATCAAGTTCCAAATGTGCAGAAGAAATAATTGCAGTCTTTTAAAACCACTAATAAAAAAAAAAGAATACAAGCATTGGAAGGATAAAAATGTGCTCACAACCATCTGTCACTTTGGAATATTACTTTACCATATTTAACCATGACCGATATGCAGCTGCCTGCCTGAGCGGATGAGGAAGACGATGTAAGGGAAAGAGTGCTGGAAGGACAATCAAAATGAGGGATACCTCCTCTATGCACTCCAGAAGAACACCAGGAGCTCATGGCATACGCAGGTCATTTCTTAATAAGCTATATGCAGCAGCAACTCTCTTAGGGGAAAAAAAAAAAAGGAGAGAAGGCAGCATGCAGCTCCATGCTGCCACAATGACACCAAGTTGTGCAAGCTTAAAGCCGCCCCAGGTGAATCCATGTGAGGTAAAGCAGCAGGCTGCCAGAGGTGTGCCACCCAGGAGCATGAAGCACAGCCCAGCCATCGCCCAGGAGGCCAGGCACCGAGGAAGCCTTTCTGCAAGAAGGGCTGGAGCAAATGAGCATGGGAGGGCAGAGGAACTGAAAACCAAGCAGAAAGCCCATGTAGAAAGCTACCGAGTTATTGAAAGCACCTCTACCAACCTTAGAACCAGGCCAGGTTCAGCGCAAAACCTGCTAAGCAGTTACAGAACTATAGAATCTGGGTTCTGAATTTGGGTTAGAAGGGACCTTGAAGATCACCTAGTTCCAACGCCCCTGCCATGGGCAAGGACATCTTTCACTAGACCAGGTTGCTCAAAGCCCCATACAACCTGGCCTTGAACACTTCCAGGGACGGGGCATCCCTGTCAGCAAACCCAGATCATCACCCAGTCAGCAGTGGAGGAAGAGATCGCTCCATCAAACATTATGGCTTCTTCTGCACAATCTCTGGCAAATTAACATCCCTCCCCACCACCTTACTGTCTCAAATTTCCCCTGCCAAATAGGAGTAATTTTTCTCAAAATCTTGGCAAACTTCTTTATGAGGCATCTTTAAAGCTTGGGAAATAATTCTTATTTAGATAGATAAGACTGGGAGAGACTTTTTGGCCATTAATTTCAGCCTTCTGCTAATTTCCAGCCTTAATTTATTCATGGCTTGTTCATACCCATTTGTCTGTGCGCCAACATGCCGTTTCAGTATAAATAACCCGTTCCTACATTTCCCTGTTCATCCTCCCAAGATGTATTTGGAGCAGCAGCCATGTTCCCATCTTGGCTAGCCTATGCAAGCCAAGCTCTATCAGTCCCCTCTTGCAAGGGTATAGTCCCCCTCGCCCTGGTCCTCAGGGTGCCCTTCCTGATTTAAATTCATCCCTGCTGCCCCCAGTAGTTCAGAACTGCACCCATATGCCATGACATACTCAGGTACTGCAGTTTCATGTCTCAGCTCCCAAGAGATTTGACTCAGAGACTTAAGCAGTCCCTGACAAAAGGCTGAGGACTGAACCAGTTCCCTCTCCTGCCGGTTAATGAGACCCCTCATCCTCTAAAACACTTTGAGTCCCCAAGTGAAGGGGAGATGCCACTAGTGCAATGCTGCCATACTGTCCCTTCCAGCATAAACAGAAATCCAAACAAAGCCTGGCCCTACTCCATTAGAGAATACGTACCTGGTCTTGCCAAAATTAGCGGGCAAAGGAGTATTTATAAAATCTGTTTTGCTGAAAGAAATTACTTCATAAGTTATTGCTATTCCTGCTGATACACAGCCATACCTTTTTTTTTTTTTTTTTACCTGAACAGAGAGACAAGCCTGCAAGGAGAATCAACTACAACAGGACTGCATCCTATGCCATGACATCCACTTGTGCCCCCAGAGCTGGTGAGGAAAAAGATTGTTAAATCTACAGTTTGCAATCCAGCCCCCCCTGCAGCACACCCTCCCTAAAACAAAGGCTGAAATAACTCTCCTATGGAAAAAACCTTGTCCAGTAGGCAAACAAAGAGCTTTGAAATAAAGCTTATTCCAGCCTAGGCCTGCATATGGAGTCCTTGCAACCCAAACACTACCAGATGGTACAGGGACAGCTGACACAACTGGTACAAGCAGAAGCAGCCCCAAGACTTCAGCTCACACAGAGGCTGATTCAGACACCACTGCCTCCCTCCAAGACCCCCTCAAACACAGCTCCTCGAAACCAGTCTCATCCACCAAAAATTTCAAAGCACCTTTCCTCAACTGCTCCCTTCCCAGTCTCTCCCATTGTGCGTGCTCTGCATGGAGAAACTGGGGGCTCTGCAAACTGTTGGAGCAGCAGCTGGGTACCTCCAGTAAATAGACTGAGACTTTGTTCCTCTCACTGGAAGTTGCAAGCTACCAGGAGGGCACGGTGTTCAGTAAGCACAGAGATGATCTGGGTTTGCCATGTGATTCGTACTGCAGCAGAGCTGCTGGCACAGCTGCTGTAATAACCAGAAGAAAATTCCCTCCAATGTTTCAGAGTTACATTTCCCCTCCACAGCCTTTTACTCTGCTCGGAGAGCAAGAGAGCCGAATTGCCAAGCCACTGATGCTGGCTCAGCATGCCTGTAATCCCAGTCTTATTAAGCAAAGCAATTAAGCATGGACTTAACTTTAAACACATTGTCAAAGCCCAGTGGCTTTATGCAAGTTCAGACTTAAGCAGATGCTTAAGTTCATTGCCGACTTGAGGCTTAACTTGGCAAATTAAACCACAAAACCTTGCTTGAACTGTTCTATGGAAGTAAGAAAACACAAAGCTTATTCTCTACAGCACCCGTGCTAACGTTAAGGACAGGTTCAGCATTTCTTCCCAGGCACCAAGCACCGCTGAGGACACGCACTGCTGCAAGGGCTTTCAAGCTCCCTGGCAGACGCCTCTGACCATGCAGCTGCACCAGTGTGCCCAGTAACACAACTGACCATCCCACTGCTGTATAGACACGAGACACCACCCTCTGGTTCTAGGAGCTTACACAACGCCAGGTTTCAAGGCAGGTCTGAAGGAGAGGAGAAGGGGAGCTCAAAGCAGCATAGGAGAACGTACAAATGTTTAAAAGTCTAGCAAGTGCCTGCTGAAGGTTGGCATTCACAGCCTGCTGCGGTGGGAATCAAACCCCCCAGAACTGAATGAGAGACATCAGAAGGGTAGAAATAAGCTTTACATATTAGGAGAAGCTCTCCAAGCATGATGAAAAAGAGAAGGTGATGGCCCACGTGAAGAGCTAGGAGAACAAGTGCAGCCACTACATTTTCAGTATGGTTATGCTGCTCTTGTCCGGGCCTGAGAAAACAGCATTACAGAAACGCAGAACTGCAATGCTAAGAGCCAGGACAAGACATAAGATTTTGCGGATAGTGAAAGAGCTCCATCAAAAAGACATTAGACAGGCAGAAACTGCTTGACTTGGAGGTGGACTTGGTGAAGCTGATGAAGATAGAGATAAGAAACTTTGGCTAGAGCAGTTTTAATTCAGTGGAAGGCACAGAAAAGGTGTTAGGACAGACTTGAAGGAGAGGAACTTTGTAGTGTGAAAGTAAAAAAGCTTTCAGTACTGAGATGAAAGGCAGATGGGATGGCAGTTGGAAAGAGTCAAAAAAGAAAGAAAAAAAAAATAAAAAACAAAACCCATACATACTCTTGAGACTGGAGACACTAAACATGGTTGTATTACCAGCAAAAACTCAGAGAAGAATGAGAAGTTATGGCAAAGATCAGGAGAGGGAACAGGGTTTGCCACTGCTTGTGTAGGTAGAAAAGCTGGATCAGACCTAATGAAAACACACACATTGCAACATGAAGCCAAAGGGGTGACAAACCATGGGAGCATTCTGCAGTCCCAGGTCAAAGGCTGAAGCCTCTGTTCTACACCAGCACCCGTGCCCTGGGAAATTATGGAGCTACTTCGAAGAAATTTACTGGAAGGGGGACACAGCCCCTTTTCCTTCCCACAGAAGCCAGAGACCTCATACATACTCTGTACATTTTAAAGGCAGGAATTGAGGGATCAAGCCATGCACCCAAAGGTACAGGATGACTGGGGTTGGGAAAGACCCTTTTCATCTCAGGAACTGGGGGGAGGGAACCATCATATCTTGCTCCAATTCCTGTGTCTATTATGCAGGATATGTTTTGGGTTTTTTTTTAAATCCATATACATGGATGCAAATACCAGACCAAAATACATGCTTCTGCTTGTAATCAGATGACTTAGAGAGAAATAAAGAAGGTGTTTTCCTTCCCTAACAGCTTTTTTTAAGGATAAATAAAATTATAAAAGTGCCTGACATATTTAACAAAAGAATCATCATATCCACACTCCCAAGTGTGGTTAGTGCATAGAAGTAGGTTAGTGCACACAAATATAGAAGATGAAGCAAAAGTCTCCAGAAAATACTGCAGTTCTTTGTAATAACAGCTCCTGAATACTACAGATGTCTGACATTAGATTTCATGACCATTTGTGACCAGTCCTTAGCCTTTACACACAGAAAGCTAGGCATGACCTCCTGTTAGAGCACGAAATACTTGCCAATCCACTAAGGGAGGGATGTACATCACCAGCTCAATTCACAGAGACTTGGGCTGGGTTTTGCCATTTTCCAGGACCCCCCAAGAGCAAGCAGAACAGCAGCCACCCAGCCCATGCCTTCAACTTTCCTCATCAAAAGAAATCTCCCAGTCCCTAGCTGGGCACACCAGGCTGCAGACAAAGAGGAGCCTCAAGGAAGGTGGTGACCATCAGCAGGCTGTCGTCATCCAAATCACATCTCCAGCTGGTGCCGGGCCAGCTCTCTGATCAGACCCAAGAGGTACCCAAGAAGCAGACAACACGAAGCCATCCTGGGGACAACAGCTCATCCTCAGCTCCCTCTTCCTCAGGCACCCTTCAGACCAAGGCAGGAACAAGGTGACAGCATAAGCAGACGACTGCACATGCTACAGGTTTGGTATATGACAGGACAACGGCTCCTCTGCCACTGGGGAGGGTAGGGAAGAAACCTACCTGAAATTCTGAGCACATTGTCTGCCATCAGCACACTGTTCTCCAGGAAAAGGCACCAACATTGTTCAGTTGCACTAACCCTGTACTTGGATAGCAATGACAAAAATCATGCCCTCACCAAAATAAACTGGGATATCAAGTACATTAATAATTAGTTGTACAGACTTCCCACCTTGAGTGTTTACATTTTGACAGTGCTGTAGCTGTACTGAACAATTAGCCAAGAGAAAAACCGTCAACAGCACTTAGAAGCAACACCACTTGAAGGCAGTACTTCAGCCTCAACACAGGAACGGAGTAAGAACTCCAAGCAAGGACCTCCAAGAGTGACTCTCGCTGCCTCACTGCCAAGATGCCTGAGGATGCCTGTTTTTTCCCCAGGTAGGGGCAGAACATCTTCATGAAAACCCTAACAAATTAAAGTACTTTATAAACCCAAAACACACAGCCACAAGGATAAGGTAGTCATTCACCAACTGCAAGCACTCCAAAATTTATGAAACTGCTTTAAAAAGCATTCATGGCTCAGAAGGGGTACATGCTTTTCATTTACCCAAGGGCATTTAAGTATTGGGATACCTCTGGGTTACATACTTTCAGTTTTCCTCTTTAAGCATGACCACAAATTTTGCTTATTTTCTTCAAACAGAAAAACCTGAGACACTAATCACTTTTGTTTTCTCTCAGCACCCAGTCTTCAAAGGTACAGAAGGCTAGGAGATTGGCAATAAGATCCCAAGAGTCAGCACTTTGGAAAGCCTTGGCCTCTTCCAGCATGCTTTATCTAATTTGAAGCAGATGCAATCTGTAGAACCTGGTCCTGGACTAAGAAAGCTTTTCTTTGTCCGGACAGTCCTCTCCTGGCCTCCCTGATGCACCCATGCAGAGCCACTTGCATTGCCAACACTGAATACAGGTCTACATTTCAATAGAGAGTGGGAGTGTTGCTGCAGACTGAAAAATTGCGCTCTGCCACTGAAGCAAACTTGTGACAAAGTATTAAGCCAGCATTCTCATCCTTCTCAGATAAATCACACTGTAGAGATCGTCTGGAGGCCACTGCAGAATTTGGGACACAGGTCCCACCTAGCTCAGACTTAAACAGTCCCTGGACTGTCATGCAACCATTCTTCCAGATTGCTCTGAGCTTCTTCCCAACTCCTCTGACTACAGACAAACCAACTGACCTCACCAAATGATCACAACACCTGCCATGCTGTTAGCATGCTACCAATAACAGCTGAATAAAACCACTGGGCTTGACTGTTTGCTTTTTCAGCTGACCATTATACAAAGGACTTTTTTTAAAGTGGTTTCAATGCATGGCTTTCCTCGGTCATAAAAAGTCCACAGACATGTTTGTCTGATACTAGCAGTTCATTAATTGAGTTTTGGTTTGTTGTATTAGAGCTGGAGAGTACTGCACTGCCTGTTCTGGAAAGCAGTTCACCTCCTCTGATTCCAAGGGGAGTTTAAATATGTAAAAGAAAGTCTGCTCCTTAGTGCTCACCTCACCAAGGTGGGTTTTTCACCTTTCTCCCCCCTGCCCCTTGCCGCGGTTCCCCTTTTGTTTTCTAAGCTATGGCATGTCATAGCTTTTGCAAACTGCAAAGCAACTATTAGACTATAAAACCCTAATGCATCCATTTCCTCGGTGGTAAAAATGAATCATTTCTTTCATTAGCCTAACTTTCCCCATTAAATAGCTCTACAGAGCACTGGGACAGCCACAATTTCAGAGAAACCCAGTAAGGTTCTCCCAGCTGCTAGAAACCCGCTGCTCCTTATTAAAAACTTCAAAAGCAAAAATAATGAAGGACCAACTGCTTTAATTTCAGCTGCTTCTTTTAAGGGGAAGAAAAAAAAAAAAACAAACAACACCAAACCCCTAAATCACAAGCATCTCATATTAAAATGGCACGAAGGAAACCCCCTCGCTAACTCCCCACTTTTCTGGAAAAATCTAATTAGTTTTGTGAGGAAGATGAATAATCCTGGAGCTTCACGCTGAAGCGGCCGCCCGGGGCGGGGGGGGACCCACCGGGACCAAAACTTTCCCGGTGTGGCGCGGAGCACCCGGTGAGCAAACACCCCACCCCCACCCCCCACTCCTTCCCGCGGAGGTGTGCGGGGGCGGGGGACGGACACAAAAAATAAACCTCCAAATGACAGCGAAAGGTCCCCGCACCCCTCGCTGGCTGCAGGATGGAGCCGCGGGCGCCGAAGTTACGCGGCGATCACCCCCTCCCTCCAGCCTCGCTCCTCCACAGGCGACCCGGCCGCCAGCCCCCCCCTCCCCTGCCCGTCCCCGTCCGCAGGGCCAACGGCTCGCCTGGCCCGCCGCGTCTCCTCAGGGGAGAGCCGGGCAGGCAGCCGCCCTTGCCCCCCACACACACGACCCCCGAGGGGTGGGGAGGGCATTTTAGGGGGCCCTCAGGGCTCTGCCACAACCTCCCTCCCACACACACACACACAAGGGCCGGGAGAGGCGGGAGGGCGCCTTACTTTTCTGACTGGAGTAGCCCGGGTAATATCCATAGTAGCCCGTGATCCGCAAGATCCTGTCCTCGATGGTGGCCACGCCGTTGGGTGCTGCCTTCCCATCCATAGAAGGCGGGAGCCGCTCGCGGGGCGGCCGGGCGGGACGCCGAGCCGAGCGGAGCCAAGCCGAGCCGGGCCGGGCTGTCAGGAGGAGAAGGAGGAGGAAGAAGAAAAAGAAGAAGCGCGGGCACGGCCGCCGCAGCTTGCGGTGCCGCCGGGGCGCTCGCTCTGACTCCGCCGCCTGGTGCAGGACGGGCTCCGCAGCGCGGCGGCAGCGGCCCGCGCCCAGC
>JAVJGG010000040.1:17109392-17165100 GCA_035590195.1 Aviceda cuculoides | reverse complement strand
TCCCGCCTTGCCCAGCCCCGGGCGGGAAGCCGGCGGTGCGGGGGAGGCGGCGGGCGGGCGGGCGGCACTTCAGTCGTTATTTAAAGGCAGGGGTGTGGGGCAGGAGGAAGGTGGGGATGGTGGGTTGGCCCCTCTGGGTAAGCGGCTGAGGGGGGAAGGGGCTGCTGAGGGCTGGCTCCGTGGCCCCGGCACGCTGAGGGGATTTCTCCTCAGAGCAGCGGGCCTCGGGTGAGGTCTGTGTAGAGAAACGCTGGTGTCGCCCAGTTCCCCAAATTTTCCCCAGGGTGGTGACCACCCAAGGGACGCAGCGGTCTGTGGGGTTGGGGGGGGTTAGTCCGGACGGTCAGCACTTCCCCACACACTGGTAGCTGGGGGCTTGACATGGGGTGAGGAAGGCATCCCAAAACGGTACCTGCGAACCGCAGACCTGCGGGTCCAGGTCCTCGGATCCGTCCCCCCAGGGGCTGCCCACGGGCGTCCGAGAAAGGACAGAGGCCAAATTTGGCCTCAGCAGACCCCGAGGGAGGAAGGTTTCACCACTCCGTGCTGCCCGCGGTCTCTCTGCCTGTAGCCTAGATCTGTCCCACAGCGAGGGAAAGTTCGGAGGAGCAGGAGCCATACCTGTCCTCTGCCAGCCGGGCGGGTTGTACACCTGCGCTAAACAAGGTCTATCCATAGGATGTTCTCTAAAGCCTTGCCTGCATTTGAAAAAAATAAAAAGAGGTGAGAAAGTCACCATTTGGCTTTGTAACTTATTCCAAAGGCTAATTCTCTCTTTGGTAACAATCGGGCTTTGATTTACTTGACTCTTCTGCTACTGGTCCTTGTTACGCTTCTCTGTGGTAGACTGAAAAGAACGTTAGTAACCAGCCTTTTTTCCTCCGAGATGTATTTCTATCTAGTAACCAACGCACTTTTTTCCAGTCTTTTCATTGTTTTGTGGCTCTGTCATACCTTATCTTCAGCTACTCCTTTTTCACCCAGCCATTTCCATTAACTGGTGTATGGGGAACCCAGTCAAGACATTTCATATCCCTTGCTTCCTCCTTCGTTCACATTCATTCTTCTCCCTTCTGTGCTTGGCTAAATAAGCTGATGGCACAAAACAGACTTTTATGAGCACAAACAAATAATAGATGTATTAAAAATAGCCATTGCTGTGGCTTTGCATGGGGAGTCATTAGCTGGTTAGTATTCACTCAGTGCTTTGAAGATCAACATTTTCCGGTGTATGAATGCAGATATAATAAATGCACTTCAGATATTAAATAAATACTCTTTTGATCTTGATTTCTTGTCTCCTGCCATGCTACTAGGTAATACTAAGGGCAGTTACAAATCAGTGACAAATCAACCAGCTACAACTCAGGAATTCAAGGCATAGCTCATTTCACAGCTTCTTCATCCCCTTTTAGGCTAGCTATGAAATAAGATTAGTGACTTTTAATGTTTTTCAATGTATAGATTTTTTTGTATTTGTCCAACAGAAGCACAGACTCCTGCATGACAAATTTACACCAACTGACAACAGACATTTTCTTTTTACTTCTGATCTGCGGAGTGTTATAAGCAGCCTGCACCCCTCCAGGTTTTCACAGACCATGGGACAGAAGCGGCTGAGAGCCAGACCGTGTATTAGTTGGCTTTGAGAGGTGCTGGGTCAGTAGTAGTTTGTAAGGCTCTAACCCCTTCTGCAAGATTAAAATTCTCTGTCCTAGTTAGGGAAACACAGTTGATGCAAAAATCACTTGCCTGGTGTGTTGTGTGGAATCTCTGAATAAACCACAAGTCCCCCCCTTCCCAATTTCACCTCCAGTGGGAGTTGGTGTTATGAGAACATTACCAGCATTGATCTCAGCTTCAAAGTCAAATTTCAGGACTTAAAAGTGTTACTTTGAAGAGAAGGAAAAAATGACTGGTTCATTTGAAGGTTAAAGTAATGTGCCCAGGAACAACTCTAAGCTTCAAATTCTTTCCAAACACCTTAGTTCTGGCTTAATTTTTCATCTCCTCCCTTCCTTTTATCCCTAGGCTTTCAAGGACATGCTGTGCATGTTTGAACATCACTAGATGATAATACAAGCAAAGCCATTCCTGAAATTGCTCCTGACTATGGTTCCCTTCCAACATCACTCTATGCAATAGATGCACAGTGGTACCCTCTTGTCTCTTTGAAAGCTTATAATGAATTGCAGCTTTGTATTGTCTCTGAATTCTTACTATGCTAACAATTTTTCTTTTAAGAAAAAACAAGCAGATTGCTTTTTCTGCAGTTAGGCTTTTTGCAAGTTACAGTTAAAGGAGTGCAGAGGAAGCCTAGCTGAGTAAGATGTATGAACTACCATTTATTACCAAGAAAAAGACACTTACATGATTAGGGGCACACGGGGACTTATTTGTTTCATCTTTTCAAGTTAACAGGCCCATCAAAGTCACGAGCTGCATAAATATGCTAAAGTGATTTTTGCAGAGAGATTTGTGCATTTACCACTCTGTGACTAAAATCTAAGGGTTGATCCAGAAGAGAGCTCTAAAAGCATCAATTTAACCTGGAGCTTGTTGTACAGGTTGAATTTCCCCCAGACTCTACAAATGGGTACCTTTCTCTAGAGAAAGAAAGAGACTTACACCACTAATGGCCACAGAATTTGGCCACAGTTTTTCAAAAAAAACCCATATTTAACTCCAGGCCATATGTTTGCAAAAATAGCCTCTCGAGTGAAAGAACAATGTAAATGTCTCCTGATCATCTTGCTGATTCTGCAGACAGACAGTCCTAGTGTCTTTTTTGCTGCTCACAGCTTTCCCAGACAGCCTCAAATAGAAAGGAACAAAAGTCTGGGTGTATTTCACAGCTGCCTTTCAAATCCCACTGGATGGTGCTGTCATGAAACAGCAAGTATCTTCACGAGTAGAGCCTGAAGAAGCAGACCTTTCCTTACCTGCCTGCTTTCTGACCGCATCCACTCTGGATCTTTCTCCGTGAGGCAAGAAGCATAATTTCCTCCTGTTCCGTTCCTTATCTATGTTGCAAGATACCCTGAAGGCCCAACGGTGACAGCTCAGTAGGGCCCCACGTTGGACAAAAGGCCCAAAGGATTTAGGAGAAGACAGGGGGCAAGAGTGGTAGCAAAAATGCTTAGAGTTGAAGTGATTGCCTGAGATCCTAAATCAGATCAACCACAGGCTTTGAGGAATGCAACCCAGTTCTCCTGTTTCCCATGCCAGTTCCCTGTCCTTCTCCTTCATTACTTCATCCTCCTCCACGTACCTCCCCAGTCCACCTGAGGCGAGAGAAAGGGACGATTTCTGTTCATGAGCAGACATTACTGCCAGTCCTGCTGTCTCATCTCTTTGAGGAGGTTCTGACCTAAGCTGTTATCAGGAGCGAGCTGTAAGAAACACAGGCAGCTTTGGTCTGTCAGTGCCCATTACCTTCTGAACGCAGCTTACCTATGAGCCTCTGAACATATGAAAAAAAAGAAAAATAAAACTGCTACAGTGAGGAATGTTTAATGCCAAGCAACTCTTTTAAGTGAAAAATTAATTACAAGTTGATCATTCCAAATTAACTGTTTTCATTCCAATATACCTTTTTTTTCTTTTTTTCTTTTTTTTTTTTTAACAAGAATGTGTCACTTCGGCTTGGACTGCAGATTCGCAAGAATCTTTAAAAAGTCATGGCAAATAGGACTTCTCTCATGTCATTTGGAGAAAATTATTTTGCACGTTATGGGCCCGGTTCTCTCAGACGCATCATGCTGGTGTAAAGCTAGCATGAACATGAAGAAGCTGGGCCCACAGATAGGGAAAAGAAAGTCTGTCGCATTTAAAGTTCCTCTAATTGTCCTCTTAAGCGGTACCCACAAAAGTCAGTGGAGCATAGCCAGTTCCTGCTCACTCTGCCTCACCCACACGGCATGAAGGATGGACTAGTCTCTCCATTGACATCAAGGTCAAAAAGGACTCATTGAGAATATGAAACCATTTAGTGTAAAGGTGCCTGAAGCTGGCAGCTTGGTTTTAAGAGCTTTTCCCCTCTGTTTGAAAACTGGGGAGATTCCAGCTTGGAACAAAATTTGAAGTCCAGTTCCAAAATATTTCAGAGCATCACCACATATTAAAAGGTTCTGATTTGGCAATGAGCTAGGCAGCTTTTTTAATGCCAGTTGATTTCATTGAAGGGAGGAAGAACAAGAAACAATCAATTCGTTCTGAAACTAAGACACAAAGACGGTATTAAGGATGGAGGAGAAAGCTGCTAGACAAATAACAATGTTGAAGAACAGGGAACAGAAACGGGAATGAGCGGGAAAGGAAAGAACAGAAAGAAACAGACATTTTTAAAGAGGAGGAGGCTATCAAGCAAGATGTGCCCATGCAGACACTGGAACAGTGACAATCTGAGCAAGACAAATCCCAAACCAGGCTGTGGTTTTCACTCCTGGAACGGGAACAGCTTATTCCCAGCCCTTATCGCTCACCCACGCTCGGAGCCTGCAGCAGGACAGCAGGTGAGAGGAGACACTGCCAGGGCTGAGCGCACCCGTTCCATGGGCAGTGCCTGAAGAAATGGCTTATGTGCAATTTTTCTTACTGTGCACCTATAGTCCAGACAGCAGCGCAGCTTTAAACAGTCCCCATGCTACAAAGCAATTTGTGTGAATATGTCCGTGCTTTGGTCCACTTGGAGCACTAGGAGACAGAGGGGTAGTTAGCATTTGCCCCCAAGATGTATAAAAATGCAAGCCCCCAGCTCTCTACATTTATTCTAACTAAAGCTAGCAAGAAAGGAGCTTTCAGGGCACTCGTCATTTTTGTTTCCAATAGCAAAGGGAGGTTGTTATTCCTCTGAGCCCATGTTCTCAAACATTTCCTGGAAACATTTATTTAGCAGTAGCACTGCCAATTTATTGGTACCTGTTTCAAAGAGGGGAAACAGAGAGAGAAGAGACTCAGTCCAAATTGCACCTGGTTGTTGCAGGTATGTGCTACCTAAGGGTCATCCAAGGCACCTCTACTCAGTTTCAATGACAAAAAAAAAAGAATAACAGTTACAGAACTCCTTACAAATGCAAACAGTACATGGCTACTATGTTTTACATTACTTAAGATGGCTGAGTCCCGTTTTTGCAAAGTACTGACCATGCTTTTTGTCTTCCTTCTTTGATGGCTAGAGTTCAGCTGATAGACTGGTTTACACACATTGCTCTACTTTTTCAAATCCCACTTCTTCAGCAAGGTCTGAGAATGATGAATGGCCACAGCTAGGTTCTCATGCTGTTTTCGGTAGAGCTGTGAACATGTACACCATCAGAAGATCTTTCTTGGGAGCGGTGAGAATTGGGATGGACAAAATCTGGCTGCACTTTCAGATTCCAGTCTGACTGCAGTGGTGGGGATAGGGAAAGGAGATCATTATTTGCAGAGGAAACAAAGTACTTTTTGGAGTAAATCTATGATGGTATTTCCAAGGAACCACTTTCTCGCTAATGCCTGCCCTTCCCTTTCTAACCAGGATTTGATCTCCAAACAGTCTTCGGCATTCAGGAGGCATGGAGGAACTGGAGTTCTACACTGTGACTCGGGACTCAGCTGCAATGAGACCCACACTGGTTTCTTGAGTATCTGGTAAGATTTTGTGTACTTCTCCCTATCCCTGAGTTTGGAGGCTGGTGTCACTCGACAGTGAACAGGCTGATGCACTGACATGGAAGTGTCTGGATGGCTGGTGGTCAGGACAATACTGAGCTCATGATGCAGTGTCAGAAACCTCCTCTGCCCTGCGATCGTCTATGCCAGTTTTTCAATTGCTTTTGACATCAGCAGGAAGCACAGCAGGACCCACAACGAGCAACACTCTGTGTAACACACACAAGAAATCTGCAGCACTGGGCAGTTTTAGAAAGCAGCCTTCTTGCGGATAATAAAGTCCTGGCTCTTTCAATACATCTGCATCTATGAAGTTTCCCAGATGGTGTTTTGAGGAGATAAGAGTTAATGAAAAGTGGCATGAAAAACTAAAAAATCTCTACTACCTCCTGGTGGCAGAGACTTGCTCTCTGTGTACACAGAAAAGATGATGAGGGAATGAGGCCTGATCGTCTGACATCACTGTAAAGATTTTGGTGTCTTCAGATCAGTTCTATAACCCGTTAACACTCCCAGTGATACATAAAGTATTACCTGAGCAGCAGCTGTCTAGTCTGTCTTCAGCTTTTCCTTCCCACGCTTCTCCCTGCCTACACCAAATCAATTCCTTTAGGCTGCTCCATGCTTTGCCCAGTTAAGCCAAAAAGAAAGATCTTCTCCTCTACCTCCTTCCTTTTGACATACCTTGTGCTGTTGGAGAAAGTAATCTCCTCTCTGGACTCACTCCCAAAAGCATGGAGATTAAAACAAGCAATCTGACTCAGGCCAGCAATAAAATTAGTCCTGTCACCTGGCTTTCACAGGTCCTTCAGATCAATATGCTATAGAAAGATGGAGGTTCAGCTCCTTCTGGTGTCCTAGACTGAATCTGTACCTGGTGCCTAAAGAGAGGAGTAGCCTTACTGATCATCTCCAGCTCAGGAATGAGCAGCTGGATGGTATGGCCATGTGTGTCCCTCGGATTCTCCAGTCCCAGCTCTCAAGAGAAGAGCTTGCAGCTACTTGCCGAGGACCCTTTGTGCCCATCACACAGTCTCCCATCACACAGGTTGCACTTTCACTCCAGAAGGCTTCTTAATGTGAGTCCTCTCCAGTTCTTAAGGTGACTCAGGGCTCAATTCATTGACATCTGGTGCCATTTAAGATGCCATGGGGCATCTGAGAAAACTGCAGAGCACTGGCAGGTATACCAGAGGATCTAAGGAGATGGTATGTTTCTGTGCTGGCAGCTGGAGGCCATGAAGTGTTTCATAGCACATCCCAAATGGCTCTGAAGTTTTGTGTGAATCAAGCGCTCAGTGTCACCACTAAATAACTCTGTGCCTTGACTTGGGGAAAAAAAGCCATCTTAATGCTTCTAAAAGAAGGAATGTTTCATCCCGAGTCACATATACTTCCAGGAGGCAGAAAGGCAGGCTGTTGCATTGCCCCAGAGCTGATGGATTTGCTGACTGCATGCTTTGAGTTATCTGAATTGCACCTGGGAAGGTATAGGGCAGCACAACTCAACAGAGACCAGAGCAAGCACTCAGATTAGCTGAGTAAGTGTGTGCATGTGTGTGCGTGCGTGTGCATGTGTATCTCCCTTGAAAACATGCTGGCCAGTCAGAAAGGTAAAGTAAGTGGAGAAAGCAAGGACTCCCAGGCTTGGGACAGGACCTTTAGCTGTGCTCTGCTTTCTCCACTAGCCTCAGGAGGCTGGGTACATCACCATTTGGAGGACTACAACTGCAAGCTGAGCCTTTTTGCTTTTGGGAATGAGGTTTTTATGGCGTGAACTGTCTGTGAAGGTAAGGTTGTTTTTTATCCTTTTCTTTCCATCTGTTTACCATGCTGGGCTAAGTCAAGCAGATTGCAATTGGTCTTCACTGCCCAGCCTCAGCACGCTGACTTTGTCATATTGCCAAGCAGCGTTGACATCCCTGACCCCTCTCCAGAAGGACCTCATGAATTCACATTCCCTGGATTTCCTCCAGTCAGGTTTGTCATGTTTTTGCACCTTTATCTTGTGACAGATCTGGCTGGAGATCCACACGCCCTCCTCTTTGGGCTCATACCCACCACATTTGTAGCCCGGCACCATAAACTCTCTTCTGCCCCACAAGTGGACACATGGGACTTGTGATCTGCTGATGATGCTGCATATGTAGTCCCTGCAGCAACACTGCATCACACCCAGAGACCCTGCTGAAAGATCCCAACCACCTTTCCCCAAAGAGCACAGTGAACTTGACCCAGCCTCCATATCTGGGTCTCATCACATATTGCAGCCCCATTACCCAGAGTATTCAGTCCTGTTTCTGTCATATGGCTCCAATCTGGGATCTCTCATGACAGGACATTAAAAACACAACTGGAAGGGTCTGGCCAGTACCCTAAAAACATTGTGAGCTTCTCCATAATATTTGCTGCAATGCATATTTGGAGACTTCACTTTTCTGCCCTTGCAGCTGCTTCATAGCCATGGGAGAAAAACTTACATCAACTAACACTTTCTCTAACGGATCAGCAGGTGAAGTCAGGTTTTTAACATCTGGTTTCTCTCTGGAAACTCCTTGGATTAGATACATATGTAGGAAAAAAAATAAATCTGGTGTCCCACTCCCTCTGCTGGTACAATTTTTCAGCCATTTGTACCAAAGGTGAAGCTGTTCAAGCACTCCGTTTTCCAACACCTAGCCTGGCTCTGCTATTTGGAGATAGATCTATCATTGTGTCCAAGGAGAAAGCTTGTGAGGGACAGCAGATCTCTTCTGCGAACAGTTTTCTAATTAAATTCAAGTTGTTCCCAGATGGCATGGCATGTTTTATGGCTGCCTCTGAACTTTCTGCTTGAGCTCTGCTATTTGGAGATTTATTTCTGTATCCATAAAGAGACCTGCTGCAACCCAAACTTTTCTGCTGGTATTTTTTCCCGCTTTCAATAAGCATTTCAAAATTCACATGTATCACCACATTTCTTCCTTCAAGATCACCTAGCCTGCTGCTTGTTTCATTCTAGTGCTTCAACCATTAGAGGTAGGATCCCAGTGTACACATCTCATTCTCCCCTTCTCCTTGACATTGTATTTAAAGAGCTTTCCAGACTGCTAACAAGCATTGGGCAATCCTTTCAGTCTGATATTTTTATTTGTAATAAAGCATCTTATGCCATGTTTGTCAAATGCCACACATCTGTTTAAAATCAGGTAGAAAATTAGGTATGTTGCTCATTACCACTAAGCACAGGCATGGATGTCTCTTCCAGAGACCCAGTCCAGGTGTGCATCTCCAGATACTAGCGTGCCAGAGGATTACTCCTGTCTTGAAGATCCCCAGGGATCATAAAACCATTGTAAGCTGCACCTAAAACAGCATCTCAAGAAGTCATTGCAGCCACATCTTCCTCATGGGTTGGACAATCAGTTCTATCTGTAGCCACTCTGTACCTAAAAAAAGACCCCCACAACAGAGAGTCCATCCAACAAGGAGCACCAGGGAATTTGTCCTAGATCCTGTGTTGTTAAAAACCCATCTCCTTTCTCCCTCTTTACCACAAAACCCCATTCCAATTCTAGTTACTTCAGTTTTGTTATGCAAGATATAATCAAACGTGACCTATAGGGACAGAAGGAAAATGGCAATACAGTTTTTCCTTTAACAATCCCACATACTGCATTGAAGTAATTTAAATATGGTCTTTGCTGTTTACCTGATCAGTTTGGCTTGTGTATCTAATGGAACTTGTCAAATATCAGCACGGACCAACATATTCTGCAGCCAGAATGAGCTGTCATATTGAAATACTGACCCAGGTAACATCAAAACTATTTGCTATTCATCACATAAATTATTAAATCTTTCATCAGGAACAGAGCCAGCTGTTAATGTCTTTAGCTAAATATATTCTTTTTAAATTGTAGTACTTTTTTCTGTCTTCTGAAGTACCACAACTTGCCATGAACAGTGTTTTCAGTGTCTGGTGGTGATTAATTTTCTGCTGCTCCTTCTTGCACTATTTGAGTCTTTATCTTTATGAGAACTCAGTACTTTCCATAAAAAGAAGAAATACTCAATTCATATCAAACACTGCTGGCAGCATCAGTTTTCAACGACAAAAATGGTACTTGGGGTTGCACTGAGATCTACTTGAAAGAGTGCCACAGAACACTGGCTCTATAGAAGGGCTTCCCCCCCCCCAAATATATACATGATAGCCCAATGGTATTTGGCAGAAGTCACGCTGCAGGGCAGGAAGCCTTCTCCTGTCACAGCCAGGGCAGTGCTGGGTTTCTGTTTGAAGTGTAACATGGAACTGACACATTTGCTATCATAATCTCTAAAAGAAATAAATTTACTAATCCCAGGGCTGTGACTATTATACTATTGAAATTTAGAGCAGTAATAAGCATTTCCTATCATTTGGTGTGAATAATAAGTCCTTCCAGTCATTTTCCTTTGTTTGTAATAAATTACCTCCCTGCTAGCTATTTGATTGTGGTATAAATCATATGTTTCTATTTCAAGGAGATGTCATGTGTATCCGAAACTTCTGTTGCTACCTCTCAATTTATTACATTGAAAACAGAGACCATTACTGTTATGGTTACGAAGTCAAGCACTAAAAAGTTCAGAAACACCAGACTAAAGGTTGTCTGTACCATCGGGACTGTGCTGGCTGGACTTTAACCACCCATTGAACTCATGCCCATACCCAAGCTGGCAAGCCCCCCTTCCCTGTACAGCTGTCCCACTTCCGAAAGCTGCATTATTTATGCCTAGTTCAAAGGATGGCTCTTCCTCATCATCATCATCTCCTTACCCCTTGACTTGGGCGCAGAGCCATCCCTATTCTTCCTACCACACACATCCCCTCCCGCCTCTCTAGGACTTACTAAGTAGCACAACCACAAATCTAGCTGTTAATTATCCCCTTGAATTCACGCCCATATTCCATGAAATGACTGCATATTATTTTTCCTGCAAGTCTTTTACCTCCCGGAGGTGCTGACACAGTGGGGACAAGACACCAAGTCACTATTTTTACATACTCCTTAGTCTGTGCGAGAGCTGAGCCCCTATTTTCTGCACAGGACCAAACCTCTGCACTGAATAGAACATGAATAATTCCCTGTGGGACTTTTCTGGGACACTCATCACAGGAGAAACTGGGAGTTTTGCAAAGTGCAAAAGTCACATTTTTTACTTCATCTTCACATCACACTGCTAACGCGGAAAGGCCTCGCTGCCCTCATTTTACACTCAGAGAAGTAGGTGCAGAAACAAAGGCACCAATTTTCCAGATATTTAACTGTGTTTTAGCACTTTATATGTTCAAAGCACAGCTCCCAATGGCTTCAGTTGCGGCTTGGAGAGCTCAAGACATCCGCCAATCAGGCCCAGAGGGTGTCTGAGCGGACCTCACAAATTAAATCACTGATAATCACTAACTGCATGGGAAAATACGGGATAAGAAACTTGCCCATCATTCCTCCTCCTGCTTTGATTGCCTTTTCACGGCGCACTTGGCAATGAAACACTAACAAAGGTTTTGCTTTCTTAGAGCAAATCTCAACCTATCTCCTTAACAGAACTGCAGCCCCCTGCTTGGTGCACGTATTGTCCTGTTCACCTGAGAGAGCATTTGCTCTGTGACAGCGTTACTCGGTGAGACACAGGAAGAACACGAGAGGCAAAATGATATGCTACAGACAAAAATCACATCATGACTGTGTCAAAAAAAACCAAAACCAAACTACAAATACAAGCAACCGCTTCGGAAAGTAGCCTCAAAATGCAACTTAAAAGGATACAAAAACACCAAAACATACCCAGTTGAATCTGTAATATGTAGAATTATTATCACAGCTGAGGGGACACTCATGGTTTTCAGCACTTTTAATTCCCTTTTAGTGTAAGCAATGATCAATGCCAGTTGCGTACCAAAGGTCTGGTGTCTCCTCCTGCCCGTTCTCCACTCTGAGCAACCCCATCTTGCTCCACTCCCTCCTGGATCTGCTTCTTATTTTTTCAGGACACAGACTGCTGTTCCTGTGCTTTTCCAGCATGGAGAAAGAGAATCCAGCTTTTTGCTGACTTGATCACAAGTTGGGCTCATCACCTTGTACCTGAAAGAATTTATCTTCCTACAAGCCTTGTGCAAGTCAGTTCCAAGGAGAACTTGTCAGAAAGAGTAAGAAGAATTATCGCACCTTCCTTTAGCTGTCCAAAATGTACACATCTAGCCTAAACTGAACTTTTACATTCCTGCTGTAATCAATGGAGAAAAATAACCAGTTCCAGAGGGTGCTTCATCCCATCCTAGTCCAAATGCCTCAGACGGGTGGCACGACATTTTTCTATATGATTGATAAGCTGCATCTAAAGGGAATTTTCTTCCCTGATTTTTTGAATGTCTGTAGGCTTTTCTACAAACAATGTCTTACAACAAGTTCCTCACATTAAAATGCATATTGTGAAAGGAAATTTATTTTGTTACTTTAAAACCTCCCACTTGACCACTTGTTAGTGCCCCTTAGTCTCTTCATTATGAGAAACAATGTTTAACTGCTCCCTTAAATCTCCATGCTACTGCTGCCTTTACAAAACACGATTATATCCTCTCCCTGCTAATCTCTCTTCCAGGTTGAAGGGTCTTATTTATTTCACTTTTCCTTGTACAGAAGCTGTTCCACATCTTTGGCCATCTCTTCACTGTGCCTTTAGTTCTGCCTGAGATGGGGGAGCAGCGCTGCTCACAGTGTAACTGCAGACACGCTGTGGATCTGCAGAAAAAGACGAGTGATAGTTTCTGATTTGTTATTTATTCCTACCTAAGAATCCTTCCCAGGCTGTTTTCCTTTTCGAGCACTGCTGAGTCTCAAAGTGTTTTCAAAGATGTTGCCACAGTTTGAAGATCTCTTTTCTGGATGGTAGCAGCTAACTTAGAGCTTCTACTTAGGAATGTTTTGTAACAATATATTCTCCTGTACTTACTACATTTGAACGTCATCTAACATTTTACCACCTCATTAGTATCTAAATATCCTTTATCTACCATTTGTACTTGCTCTGCATTTTTACCACCCTGAAGAGAAGGAGCCTTGATGACGCCCTTAATAAAGGCCTACCTTTTAGAATCATATCGTAATAGCCACTTGAAGGAAGATTAAACAAAAAACTTTCCAAACAAAAATCTCTGAAAGCAACACGGTAATTTCCGTGGCTTATGACTCAGGGAAAACGTCTGGCTGCCAGTGTGACTTTAGGCCAAATTTCAACTCCTCTTGCCTCAGGCTTCCTCAGCTGTAAAAAAAATATGCATTTATAGTGTATGGCAGAGGCCAGTAAACTTCTCTCAGCCATTTCCACCTTCAGCCTCACAGGGTGCCAGATCCTGTGCATGTTCTTAGGATGATACCCTGTGTCCCTGAGATTTCTCCTGATGGAGAATACCAAACTGACTTGTCCACATAGACAGTTACTGTCACCATGGAAAAAAAAAATCTTTATATAAATCCTCAGTTTATAAACTCCCTTAAAAGTTTATTCTCCTTTGTAAGTAGCAGTAGGTCTGCAGATTCTTTTAAATGGTCTGAAGCATGGACAGAGGAGGTTAATCAGCTTTCCTTGTAGGCAAATACTCCCTCCAGCCTCATCCCCAATGTGTTACAGGTGATACAAGTACAAGTTATCACTGCTAGCTACCTCTATAAACATGTCCAACATTTTTTATCCAGAGCCTCTTCAAGAGGTATCCCATCATTTGCGAACTCTCCGTTCATAGCTCAATCCTACAATAAAGCAAGGCAGACACTCCACTCCACTACATTCAGAAGTGTTTAGTTTGGGCTGTTAGAAGGCAGAGATTACCAGCGGCATGGGCAGTGGATGATTTATATTCATTACAGGTTTTAATTTCAGATCTACAAGGAGTAAGCTACCTACTGCAGCAGCCTGGACAGCAAAGGGTGATGCTACATGAACAGGGCATGTGAAGGCAGGAGAGACCACTGGATCTCCAGGCCAGCTCCAGCGAGGATCCTTGCCTAGCTGCCACTTTGTATTAGACAGCCACAGCCCTGGAGAAGACAGTACCTCTGAGCAAGGGGAGGAGAAGGGGACTTTGAGCTCCATTTTAACCCTGATTTTGTCAGAGTGATCAAAGCTTCCTTGTCATACTGCAAAGCAGGAGCTGCTCTCTGTTTTGTCTGCATCAGGCGATACGCGGACAGCAAGGCACGGATGTGAGGCTGTGCTTCTTACCTGAGAGATGGCACGACAAGAAGAGGGAAGATCACAGGATCGTGCCAGAAAATGGCACCCAGAGAGCTGTGACACAACCAGAGAGTTTTCTTTGCTACAACCAGCCAGCGAGTCTTGCCTCTGCTCCAGCAGCTCCCTGGACTAAGTGTGGGGGCTGGATCCTCACTCCTAGCCACACTGCTGCCACGCAAAATCTGCATTATAATGTGGAGCTCCAAGGGTCGCTACACAGCGCATAGGGAGAGCTGATGCTGAGAGGTGGGATGCTCAGAACCAGACGTACGATGCGAGGCTGCCCACAGACCGAGCGAGCTTGGGTCTCGGAAGCAGGACAGACACATTAGTTCAGTGCTTTGCCCACCCTAATTAGCCCAACATCATATGGCTGCATCCATGATTTGAGCAAGCTTCACTGAATGCCTTTGCAGTACACTTCATGTACAGACACAGCAAAGGGTCTCCACTGGTCAGAAAAGGGAAAGAAGGCGTTGAATTAAAGGGATTAAGCAACTGGTCTGGTCAAAGGTAAACAACAGTCCGTGTAGGATATTAGGACATGACCTTTCTCTGCCTGGAATTAATCTGTTGCTCCCAACAGAGAATAAACTCCATACCAAAATTACGCAACAAGGTAGTTAATTGGACTTGGACATGGAAATCATCTCCCTGATGTGGTGTGAGGAGTTAAACTTCCATCTCCATGTCCAAAGCAGAGCATCCTGACCACCAGGACAGTGATATGACTCTTGGTTAGTCTCTTCTGTTGGGGCTCTAATGTACAAAAAAGTAAATGTTTACTGGAGCCCGACTTTGGTGTGTTTCTGATCTGAACTAAAAGACTTTATCTAGAAATTGTTTGTGAATAGACATAAAAATGACAACTACTTCTTTTAAGAGAAGGGAAGAGTAATTCCATATAGAGGGTGGCCAGCACCGGTTTAGTGCTCCTCTTGCTTCTCCAACAGTGCCACATGAAATCCACCACAGAAACTGTCTGTGCAGAGTTAAAGAATTTAGCGTATAACTGAAACAAAACATCCCAGCACTGTTTGGGGAATGATGGAGAACATAAGTAATGTCTTTCTTATTAAAGGAAAGAGCTACGTTAAAGCAAAGTACGTGGAGGGAGTTTGTGAGTCTCTCAGCAATCAGCATCAAAATTTCTACTAACACAAGAAAACAAGCTTACACTGAAAACATTAGTCATAGTTGAATGAGGTACTTAAAGCAACAGGCTGGACACCTCAAATGGGACCCAACACGCTCTTCTTACCAGCAGTTGTGCAGTCCTTACTGTGCCGGGCAGTGTGGTAGGTACATCTTCATCACATCAAACTAGTCAGTCACAGCACATGTACTGTTTGTTGTTTCTAGACCAGGAGTGCTTGGTATAAATACTACACTGAAGTTGTGAATAATATGCTCAGACATTCTGAAATGTCAAATAAACCCACTACTGAAAGTCTAATAGAGGTCTAAAATTAAACATAAATATAATTAAAGAAGTCTCGCACTTATTCCCTAGCTACACGACGCAGTTCAACAAAGCCAATCTTTCTAAACCTTTGTTTCAAAATTCACTTGCACTGAGGGAGATTTGGGAGCAATTACAGTGGCTTTCACAAACTATTAATTTTAATATTTACAGTTCAGATACTGATAGTAAATACGACAAAGGGGCACTAAACCTTTAAGTAACTCAAAATATTGCTGTGCTCAGAGTAAGGCAAATTGAAAGAAAAGTGAGAAGAATACTTATGCAGACCATGTTATCAGAAACATTTAAGGAGACTGCATTTATAAAGAAAATTCTTACAGTCAGTTATTAGCCAGTAAGTGGAGCAGTTCATTGGCAAAGACACAGTAATACACAGCAGGCTGCTGGAGCTCTTAGGGAAAATACAATTAACTTGGTAACAAAATTAAATATAGTAGATCTATAATAAGTGTGAGCAGCTTATAGTAAACCCAGAGGGAGTATTAAGAATTCAATCCATCAATCATCACAGCACGTAACCACCCCCAGACAATGTTTCTAAAAACCTGTTTGTAATTTTATGTCTGTTCCTGTTACAATATAAATAAAGCTGATCTTTGACTGCTTTTAACTACTACGGCTCCTTGAATTTCAGTACAGAAATACTACTTCACACTACCCTATCATTTTGATATTCTTGATCTTTATACACATACTAACTGTTGCAGTGCTGTAGCTAGACCACTGGACTATTTCCACCTCTGCCAAATTGTCTTTGACAAGATTTTCACTAAAACATGACTCACTTTCTCCATCTATAAAATGTTGATAATGACATTACCTTCTATTATGAATTGACTGGAGACCTCAGGCTGCTTAATGGAAACGTGTTGGTAGTGCTGCAGCCAACTCTCCTTTTACCTAACCTAAAGTAATCATGAGTCATGCTACAAACTTGGTGAAGTTACTATGGTAAAATCCCAGTACAAGAGAAGACTGCACCTCCAGTCACTCTAAACAAAAAAAAGCATCAAGAATATTATTGCAGCTTACAGAAAACAATCCTGCATAGGAAACTGCTGCCTGCTCTCACTATGATAATTGAGTTTAGGCTCCGCAGCGGCAATTTGAAATTACAACATGTTCACTCAACAACTTGTCATTCTTCACAGCCTCCCTTCTCCATCACAGGGACAGAAGAAAATGCCCTGTCTCAGCCCTGCAAGGAGGACCCTGCTCCCAGCACACCTCCAACCACAACAGCAACTTCAAGGCAACCTCAAAACACAGTTCGACTAATGCCCTCACAGCCACGGAACAATTTGCTTCTTTCACCCTGGATGAAGCTCAAGACTGACGAGATCGCTGGCACATGAGTACTCTGGTACCCCTGCCAGCCCAACCATTCACAACCCTGGCTAAACTGAATTTTTCCATAAGTTCCCCTGGAAAATATAATCCGCTCTTCTTCTTTCTGTTCAAGATCACGTTATCCCAGGTAGTCAGAAGTGGTTTTAAGTGGAAATCTCAAGCTATGCTTCCAACAGGTACTGAGACACTGAAACCAACCATTCATAAGATCGCCTCGTACTTCCAAAGCCCTCCTGGGGCGTGTAGCCCTGGTGTGTGCTGGTTCCCTTGCCCCCAAGAAACCTGGAGAAACCACAGCTCCCAGGAATTCATACAAAGGCGGGGAGACTTGTTACGACCCAGGACCTGCAAAACTGCAGAAAGCAAGAGCATGCACTTGAAAGCGGAGGATCACTGGTTTAAGGTATCAGCCAGTGAAGCACTTGGTGCGAGCCCTGCCCCAGGAGCTGCCACGGCCTGCCTCCCCAGCAAAAACGAGCGCTACCTCCAGCTGGAGCGAAACCAGCGCTGGTGGAGGCAGCGAGGGCGGGCGAGGACTATCTGTCACATATAGCTCTTTGAAATAGCTCATTGTTCCCCCGTGAAAGATAGACAAGCAACAGCTTTTTGTCTGCCGAGACCAACGCTGCCGTCTCCCTGACAGCTCCCCAGGTCCTCGCCGCGAGCCGCGTCTCTGTCGCAGGGAGCAGAATCTGTCCAACACGGAGCAAGAGGAGACGCTGAGGACAAGGACGCAGCAGCCCCTCGCTATGCCCGGGATGAGGCCCTGCCCCACAGCCAGCCCTGTGAGGCAGCCGCGGTCTGAGAGAGCAGGTTTGGACTTTGTTTGGTACCCATCTCCCTTCGTAAATCGGGGAAAGTGCTAAAGCAAAAATTCCCACAGTAAGAGCATTTGAAACTCAGACAGTCTCCACCCAAGGCAATTACAGAGAGGAGCTGTTAATCACCAAGCCGACAGGGTAACCTTTGAGAACTGTGTGATGAGAATTTGAGGAGCTGGAGTGAAAGTGTTTGCTTGAAATGTTTTTATTCCAGCACTGCATTTTCTTTGGAAATACCGATCAAAGGTCCGCTACTCCACAGTTTCCTCTCTAGGTCTATTCAGCAATCATCCAGAAAAAAAAATAGTCTCCAGAGCCCACTAATCGTTAGTATTATGAAACCTCATTTAGAGAGAAAGGCTGCACTAATTGCTTTTCTAGAGAGATGAACCAAATTTTTCTAGTCTCCATGCCTTGTGCATTTGGAAAACACACGTTGACTGAGCTGTCTGTGCAGAACAGAGTTATCGTTTCACCCACGGAGACCAGGGGCTGCGCGTGCCCCGGACCAGGGCACGCAGTGAGCAGAGCTGCTATGGGTGACCCTACAACAAGTACTTCCAGCACCAGGAGCATGTTTACAATCCACGGGACACTGCTCCAACTCAGGTAATGCAGAGCATCCTCCAGGACAGTCCAGAGTAGTCCTTATTCACCTAAACTGTCCTGTTGAATCACGCTAAGGTCCTGAGCAGACCCTTTGCCTTTTCTCTCTCCATTTATACTGCTCAAGGTGGCATGAGCTTGCTTCCCTCAGCAGAATCAAACCCTACCTTCCTTCCCCCCACCCCCCTTTCCTCCTGCCATCACCATCAACACTCAATCCAAGGATTAGCAATAGATCCAAGGCAAGGGAAAAATCTACAGGCTCCATTCTTTCAGGTTGGCTGATGGCTTATTTCTTACCCAGGTAATTCCTTAATCCAAACACACAGTAGTGGAGACTCCATTCGGGGTGCTCCAACAGACACTTGTTAGCTGGCAGTGTTGGAGATGCTCCTCCGTTCTTGGGAGAAACCAGACCCTGAGAGATGTGCAGATGATATAAAACCTGGACCAAAGCGGAATGAAGCATTCCCAGGCACAGTAGACCTTCCTTGGTCCCAAGTTGGCCACTGCAGTGATGGGCACAGAGATTTTCACTAGGGGTTTGATCACAACCAAGGAAGGTCTATATGAAAGACACCATTAACTTCAGAAAACAGGGGGTCAACTTCATTTTGCTGCTACCTTACGCAGCACTTATTCAAAGGGATGGGCAGGGTGCATTGGCACGTTTGTCATGAACAGTAACGGCAAGAGGATGGCTCATAACGCAGAGCCTACTTACAGCGAGTGAAACTGAAGTTTGCCACCTGGGACTGTTCTTCAGAGTGCAGCTCAGGTAAAATCTTTAAGCAGAACAGCCTTTAATGTTTAATAGAAATAGCATCTTAATCACCGAGAAGCCCCCGGGCCTTGCACACGAGACATTCTGATTTAAACTGCATTAACTCGGTGCTGTGCCCAGCTACAGAGATTTATAGATGACCTTCCTCTTACTGCCAGTCATAAACGCTTGAGCCAACGGCCACTTGGAAGTGCTAGCAGAGATGATCCGTGTGCACGCGAGAGAAGCAGCTACACTTATTCAAATAGGCTTTGGATCATCCCCTAAATACACCTAGTTAAGCTAGCTATTTCATTAAATCACTGTGCCAGCACATGCATGCATGGATCTTGACAGCTTAGGAGAAGGATATTAATTTTTGATGCGGAGCTGCAGCTTCATTGAAGGAGTGCCATCTGTAATATTTAGCACTGCTGCCGTGCCACAGCTACCCCAGTAACATATCGCCAGCTACCACCAATAACCTCTCAGATTAGGAACCGGACTGGCTGTTTGGAGAATTATTCGTTTCACCGCAGAGCAGTGCCAGCAGCCTGGGGAACGCCAGCCATGGGCTTTGAGTAAATATGGAAGGAGCCGAGACCAACAGCTGCTTGCCCTCTCGCATCTTATGGCTCTTTTTGTTGTTCATTTTTGGCAAGTTTGCATGTGCCTAGTGCAAAATTCTACATGCATGTGCAAAATTCTCAGTCCTATACTAAAAAGAAAATTAAAAGGACGGGGGAAAGCTTCTCATAAAAAAAATCACTACTAAGCCAGAAAGTCCTTTCATAGCCCGCCAACTGCTGCCTTCAATATTTCTCCCATGTATCCTCCAGAGGCTGCCCAAAAATTCCCTGAAAATTAGGGAACACTGCGTGGATCCTCTTTGGCACAAAGATGCTTCACAGACACGTCTAAATAAAGTCATGAAACATTGCTACTTACTGGCTTCAGAGGAAGCCTGCACTGCTGCTCGGAGCATTGTGGTGACTCTCCTGATACCTGGCAGGCTTCCGAGAGCAGCGGCTCCTGCACCCCGAGAACTTCGTCTGGTTCCAGCATCTTCTCAGAGACGTCTCTCGTGTTTGCTGGAAGAGCTTGAGCCCCCGACAGGAGCGCGCACAAGCTCAAAATAAAATTAAAAGATGATCCTCTCCTGCGTTTGTCAGCAGAGCTTCAGTACAGCTCAAGGCATGACCATCGCCCACCCAGGTGTGGTTGTTGCCCCACAGCCTGGTAGCCAGGGCAGCGCCTGTGCCGCTCTGCCGCGGCGGAGATCCGGAGGAGCGGGGGGTTCATACGCACAACGCACAGCGTGGAGCATCTCCAGCCTCTCTGCTGACAGCAAGGCTGTTGTGAGGCAGCGTTTATAATTTATATACAAAGGCAAGCTCCCATTACAACCCATCCTTCACGCGGGGTGCGGTCACCTCTAGGCCAGCTCTATTCTCAGGGAACGGTTGCCATTGCATCTTTCAAAATGGTTTTTTCCCTTCAATTCCAGCCCTGCTGTGTAACCAAGATGGAACAGAGCTGTGTTTTTTCTTGTCAGGGTTGAGATAAAGAGATTGGTTTGTGAAAAGCTTACCACAGGCTTACAAAAGGGACTTAATAAAAACCCCTCTCTATTTTGTCTGGAGACTAAGAGTTCAGCTATAACTCCTCTTCATGGAGGAGCAAGCACTGGCTGTGTTAGCCGAGAAGTCACATACCTCTTTAAGCATTCTCTTGCATAACCAAGCACTCTTGATACTCTTTTCCATAGGAAGCTTTCACCATCCATGAACCCATCTGTGGTAGAGGAGATCTGTGGTGGTATATGGGCCAATCTGTGCCGCTCTAACCCATCCCAAGTACCAGCTTCCTCCAGAAACAGCCCAGCCAAAAGTGAAGGAATGGCTCAGAGCATAGCAAGCTTGCTGGCATGAAGGCAGAACTGTGATCTGCCCATAAGGCAGTTGAGACAATAATACCCAGCTGCATCTTTGTTAATGTGAATTAGGTCAGCTCCATCACAGCTGGTGAAGCTGTACTGATTAATAATGTGTGAAGGTATTGAGGAGACTCAGTTGTGGTGAACTTAGGGGCTTTCTCCTGTGGGACGATGCCTCTGGGATTGGGTCCAAGGTGCAGCTAGATATGTGTGTTGGAGGGTACCAAAGCAGCCATCAGCTGGTGTCCATTTGACTTTTCATGGCCAGACATGGAAACCACCTGAGGGCATGGGAGAAGGCACTGCCACTACTGCGAGTGCTCTCTTGGGAGGTGGGAATGGGCAGGAGAGGCGGGCACCGCAGTAAATCCATGTCTGCCTCTGGCTAGGTTGCTGGCAGCATCTCCCCCAGCTGAAGCTGTGATGCCAGGACATCCCTGATGAGGGGACACCAGTGACAGCCCAGCACTTGGGAATTACGGAGGAGAGTCCAGGACTGCTGAATAAATGACATCAGATTCATGGGCCATGGAGATGAACAGCTAATGTCCAAATTATCCTTCATCCCACGCAGACCGTAGGAGACATCCAGCCTTGTCTCAGGCTCAGGTTAGTGCTTGCAGCCAGTTCTACCCAGTGCATCATCCCTACCATCCACTCAGGGCCTTGTGGGTTACACACTTTCTGCAAGGAGTTACGGGCAGACAACATCTTACATCTGTCGAAACCAGGGCAAAAATCCAGTTGCCTTCAGAGAAGGCATAACCATATTTATTTTAAAAAATTAATACGCGTGCACTCTGGGAAATGTTCAGCTGTCAGAGCAGAGTAGGTCACAGCAGCATTTGATCTATAGACTCTAAAGCTGGTGGACATCATGTTCTTTACAGGCAGTTATATGCCTCTTTTTGTCTGTATCAAGCAGACTATTGCACTTGCAGCCATCTTTATTTTTTTTAAGGACTCTGTGCTTTTAAATAAACCATTAAAATAATGATTCAGGCCCCAGCTTCACCAAGAGCTGCCACGAATGGACAGATGTGCTGCAAGGACAGTGTGAATGGGGTCTGTGGTTGCCCAAAACTGCTGCAGTGTCCCCATCCCAAACGAGAGCCTCTCTGGGAAAGCAACGGAGCGTTGCCGACTGAGACAAGCTGCCGCCGGCTCCTCAGCACCATTTTCTGATCTACGTTCAGAACCAGGGTGTTTTCTGCGCCCTAAAACATGAACAGCAGGGATCCAGCACTCATACCCTCAGTAACACCAAAGGTCTCCAGGTCCACAGCCGAAGCTATCCTATGACAGCACATAAACCCCAGACTGGGCCAACCCCCTTATTTTCTCCTGGGACCTTTCCCCTTCCTTACATTCCACAGGTTGTCTTAAGCATGTCTCAAGCAGAGACCATCGCTTTCTAGTTAGGATTGCCGCTTGAATACGTCAGGGTGACGAGGGCTCCTATCCTTCTTCGGTGGAAGGCCAATAACGGCAGCAGATGCTGGCCTGAGCAGTTTGTCCCTCGGTAGTTTTCAGCCTGAGAAGGCTCTTGAAAGAAGATGGAAATCAATAGACTGACCAGCTCCCACGTGCCGGGCAAAGGACCCAGTCTCAGGGGTGTCTCCTTGTCGGGTGCTGGTTACCAGCAAAAGGGTCCAAACTGGGTGGCAGCTGATGCACTGCAAGCACACGGTGCAGCTGAGCCAACTGAGGCTCGTTTTATTCATTGAGTCTGGTGGACTTATCAACCAGTTTACCCACACAGATCTTGATGGTTTTCACCCACGTTCGGCCAAGACCTCTCCAGTTTCCCCACACACACACAATGTGCCCTGGGAGACACCATGTCACCACCCAAAACTGTTTCACGAAGGGAACCCATCGAGCACCTGTGGCCACCCCCTCCCCACTGCCTCGACGCCACAGTGGATCCCAGATCAGCCGCATCTGCAGCGGACTGGGGGCTGCCCAGTGAGCCGGGTGGAGAAGCGAGAGGCAGATCTGCTCTCCCCGCTCCATACCTAAGACTCAGCAAGTCTGTGACTTGCACTTCCAAGGCACTGCTGAGCGAAGAAAGGGGTCTCGCTTGCCTTGAAGCGGTGGGAGTTCGGGTTATATACGGCCTCTCTTATTCCCTTAAAAAGCAGCTGTTAAAAGAGTTGGAGGGGAGCATCAGACAAAGAGACATCACAAGCACGATCCTCCCCGCCAGTGGAACTGCCACTTGCCAGGAAGGTTTCTCACGCAGCCTATGCCTGTGATGTGCTATTATATTTCATGAAAAGAAGGGAAAAATGTCAAATTTAGGATGTCTTGGCTACTTCCAGAGAATTAATGCTATTACAGCTCTGAGATGACATGCAGTGGCGACTGCTGTCTGCTCCCAAGCAGCAATTCGGGGGCCAGCTCTCTGAGAAGGCATCTGAGCCAAAGCAGAACCAGTCCCAGACTAAGGCAGCAGCTCCTCATTGGGCTCATTTTGTCCATCAGGGCTCCCCAGATCTCACCTTGCAGTGTCCGTCATCGACGGGGGCACACATTGGGCTGTAGGACCAGGAGGGGATGGAGAAGGGCTCTGATCTCCTGTGGTGGTTCCCAGACTCGGGCACCCCAAACGCGATGGGCCACAGGGCAACCTCCTCCGCTGTGACCTGAGCATCTCCTGCTGAAATCCCGGGGAGCCCTTCCAGCCAGAGGAGCCTGACAGCAGCTTCCCACCGGCTCGTGCTGCCGGCACGCTGCCGTTCCCTGGGGAGGCGCGTTTGATCCCCGAGCTGCCGCGCGTGCAGCACCCTCCCTGCCTGGATGCTCCCAGGGCTTTGCTTCGACTCAAGCCACCACCCCCGCTCCTGAATTTGTTCTCCTTTATCGAACCTCTCATTTTCCTGTCCCGTCTGCAGCAACGTGAAGAACTGAAGGCTCACCTTCTGCGTCCCAGGTCACTCCTCAGCTACTGAATCATCATTCCCCCTCGAAGGGAGCTTAAAAAAGGACCATTAAACAATTTGCTTTGTGGTTCTTTATTAAATACTCCAGGTTTTCAGTTCAGCATCCAGTTTCTCAGGACACCAGCACTGCAACAACTCCCTTCTCATTGGGGGTATTATTTTAAAGGGCAGAATAATTGAACATCACATGCAGATTTTCCTTGCAGCATTTGAAAAGAAAGTCCCTTTAATCTGAGATATAACACACCCTGATCAAGTACAGGGTGGGGAAAAACAGATCAGAAAGATTTTGCTTTCATGTGGCTGCAAGATAAATCATCATCCAGGGCAATGGGTAGTAACTGTAACTCCCCTTTGAGTTTTACAGTACATCAGAGATCTGCGAGGGCTGAGATTGCTCGATAGGCACCGCACCTTCCAGGTTCCAATTACCCTCCTCGCTGCTTTCAGTATCAAAGGCAAAAAAATTGCTTTCTTCACGCTAAATGATCCACAGAGTGGAGCCAGATGGGCAAAAAGACTTGGAGAAATTATCACTGGCTCTGCTGTGCCCAGCTCTCATCTATTTCTTTTAGCTCCTTCCAGAGGGAAAGTGCTGTGCGGAAGATGTCGGAGTGAAGGTGCTGCTTTCTGCACCCGCGCTCTCCATGATGAGCTGATTAGCTTTAGGGAAGAAAAAAAAAAAATCTGTGCTCTATTTGTTCGTTAGACACTTAAATATATCAGAGAGAAGGAATCAAACCGCGGAGAAAAACCGTTTTGTCTTCTGACACCGCACTTCCACTTAGGAAAATCACCTGTCCCTGCAACAGTGGTCGTCATCGGCGGATGGCCATGAACATTTCAATGGATCCATTTGCCCTCTTAAAAAGGGGGAAATGAGTCTGATGAAATTAATTTGCTAGTGGATCACCCAGCAACCTTGCCGCACGTGAACTTCAGTCTCCAGCGTCCAAGCCAGGGCTCGGTCCGTCACACCCTGCTGCTCTCCCAGGTGCGGAGACATCCCTTTGCCAACTCTCCATCCTGAAACGGGTCTCCCTCCTCCCATGCAGTGCAAAACCTGCCAGGATGCTCAGCCGTGAAGCAAATCACTGTCACGCACTCGTGCTATCCAGGATTTGTCCTCCCCATCTGTTAAATCAACATACAGTGAATTTGGGCACAAGCTGGCTTGGCCCAAGCCAAGTGTTATCTCCATCACACCCTTACGTGGCCGTGCAATAGCAGTCTGCTGTGTTGTGTTGGGCTTCAAGCACTTCGTACTTGAGTGCCCCTTGTACTTACATGGGCATGCAAATGTTTCCATCGCTGCCTAAAATGCTGCAGGTCCAGCCAACTCCAGTACAATGGCATGGGTTTTGCTGGACGCAGACTTTATCAGTGGGATTGGCAGTACTTCCAGGGCTTAGGTTCACTTGCAAAACCTAGGCTGTCCACTGCACAACTTCCCTCCTCCAACATGCCAATTCTTGATGACATATATACTTATTTACTGTTGACTAGATCAAAAATTACATATACTGCTTCAAGCTTGTCTTACAAGCAGTGGCCATAGGTCTGTGACCCCAGGAACGGTCAGGCAAGCAAGAGCCCTTCCTTCAAGTTCACCGTTCTTCAGATCAAACGTTCGGTCCATAAAATAGCACTAACATTTGATTTCCATAGTGTCAGCAAAGATCCCTCCTCTGCAGAAAATTCCAAAACTGTGGTTTTCCCATGTGCAGCTCTGAGCACCAGCACAAGGGCTTGGGGTTTGTTACGGCACTAGAGCTTGCAAGCAATTGGCTCTAAGATTTTAGCTCCAGATTTCTGTCGGACTGACGTATCTAGAAGAGAGTCTCTGTACAGACTCTCAGGCTCTAATAATGTTCGACCCATACGAATTTCCCAAACCACACATGCTTAAAGCCCTCTCCAGACCACGGCACTTTGGCAGATTTGACCCTACACTTTAAGCGGTCTGAGCCATCGCGTGCCTGTGGATGTTACCCAGCACGGCAAGCCCCAGCATGGCTCAGAGCACTTTGCTTTGTTATACAGTAAATGTTAAATAATAAGATGTTTTCCCTGTTCCTTGTCTACTCAAAGTCCGTCCTCTGCCATCCAAAAAAACCTGTGTATCTTCTGGCTTAGTGTTTCCACAGCCCCACCTCCTTTCTGCACCCAGGTGTGATCATTTAAATGTTTCGGGGCAATAGTGTGTGTTTTTAAGCTCAGTAGGCTGACTGCAAAACAAATATCCAATTAAATACTCATTTTCAATAGATGCTGTACAGCTTGCATGCAGCCAAATCCCTTTATTAGCCCTTTATTTTCAACGCTATTAAACCACATTTTTCAGTTTCAATTTTAGAGGAATTTCTTTTCTGGCATGTGCTCACCAGTTCATCCACTGCTATCGAGCCTTTAACAATTCCCTGCCCTCTCCCCTGCCTTGCTGGAAATAAGGGTGGACTTGAGTTATTTCTGTTGGCTTTTTTTTTTTTTTTTTCAGAAGACAAATTCAATCATAAATTCTAAAAGTCACCTTTGACTTAAAGCTAGACATGCAAAGTCACCCCTGCACACCCTGGAGTTATTTTGCCAAACTACCTGGAGGCGTTAAAAGCGCAGCAACGTCTGTGCCGCTAAGAAGAACGTGGTCTTCACGCATGAGCCGGCCTCCAGCCACGCAGCATTCGAGCCGCCGCCGGGTCCCCCGCTCGAAGACCTCACTGATGCTTCACTGCCAACCTTACGGAGGTTACGGGGGTGGCGAAGGTGACGCTGACGTGATGACACCTCCCAGGGCATCGCCCAGACATGCATCCAGGTTTCTGCTCTGCCCCATGAGCTCAGCCCAGAGGTCCCTGCGCAGAGACCAAGCAGCTGGTGCATCGCCCACAGCTCGTTCACCGAGGTACCGAGATGTCCGACTTGAAAGCATAAGGATGCGTCATCCCCGTAATTTCTTCTCACTTATGGCACCCTGGAGCTGTAAAGCAGCCGCATCCAGGAACTCGTTTAGCACCTAAGTACATTACCCCCTGTGGGTGGGAGAGATTAAATGTCATCCTCTGGATTAAGTTTGACATTAAAAACAACTACTTTTTGCACCACAGGTTAAAAAGTGCCTTCGTCCCTCGCTGACACGCAGTTGATAAAACGGAGCAGGGAGTTTGGTGAGCGTTGGGCACCGCAACCAGCCGGCGGCTGCTTTCGGTGCCTTCACCTCCCCACACTCAGAGGTGCCTGGACCCAGCGCTGCGGTGGGACGAGGTCCCGTGGGCACCGACTTAGCCTTTGCTGAGCCCGGTATCAAACACGACAGCCGTGTTTCCCAGCAAGGGCTGCTTCGTGCGATCTGTCTCCTCCGGTCCAGAGGAGCCGGAGACCTGACACCCTCCTGCCCGTAAATAACTGCCCCGTACCCGGCACTACCGCCCAGCGCAGCTTTCCCTCGCTCCAGCCCTGACTCGGTGATGCATTTTACTACCTCCCTCCTTTTCATTTTCAACCCAAGACCGGAGTATTTTTTTTATGTAGGTCTCCTTGGCCACGGTTGCGCCTCGAACGCGATATCGATCCTCTCTCTAGTTAGTTCTTCACGCCCAACCGTGCTGAAGCGGTGGCAGCTCCGCTCTCCCGTGGGACGCAGGGACCAAGGTTGCTGCTGTGTTATTTAATCACACGAACCACAACCCCACCAGCAAACCCCACAGCCCCTGGTGCTCGTAGGCAAGGGTTTGTCACTGCAAACTGGTCCCGAATGTTTGCAGAGCTCCTGCTTGCAGTGGCCCTGCTTCTGCTGTTACAACAAAAATCCAATTTCTGGGTATTTCAGTTGAATTTCGGTCTGTATCCAAGTGAGATTTAACCAAAGTGTAATGCAAAACCAATCAGCCAGTGGATTGGAAGGATGTTATTTGCTATTTTTTAATATTAAAAATGGAAAATGTAAATAATCTGGAAAAAATATATCAGAAGAGCCCTGTGTGCTGGTTTTGGCTAGGATAGAGTTAATTTTCCTCATAGTAGCTAGTATGAGGCTATGGTTTGGATTTGTGCTGGGAACAGTGTTGATAACACAGGGACGTTTTGGTTCCTGCTGAGCAGTGCTTACACAGAGTCAAGGGCTTTTCTGCTTCTCTCACCACCCCACCTGCGAGGAGCCTGGGGGGGCACAAGAATGTGGGGGGGGACACAGCCGGGACAGCTGAGACCAACAGAACAAGGGGATATTCCAGACCATACGACATCATGCTCAGTATATAAAGCTGGGGGAAGAAGGAGGAAGCGGGGGGACGTATGGAATGATGGCATTTGTCTTCCCAAGTCACCTGTCCTGGAGACGGCTGAACTCCTGCCTGCCCGTGGGAAGTGGGGAATGGATTCCTTGGTTTGCTTGTGTGTGCGGCCTTTGCTTTACCTATTAAACTGTCTTTATCTCAACCCACAAGTTTTCTCACTTTTACCCTTCCGATTCTCTCCCCCACTCCACCGGAGGGGGAGTGAGTGAGCGGCTGCGTGGGGCTTTAGTTGCCGGCTGGGGTTAAACCACGACACCCTGAAATTGCTTAAATAAGTGCACATAAGTGCAGAGTAAGTTATGGCAAGGAAAAAACACAACTCCACAGGCAGACAATCCCCAGAGGCAAATCAATAAGTTTTAAAGGGCGTACTGGACAGTAAGAATGAACCTTGGGAAAACAGCTAAAAATGAAAAAATAGCTAGTCAATCAATTATATAAAACAAGTATTTTCAGCTTCCTGATATAAAGTATAATTAAACCCAGTGATTTAAATATTTTGACTGCAAAATCCCAGGTCAAATTACAGCCTGATGCTGGCAAATGGTTTCATTGTCTGGACTTTGCTTGTGTAATAGCAGATGTTTTAATTTTACTGCAGAAATTCTTGATTTATTTCTGAATATCCTTTTACATGAATAAGGTCATATTTTTGCAGGGATTTTCTTTTCTCTTTTTTATCACATTACCGATCTGTTCTCCATTAAAGAAAAAAAAAATATTAAAAACTAAAGTGCAGTGAATCTCTGTTAACATCAGCCTTTTTCTCGTCGCCCAGTTCCATTTCCTCTGCTGCAGATGAAATGAATTCATTAGTGGAGAGCCTCAATGACTGCAGTTTAGACTTTGAGTCATTTTGGATGTAAGATTTGGAAAATTCATCTTCCTTGAGAGAACTCCTGCCTGCCCGGGTGACGCCTGCTCCCCCACCACCACCAGTAGTGCCCGGGCAGCCGCCCCAGGTACCGCACAGGTCCCTCTCCACCCCACCGCTGGAGATTTATTTTCTGCCAAACCCACGGGCTTCGTGACGAGGACGCTGTGAGCAAGAGCTGGAAACCGCCGCGTAACAGAACTTGTCACACCAGGGGGGACCTGGCACCCTTCCCTGGGTGTCAGGTTTGGCTCCCGAGCACCGAATTTGGAGCAAAACTTTTATTGCTTTCCCTCCAGTGACTTCGTTACGCGTCACGCTGAAATAAATACTTTGCCAGGAGCCGCTGGAAACCTCCGGGAAGGGTAGGTAGGCCTCCACCCCCGATTGCTGGCCCCGACGCAGAGATTTCTTTTTTTTGCACAATGTGCAAGACCCAGGACCTTTCTGGGGATATTTTGGGGAAGGGACACTGGAGAGCTGCTGTTCAACTCCATCTGTGTCCCCCACTGACCCCTGTATCGAAGCTGCACGAGCAGCTGGGCGATGCCAGCAGTTGCTGAGGTCTCTGGCAACCTTTTAGCGTCGGAGCCATTTCACCTGGGCATGGATTTGGCCAAAATGCACTTGCCAACACAAGGCATGAACCCGCCCGTCAATATTCCTGCCTGGACACCGAGGCTTTGCTGAATGTGGCCTTTCAGTCCAGGAATGAAATTGTAGGTGTCGGCCAAAGGCTACAGCTGGGTCCGCCGACTCCCAGCGAGACGTGGAGCTGGTCTCACGCCTTGTCTCCCCCCGGGGCCGTCCCCGTCAAGGACAAACCAGCCCATGAGCCGTGCTGAATCCCCCCACCACCCAGCCCCGTGCTGCTGGCCCCCTCCCCTCCGGGCAGGAGCCTGGCTCGATGCTGCGGGGAAGCCCCACAGCTCCGTGCGTGAGGGCTGAAGGCAGCGCTGAGGCATCCCACGCGTGACGCGTCCCACGCGTGACGCATCCCACACGTGACGCGTCCCACGCGTGACGCATCCCACGCCTGACGCGGGCAGGTGCAGCTGAGCTGTCACGGCTAATCTGCCAAGAGGTTTTCCGCGTTGAGCTCTACTGCATTGATGGTAAAAGCAGAAACACCGGGACTGTAAATCAGCCTATTTCTACAAGGAGCCTGGGGAGATTTTCCCCGCCATCCGGATGCTAAGAAGGCTTTTGCTGGACAGAAAGGAGAGCGCGGCACGTTTCCACTGCGCTGGGAAGAGATTTGCAATGTTTACCATCCTACCTCTGGGTTCTGCTTTGGAAGCTTTGCCCCCAGGGCCCCGTCGAGAGCCAGTCACAACCTCCCCTTCCCTCCCCAGCACCTTCTCTTCTCCTCTAATTGCAAATTTCAGCCAGTGCCTGTTTTGGAGCCCTTTTGTCTCTCTTTCAGCAGATTTCTGCAGGCAATAAGCCTTGTGTTAGACATGGGGTAAATCTGCAGGAAACCAGACTGAGAAAAGACAGAATTTGAAGAAACTTAGAGTAAATCACAAAAAACCACTGTGCCTGGCAGGTAGAAAGTTTGTGCTGCAAATACCATGCAGTTTGGGGTATATATAACCCACTGGTTAAACTTCTATGTGTGCATATATCTTAGCATATATGCATGGTAACAATGTAGTGTGCTCACCTACAGGCATTTGGTCAATACGGGGGAGCACAAGGGGCCCAGCAGTTCCCATTAAGAGGGGACTCACTGGTGGAATCATTTCTGCTGGGCAATGTCACCATCATCCCTGCTGACTCCCACTGCTGGCTGAGACCCAAACCCTTTCCTTGCAGGTGAGGGCTGTCCTTCTCCTGAGCCCTTGGGAGATCATCACTGTTGGGGAAAAAAAAAGTGAAAAACCACTCTGTGTGTTGCCGCAAGCCTTGAGTAAGCTGAGAGTCAACATTCTTGTGCACTAAATTTTTGCCCATTGAGATCCAACCTTAAAGCACTTATAACCCCCATATGCACTGGGGGTTGCACAGGTGGAGGATGAGACTTGCCCCAGAGTAAATGAAATTTTTGTGCCTGGGCCCAGGCCCTCAACCCAAGCACAGACCCTGGTGGGCTCAGGCACAGCAGCAACGATGACCCACGGGTAGCTTCACCACCAGAGCAAGCAAGGAATGCCTTTTGGTTTGTCCTTCCGAAACACACTGATGAAAACAACCCCAAGCCAGGCTATCTGGGCTGCTCTGCATGGATTGGTGTCTCACGGTCGATGGCCTGTTTGTAATTGAATTATGCTGAGCCCTCTGCCAGACTGATCTCGTGCTTTGCTCAGCCCCGGGGAGCCCACACAGGGCAGCAACCCCGATGGGTGTCTGGGACATCCAGCTCGTCCCCTCCATCAGGGCACACATAACCTTTGATTACGCGGGTTTTCTGCAGCCTCAGGACTCCACGCATGCTTTTCCTGTGGGGGTTTTAATATGGTCTCTCTCCTCTCCCCCGTTTTCACAAACCCATGGCATGGCTGGCAGAGTCAGGGACATTAGGAGGAGACTGGCTGGTGGACAGAGGCTCACAATGAGGCAGGGTGATCAGAGGGAGGAATTTCCTTAGGAAATAAACCTATGGAAAAAAACCCATTGTCATTGTTTATCTTCTTTCAGCAGGTTTTGTTTTCTCATTGGAAAAAGTCAGCAATGCAGCAAGCAGCTTCATGAATATACAGATTGCTTTTGGCAACTACCAATTAGCAAAGAGTGTGTTCATGCAATCCCCAAACGGCTATTTCCCTGGGAATTTCTTGTTTTGAACAAGCCGTTTTTCATTAGAGAAAATACACACACTTGGACAAATAGTTCTTGCTGGCCTTTATTAGTAGAGGAGGAGCGGAGAGGGGCAGGCAGCCACCACCACGGGCTGGCCGGGTGCCCCGCTGGCTCACATCCCCACCCTGGGACCTCCACCTAGACACAATACGGCAAAAGGAGGCGAACCCAGCCCATGTATTTGCATGCAATAACACAACGCATGCAAGGGCATCTGCAAACAGGACTGGGAAGGCAATTAAGAACCCAGTCCGTGCACCTCTTACTCACTGTAAAGTCTTCCCGATTCTTCTGCTTGGGTGGCAGGTCCATCAGGTGTGCGCGATAACAGTCACCTGCAGTAAGGCTGCTCTTTTACGAAACATTTGCAGCACCTGCATCCGAGACTCAAAGGTCACCAGTGCGGGGGTCTTGAAAGATGTGCGCACAGACCCTTGCTCACGGGGCAAACGGGGCAAACTGGGAAGGGAAAACGCCCTGGTATGCACAAAAAGGTGCCTGGCTATATGTAAAGATCAATGGTGTAAACATGTCGGTGTTGGAGTTCATTACAGCTACTGGAAACCCAGCCAAGGGAATTTAGGGTGTTACTAATCACAGCCTACAGCTGACACCCACCTCCAGGGAAGTCTTACCCAAAAAAGTCCCCGGGTGAGGCTCCCCGCTGCTTGTATCGCCCCCACGAGCCCAGCCTGGTTCCTTGCAGCACGGAGAAAGAAATGCAATGCTCAAGCCTTCCAAGCAATCACTTCACGGCTTTACCTGAGAGACACTGAATGCCATGAACTACAGATCAGGGAGACGAGGCGCTTAAAGTCAGATATGATGGACAGCTTTTTATTTCCAATGTTTTAATTTAACAAAGTGCTACATTCCATAGTTACAGTATGAGGAGTTGTTCTTGTCCGAAATAGAAAACCACAAGAAAGCACAAGGACTGCTAATATCACTCTATGGAAGCAGTGCAGTCCAGAGAAACCTCACCTAGGTGAACATCTGGCATTAGAGACACCTTTAAAAATCAGCAGCTGTATAGTGCAGGTGCATGTCATCAGGGCAAGAGCTGCACGTCAGGCAGGCTGGTTCCTCCCATTGGAAATGGGGCTGGAGATGCCAAAGCGGTCGTGTGACGCCTACAATAAATTCTGGCTTGTGCTATCAGGAAAACCCAAAACAGAGGTGAGCGAATCGTCTTGTGCCAAGTCAAGAGATTATTATTGCTGCAGCAAAGTCACCGTCTCAGCCGTGCCTTTGCGTGGGGCCACAGCTGCGTTAGCGGTGTTATGACCCACCTCTATATTCAGGGGCTTGTGGTTCACCTAGCACGGAGGACAAGGAGGGTACTTCTCAGCCGCTTTTCTTGTCCTGTCTCTTTCAAAAGAATCTGCTTGTTTGGCAATGCAGAGGTATAGATTAAATCAGTAGAGCGTTAAGAGGCTGGAGGCTTCAGCTCCCGCCTGAAACGCTCCTCCCCTCCCTGCTTGCAATCTGATAATTTCAAGCAAATGAATCAAACTCCAGGAGTTGTATAGAGAATATTTTTAAGAGCTCAATCCAAAGTCTACTGGTCTTGGACGAGAAGGGAAGGAGCTGAATGAGGCTTGTGCTTTAAGGACCTGCAGCAGTTACACTGATGTCAAAAACCCTGTCTGTGCTCCAAAGGCTCCTACAAGCTTCACTGGGACCCAAGGCTGGTTTTGACTGCCCATCTTGCCTCCACGTTAAGAACAGCTAAGCTGAAGACATAGGGAGCCTCCAGGCTCTGGGGCAGGTGCTTGACCAAAAACAACTATCCAACAAACACCTCCACTTCCAATGGACATCGGCTGGGATCTCTCTACGCCGCTGAGCAGCTGAGAAAGTTGGCCAACAGTAGTCTTCTGCCAACGAGCACCTCCCAACCAAGGCACCTTGGCTGATGGTGTTCAGAGCCAGAGACAGGCCTGGGAGTGAAGATGGACCACAAGCAAAATTTTTGAGCAGCCTTCTAGCCCGTAAGTCTGGCCCCAGCACAGACCAGAGAGACGATACTGAACTGTGCGTGCGGCTGGACCTCCCTTTTGGCTACAACTCTCCTGCTTGCCCAGTTTGTCCCACCATACTTGTCATATAACTGCTCTGATATTTGCGACTATTTGTCAGCCCCACTTGCGGCACCACTGATTCCCAGCTGGAAACCCATGCCATGTCCTCACCGAGTGAAGCCTGGCTCTTCAGGACACCAGAGCACCCAGCCGATGCACTAAAACACCTTCGTCTTCGACTGGGAGCATTGCCTTTAATTTCTTAACTTCAGGATGTTGGGGAGGGAGAGGAAGGGAGACAGTGAAGCTGATTGCCACTGCAGAAAGTCAGTATTTCCCAAACTGTGGATTTATTAGCACAATGAAAGGCCACGGCACCTCCCCACCGGCCTTCCCAATCCATCAAATAGACAACACATCCATAAAGCTCCTCCTGCACCGCCAGAGCTGGGATACCTACACTCAGACCAGCAGCCTCGCTCAGCCATCCCTCCTCCTCCTGGCTGGCCCAGGAGCTCGGCGCTTTAGCAGTTACTTAACGCAACTTGTGCTGTTAGCACACACCGCGCGGGCACAGAACCATCAACAGGAAAGCAAGAGGAGACTGTCCTTCACAGGCTGTTATTGCACAAAACCCCGCTGATCTCCAGCTGCTGGGGTCTTGCTGGTCCATCTGCTCTGTTCTGCAGTATCGCTGGCAGCTCCTCTTTTCCAGTGTTATTTCGGGTCTGTCTTTCTGGCTACAGTTGCACACACAGGACTCGGCCAGCCCAGCTACCATCCTTTCTGCTCCAAGACAGACTCCCTCTTGCAGAGAGGCCAACACCCTTTGTCACTGCTTATTCTTCGTGCCTCCCTGGCTGGCCCGAGGTAAAGCATATCAAGAACATCTTGCAGCTGCCTGTGTAGTCTTGTTTCCAGCCTGCCTGGCACTGTACCTAAAAGCCAAGCCTTTCTGGAGACGATCTCCAGCAAACTGGGATGGAGGAGATGTCATTCCACTTTGCAACCTCCCTTCACGCCTTGCCAGGAACAAATCATCAAAGAGCCCAAGGGACATTTCCTGATTCCCAAAACTGCAGGACAGCCAGCAAAGCTCGACTGCACTGTTAATGCCTCCTGACCACCTCCAAGCTCCAAGAGACTTAGGAATGAGAAAGGGAGAGATCAGTCTGGAAGGAAAACTTCTTCTTAGCTTGGACTGATCACTTATTACGGAAGAAAGAGGTTTTAATTTTGGGTAGGGGCACCTGGACATAACAGTGGGCTGCCAGTCAGTGCCTGTTAAAGATGTGGGGCTGCTTTTAGCAAGGTAAAATTCTCCCGGTCAAAGTTTCAGGAACAAAAAGGGAGAGATGCAAGCACTGTGGAGCCCTGGCTGGGAAAGCCTGTCCTAGAGGCGTTAGGGTATGAAGACTCCCCAAAAAGTTGATGGACCAGGTTTTACTGTGTCTCCCTCAACCTGCTTCCCACGCGCTCAGCGGGATGGATGCGTGAGGGACCACGCACAGCTCTTCGACTGGAAGACTAGCATCAGCAGCAGCATTTCGAAACCAGGTTGTCCCGCCTGTCCTTCTCCAGGTGGCTCGGTAGGTGTGTGGGTAAGGCCTAGAGGAAAGTACCTGGGCTCTGAAGAGCACTGCTTGTTTAGAACTGAACATCACATCTGACGACTTAATGCCCAGAGGAGGCCCTGAGCCTCTCAAGAGAGGACTCTGCTTCAGGAGGGTCTTCCAAATGTCACCTCTACCTTGCAAACCCACCCACGTGCCCCCAAGACATTTGCTTACTATCATCGACATCTTTTCACCTTTACAAGGAATGAAATCTTGCATCTGCCCCCCCTCCCCCAAACTCTCCTCCCTTCCACTTCTTCAAAGGCTCAGTGGGATCTAATCTCAGTAGATGTGTGGTCTGGCCTTGTTTGTCTAACCAGGTCTCCTCCAGCAACAGTCGCTGTTCCTTGTACGAAGGATGATCCCCCACAGAACGGTGATTCCCACCTCAGAAACATGGACGTTTTGCATAAATGTCAGATGGAAGTAATTTCACAACCGGAAGCAGAGATAAAGTAACGCAGCCCTTTTTCTAGCTATTTTGACAGCATTTCTGTGCAAATCAACATCAGTTTCCCCTGCTCGGTTCCCGTAACATCTCAGACACCGGCTGTCTCCCTGCGCAACATGGTGCTAGCAGCCCAGGCAGCATGGCAGCTTGCCCTCGCCCCCTGCCACCCTTGGGCTTCACCTCCACAACCCTCTGCACCCATTTGTCCTACAGCTTCCCCTTTTCCCCCACGGCCAAGGGTTCCCAGTGTGACCATTTCACCTCCCCGTAGCAGACATCTCTCCAGCTGTGGCTGCCGCTGCTTTGCGACGATCAGCCACGAATCCCTCGACACTGACAGTCACCCGCTCCGCAACCTTTGGTGCCTTTCTGCATTTGGTGGTCTGGAGACAGGACCCACCCAGATCCCCCAAAGGGATTTCAGCTTTCAGGGGCTGAAAATGCAATTTCCAGCGGCTGAAAGGAGACAGATGCTCCGCTTTCACCTCTGTGCGAATGCAGCCTTGTGAAAGAGATGAACCAATAACTAGTGTCCTTCAGAGAGGAGGTAGAGGCTGAAGAAACCTCTGACCTGCCTCTTCTCTTACCTACTTGCACACTGAACAAAAGCTAAGAGATCCATGCAAGACTATCCGTCAGTAGGTGAGCGCTGGTATTTATTGTGCTGTAACAGACAGTGCTGGTTGAAAATGGAGTAGGATTTTTGTTGTGAATCGAGTGTTGAGGCCATTCCTGTGTGTCTCCCAGAAGCGTGGAGCAGAGCTGAAGGAAGACAGAAGGGGTGAGAGTCGGGGAACCGAGTGCAGAAATGTGCTTCAAACTGTATCAACAACACTGTACATGGGCACTTCTCAGGTGGCAAGGGATACAGTTCAAGTGTATAACTCATTAATTAAGCAGAGCAGCTAATCTTAGCACTAATGAACTCTAGCTCAGGTAATGTAACATTTAAAATTAACAAATTGGACAGAAGTCATTCACAGTAAAGATTTCCATTCCCGGGTTAGGCGAGAGCTATTGTTATGATTAGATTACTGCCAGCCAGGACCAAAACAGTACACCAGGGTAATAGGAAAATAATCATCCATATGGATCAGCTCCAGCTGCAACAAGACGCGCTGTGGATCTGAATGAGGCGCCGGGTGCGAATGTGAAATCTCACTACTGTATCAAAACAAACATCACTGCGCGGTACACGTAGAGCATAGCATGCCGTTTCGCCGGGGCGGTACCGACCGCTGCTCGGTGGCTCGGGGCGGCGGAGAGCAGCGATGCAGCAGAAAGTCGCTTGTTCTTTTCCTCCCCCTCCCTCCTTTCAAAAGTCACGGGCTATCACAAGGGCGCACTGCAGTTCGATTCAAAATTCATCTTCAGAGCTGTCAGCTAAGAGCATGACTCGGTCTTGCATGCTGTTAAATTCCCTCTGCTAGGGGAAGAAAAGAAACATGGAAGAGCTCCACATGCAAAAAGGAAACGAAGAGGATTTGGATCCCCCCCCACCCCGTACTCTAACTGAGAGGTCCCAGGCGCTTCAGCCCAGACAAACCATAACCATAACCAGGCTGCACTCCCTCTGCAGCCAAAATGAGAGTGGGCGGGATTGGGGTTTTCCTTTGCGGTTGTCGTACCTTTCTTTTATGTCTCTTTGAGCCATTTCTCCTTCGGCGATTCATAATCTTAATGCTGTAGAGTGCTCCTAGGATAAAGAGAGCTCCAGCTATTCCAACTCCTACAGGAACCAGCATCCCCGACATGTATCCTGCCTATGTGGAAAAGAGAGAAGCAGAGCAGCACTCACAAGACCATCCTTTCAGAGTTGTTTTGCACCAGTCTAGGACTGCAATATATCCCTACGCTGCTTTCATCAAAGTTTGTTGTATTTGAGTCCCTATCACATGTCTGCACAGGATGAGCCCTGCTTCCAGGATTGCTAAGCAAGCCCCCAACCAGCCCCACTCCAGAACCAAGCTGATAAGTACCACGGCTCACTCACCATCAGCTTTCGCTAACATATAGTTCCTTATGACAGCTGAGACATTGCAGTGTTTGCCCACCTTTAGGAGAGGGAACGATTTTGGTGCAGTTGCAAGTGCTGGGATGGAATGTCTCTTAATACAGGTGCACGTGTAAAGGAACACCTCAACTGCCAAGGGCGGGCAATCCTGAGCCACAACGAAGACCTGTGAACACCCAAACACCTTCACTACATGCCGGGTAGAGTAGGCTGAGTGCTGCTCCGAGCTCCCCGGGTGCTGCCGGCATAAATCAAGGCACAGGTATATGTCTGGCCACGTTCAACAGAGCTCAATCCAGACAGTCAAAAGCTGCCATTATGTTTTTCAGCACGAATCCGGACCAGCGGTGCGGAGCGGTAGGGCGACGAGTGCCTGGGCACCCCGCTGCCCGCAGCCCTGGGGGTGGCAGGAGCGGGCAGAGGAGAGCCCCATGAAGGCAGAAGAGCCGGTGGGTAAGAAAGACCCACCAGGCGAGAGGGCAGGCACCAGCCGGGGAGCGGGCAGAGCGGGCGAGGAGCTGTTTTTGGAGATCGGCTGCGCTGCGAAGTGGGGACGCTGATCTCCGTCGTGGGAGGTGGATGGGAAAGGGGCCCAACCTCCTCCCGGCCAGCTCGGATTGCTGGAGCGCATCTTGACTGTGGCCGAACTGCTAAATACACCTCCAGCAAAGAGTATTACAGAGCTCCCGTGCTCCCCAAACGGAGACATGTTGCATGGGGAAGCAAATGCCCCGGGACACTGATGTCATATCTCAGCACGGGGGTGGCAGAAGCTGCTCCCGACACCCGCGGCTGGGTCTCGGAAGGAGCTGAAATGCAAAGCCAGGCTGTGCTCGCTTTTTGCAGGAAGAAGCAGCAGTTTGCCCTCTCCCTGTCCAGCCCAGCCTCAGCCTCCTCGGCTTCGTACTCAAAATCTTGGAACCAAATGCTTTCGCTTTGGGTGGGAAGGGGTCGCTTGCACGAGCAGGACAACGATGTAGAGGAGGGCACACACACCTTCAGCTGTCCTTAAGGGAAGCACAGCAAACGTAAATCAGCTCTAATTCAGTTGCTGTGATCCGTATGTTTGCATTGCCCATTAAAAAAGAATATAGATAGCATGACTAATTTAAAATTACACATTTAAACATTTAAAATCCTTTGGAAAATATTCCCGAGTGCTTGTTATTTTATATTTTACTGTTTTAAATGAAAATTAACTTAGGTTTTAAAGCACCGGATTGCTTCAGCATCCTCTTCAGCACCCTTCCCTAATTCAGGCTGGGGTACAGCCTGGCTCCCTCCCTCATTAGCGCTGCCTTTGTTCACGCTGCAGCAACACAGTCCTCTGCTGTGCCACTGCAGCTTTACCCTTTGCCATCCACACACCCCAAAATAGATTTTACACCTGCCAAGGGACACGTGTGCAATTCAGAGGACTATCAGACAGCTCTTAGCAAGCCTCAGTCCATTGCTTGCAACTACTCATCTTCACCTGCATTCGCAAATTGCAACACAGCTTAACAACACATGCTTACACTGTAATTGCTTTTCTGCTATAATCCATTGCGGGGGGGGAAGCTATTCAGTGCACACTGCCCTGGCTTCATACACTTACTTGGAGAATAAAAATAACTGCTTTCATCTAGGGCAGATACAATGCTAACAAGGTCTGTTTTGCTCTCTCAAAGGCCTCCAGATGCTCTTCGGTACTTTAAATAGTAACACCTTTGTGCCTGGATCCCGAGGCTTCAGGGATGCTCAGCTGCATTGTGCAGGTTCCCAGAAAACCCAGCCCTGCTCAGCACACGTGCTTGGAGGGGGGCCGCATGCCTGCACCCCAGTTCCCCAAAAAAGAGGTTAGTAAGAACACAGCTAAGAGACTGTATCTCCGCGAGGCAATTAAGGTGCCTTAATTGGGTGACCTAATTAGTGCAGCGTGGGTTTTTCTATTTCTGGAACTTTGCTGCTGCCGTGGGTGGTGAGGGGAGACTGGGAATGGCTTTTTAGCTGCTGCCCAGCTGAGTTTCCGTATCAGAAATCACTGTTTTTAATACAGTGAACTCTCCAGCCCGTCCGTGACCCTTTATCACGCCTGGCCAGCCCATGCCCTTTGACAGGCTTCCCCTGACAGTTGGACCAGGGATTTCTACCCCAAAAGCCTGCAGTGTGAAGCAGATCCAGGACCTGTTCTCGCAGCCCTTCTGTGTCACACAGCCCAACTCGGGAGAGCTTCTGCGCTTGCCCGATGGGCTACCCCACTTCACAGGCAGCTCCGAAGCCACTTTTTTACCCCTTGCCCATGGGGAAGACACAGCTTCTTTACAGATCCTAGGGATGCTTTTAATATGCTCAATCCGTGACCGTGACCTTCCTGGCTCCACCGGGCTTTGAGATAACAGCAACAGAGGACTTCAGAGGAACCTCATGTCCATTATTCGGCATACCAAATGCAACATTTGCACAGTGTTTGCAGGAGACCAGACATAAACCTGTCACTGACCCATGCTCCCAGTCCCATGCTCCCCACAGCCTTCTCTCTCCCAGCAAAGCAGCCCTGACGGACACAGCAGGACACACCTCTCAGGGATGGAGCCATCATGAGCCAGGATCCTCTTCTGGACGGAGGGATTGTAAAATAGAGGGGACAGGGATCTGCCAAGAGCACATGAGAGGGGCACATTATGACTGGTGCTGATAAACTCAACAAGGAAGAGGAGGACATGCGGTGAGCAGGTTTATTTGCAAGTGATTTTGCTACACCAGCGTTTGGTTGGGGTGGGGGAGGGTTTTTTGTTGGGCTTTTCTAAGGGAAAACGTGAACAAGGTGAAAGATCCGCCTCCACACATCTGCCGTTCCCCAGAGGAGGGAGATGGCTCAGGGCCGAGTCTTTCTTTTAAGTGGACACGAGCAGATCCTCCGTTATACCAAAGGTTGTGCTGGGCACTGCCATGCAGTCCAACATCTACCTGCAAGAGGTTCAGACTCTACAGAGCAACTCTGCTGGAGACTGGAACATGCCCCCCCACTCCGCAGGGGGGAAGGACAGAGGTAGCCAAGAAGGTGTCAAGAGGAACGAAGTGGAAGCTACGGCCTCAGTGAGAAGATACTCGATGCCCCTGAGCTCGTGCTGGCCTGGCTGGGGTAGGTCTGGCATGAGCAGATGACCCATGCGTGCTACATTCACTCCAGTCTTGGTGTCTGCTTTTTACCTTCATCGGGAAAACCATTCCCTGTCCTTTCAGCGTTCGCTCTGGCTGAATCCCAGGCCGAGGTGCTCTGCTATGAGCATAGATCGTACCAGACATGCCTCCTTCCTATTGTAGGCAGAAAAGCAACTCAACACGGGCTGGGCAGGAACCCACCTTAAACCCCTCCGCTCCCCAGTCCTGGAAAACAGATACCCAGACCCCATCTCTCTGTTCAGACTTGACGATAAGGTGCTGCCGAAATTTGGTGGGGATCTCATGGGAAGGCTGGGCTCATTGGGTGACAATCTGCTTAAGCTTAGAGATGTATTTTCACGGGCTGGAGTTTCCTATTGAGTCATTATTCCTTGTGGTGGTTTTTTTGTCTATTGACTCTGATCCTGTTCAAGAATTTCCAAGTCCTGTTGAGTCACAAATTGTTCTTGTCTTAAAACACTACTGTCACCTCATTTCTAGCTTCATGGCTTTGCCATCAAGAACACAACATTTGGAAGGCTTCACAACCATTTCAAAAAGTTAATATTTGCTCTAGGGCAGCAGACCCTAAAAAGCCATCACTGCCTGTGGCTGGCACAACGCTTGATTTCGTGTACCACCACCCTGTAACGCTAGGGAGAAAAGATCAGGGTCTGTTATCTTCTCAGTCTTCCTGTGTTTGCTCTTTTTCCTTCCGGGAATTTGCAGCTCTTCTTGCACGTAGAGGCAGGAAAGGTCTTGTCCAGAGGTGCCAGTGGGGCATGCAGCCTCTCACCAGTGAGGATCACCAAATTCTCTTGTTTTGGATCCAGAACCAAGCTTAGGACTTAGAGAAAAGGGGTGGAGGTAAGTTAGAGAGGGCAATAAAAAAGGTAACTCGGGTAGTCTGAAGAGCAGGTCATTTTCTAGTGCAGAGAAGTCTGTCAAATACCCCTGACCCTCCTACTGCTCTTAGTTACTACTCATCAGGGATATACTGTGGATTTACACCACTATATACAACAGCAGCATCTGGTTCATTTGCCTCCCAGAGACAATTTTAAGCCCTTTCTCAATTGTCTTTGTAGAGATAAAGAACTGCACTGACAAGAGTTTATTTATTCCTGCAAGTAAAAATGGTTTTGCTTTTAAAGTAGTTGAAATACTGAGCCTCCTACCTTATCTTTCAGCTTCTCCATCCAGCTTCTCACTGAAAAATAAGACAAAAAAGCTGTAATCATGTTACTTATGTTATATTAATTAGTAATGAAGGATAATGATAGTATTGAAATAGACACTAATTAACTTGACAAACTGATAACATTTTTCATTAGATTTCCTCTCTTCTCATTCATGAAAAGGAGCAAATGCAGCAGATCAACACCAGAAACTCTTCAAGTGAGTCGGCAGGCAAGAAGCTCTCTTTTGCCTGTGCAAATCACATCTTCAGAGCGATTAAAAAAGGAAGATGAAAAACAGTATTTCAGGTTGTGGGGTTTTAACCAGCGCTTCTCATACACACACTGGGATGTCTGACAAGGAGAAAACCTTACAGCAAGGCTATCCCCTTCCACTGGCCTCCTCCACATAGACACTCTTCCCTCTATTTGGTATAGCCTGTAATGATGCCTAAAAAAGTATTATTCCCTGTCTTTTATTCTCCTGCTTTTCTGGAAGCAGCTATTGCCTGCTCTGGGAAGCCACCAGAGGACTGGGATAGCACTGGAGGTGCTAAATTACTAAACCAAGTAAATTTATACTGCCATCACAGAGACTTTCATTTCCTAACAGTCAGTATAAGTCCTATGAAATATGATACCCAAGAATTAAAAGTCTTTAATGGCATGTACTTTGGGATAAAATATTCAGCTAATCTCCAAGAACTGCAAGCGCTTTGCAGCGGGTGCACGACTCATTAACTCCACAGGTGACTGGATTTGTCTGCATTGCACCGAAGAGAAAATGCTCTGCCTTTGAGAGATCTGCTAATATTTTAACAAATTCCTGCTCATAGGTAAGAGGCATGTAAACAGTTAAATGTTGCTTTTTTCAGGGTTTGGCAACTGTGTTTTAAGCCCTAGTCAAGGATCCCCATTTCTCCAGGAGGACAATGCTACAGGCACAAGGGGACTCTTGGATGCACCATGGTCCTTCTGAGGGATATTTCTCCCGGGATGCATTAAATCCCAAACGTAACACACCGTTTATGGAGTGAGACCCTACTTCCAAGCCTGCTTTCTTATAGAAGCTCCCTTCAGAGATTGCATTAGCAGTATTAGTCTGCACACGCACATATAGCGCTCAGGGTAACCATCTTTCTGAAATGAGAGCCTTGCTGTGAGTGGGGAGGGTGCAGCAGCAGGGCCATCAGTAAATGACAATTTTATGTGTCAGATACAATGCAGAGAAGAACAGCAGCTAGGATGTAGTAAAACTCAGCCCAGACACCAGCATCACGGAGTTAAACTGCATTATTTTAACAAGTTCAAAGTGATTTGAATAATCCCTTTTTAACTGTTAGCAACAGAACACTTTCCAAACAGAAGGATCCCAAATTACCTAGAAGTGAAAAAGTGTGAAACAGGCACAGGAGCATACACACAAACTCACTTATCTCTGACAGGTATCTAAGGAAAAAAATGAGTTATCCAGGAGACAGACACCCACAGCACTAGAAGAGGAAAAGAGGTCTTCTTTTATCAACTCTTCCCACCATTAGTCCTGACCTGCATGGACTAAGCCGTAGTAAACTCTATTTAAGAAGGTGCCATTGTCATCGTCCTCTGTCAGTCCAAGCCTGCATGCCTTGAATGTCACTCCCAGCGGAATACCAGAGAGGAAGGGAACACATCATTCCCCTGGGCTAGGTTTCTCAGCTGGGTTTCTAGATGTAACACTAAAACAAACGCTGGGTGTAAATGTCACTTAGACTTGCAAGGAGACCCTCTGTGCTGCTGCCTTGCTAACAGGCACGGGAGAGACCGAACGCCGGGAAGATTCTGCTTAAAAACACAAATATTGCAAACCAAAGGAATTCATCCCCAAATTCTTGCCAAAGAACCTTCTCACGACTCTCACGTTTAACGATGCTACCGTGTTTTACTCCAGGCTGCCAGGAGGACTGGTGAGAGTGACTGACAGTCACACAGTAACAGCCACAGCTTCAAAACCACAGTGCACGTTTTGGGCTTTGGACTGATGTCCTCCGTGCACACCCAGACAGCTACACGTGCACACACAGCGCGTGTACGCAGCCGGTTAAAGACGCTATGATGCTCAGTTGGCCCCAACTCAAGCTAAGCACAAAGCCTATTTTTACATGTCTTTCACAATAATTATATGAGATTGGTGATCTCGTCAACAGTCGACCCACTTTCTTGCAGCTGAACAACGGTGTCTCTAAAGCAGCAACGAACTCCAGAGTATTTCTGACAAGTCAGAGGCAGAGACTGATTAATAATATTCTACTACCTATTTTCAACAGACACAAATTCTGGCTTTGTTCCCTCCTGCTCCACAAAACAACAGCAGCATGTCCATTGGGACCCACCAAGTCTATAGTACAGATCTTTATTTGCTATTTATACAATTGCTTATTATTAAACCCAACCTTGTTTTCAGCCATGTAGAGCACATGTCAGATGCCTTCATGAATCAACCCAAGCCACAGGAAAAACACCACAACGTGATTTCTCCCAGACTGGGCACCTCTCCCGAGAGATGCTCTAACGCACTCGCAAGCTGGCTGGCTGGCTGACAGCCTCTGACCTGTGCTAGAGGAAAATAATGGTCCCAAATTCAGGAGGTTAAGGCAGCAGGAGGTCAAAAACCTGGCTGGCCCTTCAACGCCCCGGCAGGACTGCACCGATGTGCAGCAGCAGCAGGTCCAGCTCTGCTGGGCAGGAGTGGAGAGTGCGGAGCAGCCGCAGCCACGGTCCCGGACCCCCTGGCTCTGTCGGGCTGGGGCCACGACAAGTCAAGGAGCACCACATCACCCTGAGTTACAAACACTTTTAATGTCAGTAACACACAAAACTGTCTTAACACCTTCGAGGAAATGATGAGCCACTTTGTCATTAAAACTGAGCGCTTACTGCTCCAATTATTCACCCATATGCGGACACTACGGGGTTTGGGTAGGAGATAAAGCACTTTGTCAAGCTGGAATTGATATCTATGCTAAATAGCTACCATCAATTAATTCTGGACTTCAGACTCTAATTATGCATCATTATCCATAATTAATATTCTAAATTTGGTCTTGGAAGAGGAACATTGTGGACGGTATCTTCTCATAAAAGTGCAACACTCTCCAAGAACACTAGGTGACTTGCCAATAAGGCCAAGGAAATAATTAGTAACAAATAGTCTAGTCCATGTATTTTTCATCATCCCCTTTTTTTTCCTTCCCTGATCACTGAATGTCCTGAACAAATGACAACAGTCTCTGGGTGTGAAATCACTAACAAGTGTCTGCAGTGCTGGCTTGTCTTCCATGGCATTTTAAGGACGGTGACTAGTCCAAAATCTCAGCCTCGGCTTAATTTTGATCCCTTGGTTTCAAGGGAAGCTAAGTTAGATGAGCATGGAGCACTTCTGAAAATCACATACATAATCTGACATTTCCTCAATGATTTATATAATGTCTGCATCACTGCAAATTAATTTTAAATAACATATAGCTTAAGATTAAGCAGGTCAGGAGCATGGAGGAGGAGCACGGTTGTCTGGCATCGGCATCAGAGCAGCCCAGGATGAATTCAGACAGTTACAGATGCACCGTGCTATTTTTAGCCATTTTTACCCAGCTTTCCCCTTCAAAATGTGCAGCCAGCTATTAAGAATCCACAATGCCAACTAAAGAAGTTAAGCTAATTTGCAGAGGTAAGCAGCAGCCTGTGGTGCCTGCCTGGCCCTTCCTTGGAAGAACCTGGTCCAAAGGGACAGTCAAAAAGTCCCATGAGCAAAACCTTTCTGAAAGTTGAGGATTTGCCAGATGCAGGCTGAAGGCTCAGGAGAGGGGCAATAGGTGACATCTGAGGGTCTGTGCTACATGGCACTGGATGGCCCAACATCTCCTTTCACCACTGAACTCTTCAATGCTATAAATCCAAACTAATCCTCCCGGGAGATGGCTCTTGTGTTCCCGTCCCCCTCCTTTCCACTATGTTCTACAGCTTTGCATCCCCTACAAGAATAGATTCAGCTAGCTTACCCAAGCTGCTCAATTGTTTTTGCAGAGCTCCTCTTTACAGAAGGGGTGATCAGATATAATTTACAACAGAGAATCGAAGAGGAAGAGGTTTGGAAGCTGCCTCCAAGTTCAGCTGGAATGATCCTCTGACAACAAAGCGTTTGCATGATTCTGTCAGGGAAAAACCCAGTATTTGCTGCTTCTGACCAAAGAAAATTAAATTAATGCAGCATGACAGACCATATTGACTGCAAGTCTAAACCACAGTCTGACACTTTCCTCCTAGGGAAGAGTCTGACCTCTTGGTGCTCTGCTCAGGGATCTCGCAGCATTCTCAGCTTATGGCCCTGCAAAGTCTCACTACAAACAACTCACCTGAAAGGAGAGGGGATGTTAACTGAGGCCAAAGATCTGGGAAAAGCACACAAAACATTTACTACACAGTAACTCCCATGGCTACTGCGCATCCCCACCACGGAAAAAAGTGGGTCCGCATGTACCATTATTAGAATCACAGAATATAGTGTCTCAAGTTGGGAGGGACCCATAAGGATCATCGAGTCCAACTTGCTGTGCTCTCCTTCCCTCAACCCTTACCGGTGGCCTTCGCTCATGATCTCACTTCTTGATGCTGTTCTAAGGACTGTCCATCTTCAAATAAGTTCTTTCTTATCAGCCAGGCCTCTTGAACCCCCTTTTGTTCTGGAAGCTGCAGGGTATGGGGTGCCAGAGCCAGGCTCTGCCTTTAAGACTCACCACAACGCACCATCAAATCTCTCGCCAAAGGCTTTTCCCCACTTCCCTCACCACCCCCCTCTGAAATCAGGAGCACAAGTCCTCCGGGCTTCATGCTTTGCGAACTTTTAGTAATCCTAATTGCCTAATTATCCACTCCAATGCAATGATAAAGCTGCTTAATAATTCTGTTCACTTCTCATTCATTCTCTCCCTTCCCAGATAAGAAAATGCAAAGACTTTACCTTCTGGTGGAGATTTCAATCAATAATTCATGCCCTCCTGCCATCAGCTTCGTCTTGCCCTTCCCCTCTTGGATGCCTTGCTGCTTTATCTTGTCACTTTAATTTCATCTTACCAGCTTTTTTTTAATCATATCCCTTTTTTTAATCATCATCTAAAGCAATTCTGCTTTTCCATGGCAAAACCGGCACATTATCTGCCCTGTGCATCTTGCTGTATTTCCAAATCCAGCATTTACATCTTCATTCCAGAACTTCATCTTGATACTGATGAAGGTACATCCAGCACCTTCTCTTTTAATAATTCTCCACCACGACCACCAGATCAGTGGTGAAAATGTGGCACCCAAGCTCCTATACACTCTCCAAAGGGCAGAGAAAAGGACTGAAGGATGGTTTTATGGTTAAGAACTAACCCAGAGCTCAGGTAACCTGACCTGACCAGTACATCTGCAATTCCTTAAATGCACTATGCTGAGAGAACTGCACCAAGCTTCATTCTGTGAAATCAGAAAATATCAGTCACCCCAATATGCTCAGGCCATGAAAAGATTTTGATCTAACAGCTACCGTTACTTGCTTTCACATCTGTCTGAAATCAGAGACCTCCCCATCTCAGGAACGAGAGAAGCTGTTTGAGGACAAAGCCCCCACTGCAGCAGACGACAGTTCCCACCGCGAGTGATCCGTGCGTCGGACAAGATGCGGGTGGATGGAGCCAAGGAGCAAGGAGAGCAGCTCTTTTTGAGCACTGGCAGTGCCTGCCGTGGATGTTGGGTTTGCTCTGCCTTCCTCTGGCCAGGACAAGGTCTTCATCCCACCAACGGCTACGGTTGTTGTAAGGCAAGAAAAGGCCAGCTTGGCATATCTGCAGGACTGTGGAAATTGTACGTGAGGCTTTGTGTAGGTCACGGAACAGTGAAACGTAACTGCACCTTGCAGCTGGCGCAGCTCGGCTCGGCCTCTTCCACGCCTGCCCGCTACCCTGCTCTTCCCCTTCCCCGACGTGAAATGCCTGGGGTCTGCTGGGGCTTCTGCTTGGGGCTGACAACCGGCGGTAGTCAGGAGGCGTAAACTTCGCCCTTGATGTTTAGACTTTGCTAGAGACCCCGCTGCCAGAGCAGCTACCTGTGTAAGCCTCCGCAGTGAGAAAACGGGACGTTACTGTCCTCTAAAGCACCCGTTCAACCTCCATTACGTACATCAGAGCAAGCCATTTGCTGTAGTTCGTTCGCCTCTTCCCTCACTTATACGCGCAATTTCCAAGCTGTATTCCTCATTCCAGCAAAGGAGAGCTGGTTAAAGTATAAAAAATAAAGAAAAGACCAATTACTTTAAATCGGTCTATATACACCAAGCAATCTGCCCTATTACATTACAGATTTCATCCCTTTCTCTTGCAGGTGAGACTTTCTTTTAAATGAGACTAGTGAGAACAACTTTGCAGAAATGCTCTGTGCTTCATCTGCTCAGCTCTGACAAGTTAATGGCACAAGGCTGCATCGGCTCCTTTTCCTTAAAAAACACAATTGTCAATTTACTTACTAGCACAGATAAATAATACAGAAAATAGCATTTGGTTAGAAGGTAGCATATTTTTAATACCAGAAGAAAAACTACTTGATGGGAATTTTGATGAATGCATTTCCCCCCCATGCCCAACTCAAGAAGACTTGAACAGCTGGATAATCAAACAAACATCACACTGACAATTACCATTTAGTTTTCAGAAAAAAAAAATTTTGTTGGGTGAACTTTGAATTAACAAAGTGAACTTTTATAGTTAGCATACAACTGTGTTTATTAACCGCACCGACTACAACCTTTTCCCTGTCTGCCCAGCTACAACCCAAGCCTGGCTGCACACTGTTGCCTGCCACGACCTACCCAAAACTCTTCAGAGAGAAAGGGAGATGGGGAGGACAACTCGCCAGGCTCACCCAGAAAACAGAAGTTAAATGGGCTTCCAAACGCCTTCCCTGACGTTACCATTCGTTTTGACACTGCCTTCCCCACGGCATTAAGTCAGGTTTCTCCTTTTCCTTTTCCCTTGCACTTTTTAAGCTGTTTTCCACCTTGATCTGCCCGCACCGAGTAGCCACCTGCTGAGGCTGGCAAAGGAACTGCCCTTCTGCCTTTGTATTTCTCTGTAAACGCAGTTCTTCTGCGGTGCCTTGGAAACGCTTGTTGGCATAGACAAACTATTTGTTTCTCCCTAAGTAATCCCAGACAGGAGCAAGATGTTAAAACAAAGCCAAGGTAGAAAACCTCTCGCTATCCTAAAAGGCATCAGCAGGACGTTGCTGTGGATTGGCTGTCACAATTAGTTGTACGATTAAACATTTACTGTATCACACTGTGTCCAAAAGCTGCATGCACTCTGGGAGAGAAAATGCAAACTTTGCTTATGGAAATGGCAGCGCCTCCGCCAGAGCACACGCTGGACCAGGTTCTCCATCGCTCTGCCCTGGCACATCTGCTAGAGCAACACTCGGGCTTATTTTTCCTCTGAAGAAGTCCTTCTGCTGAATACAGACATCTCAGCAACTCCGATGCCTCACTTAGCAGGGAGGCTCCTGCACCAAATTGCCTGGACGTTTTCAAACAGAAAGTTTCACTCGGGAGAAGTGCAAAGCATAGAGACAAGATGGGTGAGGGTGAAGGAGGAAGCACGAAGGCGGTGAAGCCAGAGGACCTGGAATGGAGCACAGACAATACTACTATTGACACCTATTGTGATTTATTGCACACAGAAGCTGCTTAATTCCTGCTCTGACTGTGATACTATCTTCTGTCCCTCCCTCTGTAGTCCAGCCTCCGTACCATTAGTCTTACTGAACCAAGGAGAGAAACAGAAATACCTTAAAAACGCCTAAAAAGACGTAAAATGCAATGGCCACCCTACAACATAAACATGCCATGACTGCAAGATCTAATATCCTGAGGCTAAAAGCAAATACAGAGTGGCCTCATAGGCAATGGTGAAAACCTCCATTCAAAACTCCAACGCCTGTGTTCCCTTGGTGGAGACGTGACAGACAGCAAACCCTGATTTGGGTCTCAAGGGCTTCCAAGCCTGCCAGAAGGTCTTGACGCTGCATTTCTTCTTCAGCTCCTCTCCAAGGGAAGCAGCTCGGACAAAGCAGGGTAGCGCTTTCACGGCAGTTTTGGGTTCATCTTGTTGCTCTTTGGAGATTTTTAATCCATTCTCTGCATTACGGGCATCCAGGTTAATACAGCGAGCAATGAGGGCACTTGCACAAGTCAATCCCAGCCCAGTGTGATTTGGGCTGTGGGAGGGGGATCCACAGAGGGACTTCAGCTGGGTGGCAGAGTAGAACATCTGTACAGTAAAATTTTACAAGAATTCAGAGCGCAGAGATTAGCACAAACTCTGGAAGAGATATATTAGTGCCCTGAGAAAAGCACTGAAGAAGGCCATGAAGGCTTTCTTTCATAGGACACATGGCTCTTCAGTTGCTGCTTTTATGTAGTAATATTCAGATAGTGGTAGGTAAATAAACAGCACAAAAAAAGCTGTCTTAAAAAGGTTATTAAAGCTGCAAAGTCAAGACTCATGAGTGAAGAAACACTCCATTTTGCATGTTAGGCAGGATACCACTTCTAATTGCCCATTATTTTTTTCTCAGAGGTCTCCAGTGAAAAAATTATTGATGGCTTATTTTTCCCCTCTCTTCCTACACTGGAGCAGGTGAACTCCTTTAGCTAAAATTTTCTTTAAAAGTGTGGGGCAAGCACCATGGAAAGATTTCAGTCCAAACAGTTAAAATTTGGTAAAGATATCAAGAACTAAAATACGACAGAACATAAATCCAACAAATTTAATGTTTGGCATGGCTGTTATTGCCAGGCAAGCCACACGCATGTGCAGATTTACAGTGCAATGCCTTATGGGGGAAGCGTTACCCTTCCACCGTAAGCGCATCTCAACCTTAATGACAGATTTTTTTAAAAAGCTTTAAGGTACATTGAGATCCTTAGTTCGCTGTTTCCTGATTTACAGCAGCTGAGGACACAGCCTTAGAACATAGCTTCTTCCTACCGTCAGTGGGCTCTGTGTTGTGTTTGCAATCTGCCCAAGTCATCTCAGGGACTAGAGAAAACAAATCACGATAAATAACGGCGCGGAGCCGCTCTGCGGCGGTGGGGAAGCTGTGCCATCTGATGGCACCGACGCCGGGAGCCAAGCTGCAGAATGGTTTGAGGATCTTTGTACTTACGTTAAGCCAATCTTTTAGCTCTTTCTGGCACCAAGTCCCCCTGAAACCGCCGGTGGTTTTGCCCGAGCTACGACTGTAGGATTTGACCCTGTATACTTGTAGAAAAAGAACATGAAATGGAAATCGGTCCCATGCTACCTTTTAATGCCCATTTTTCAACAAGCCTATTTTCCGCACCATATCCCAGCACCCTTTCACATGGTCTGGGAAAGACAGATACATTTTTGCAAATTAAAACTAAATGTCAAGTCACTGTGATGGGGGGAGTGAAAAAGCCGGAGAGGCTGCAGATGGAGAGCACCTCACGCATCCCTCTGCTCTAACAGCATCTCATTTTTGCTGCAGCACGGCAGCAAAACAACGGTGGCTGTTATTTGACTAAATACCTCCCAAATCTCCAGCTGAAGCCACGTGATTTTCCCTTCTACAGAGAGGAGAGGGCATTTCTTTGTGCAGCTACTCAACCCACTCATTCAGCCCTCTCTAAATTCAAGCCACATAGACTTTCCTGCCCTCCTGACAGAGCCCGCATCCTTATCTACTTTAAAGAATCAGCAGCTAAACTGCAAAATTTCTTCCTGCACTTCAGTTTATGTCTGATATTAATCAGGTTCAGAAAAGATTCTTGGTTTGCTTTTTTTTCCTTCCATAAAGAGCAAATGTAATTTTCAGAATCATTTTTCCTGGGGACACTGTATGAAGGTTTTGCCTACAACAAGCAAAGCTGAAATAGGGTATTTTCCATTTTTGTATTTAAGAAAAATAATGTATTTTTCTTATTTCAGGTTTTGGCCTTTATTTTGGCTGGCAAGATGCACCACTCTTCATGAAATGACATAAAGATCAATAAAGTACTAAATGGATGGAAATGAAAATGATGGAGTTGACCTTTAAAGGAAAAAAAGATATTGAACTCTGTTTTCAGCAAACAATTATTCTAGTAATTAAACCACAGAGCCCTGAGCATCGATTAGATGCTAGAAATAAAATCTGATTATCTCAGAGACTCATTTTCATGCAAATGCTTAGGAACATGAGCACTGTCCAGTGTTAGTCGCAAAAGGAAAATGCACATGCTTCTATTTGCTAACAGAAAAAGTCTGATCCCGCATTCCTCTTGCATCAAGAACAGAATATCGATTCCCACTGTGATTCAATGCTCTTGTGATAAAACACCGAATGGGGACTTAAGGTTCCTGATGCTGGTTCAATAGCCTTGCAATTGACTTCTTGTATAACCACAGGCAAGTAAATTAATCTCTGTTATTCCATTCCCATCCTTACCATGGGAATATTAAGGGTATAATATATAGTATTTAGTAGGTCTTTTCTGTTTCTGTTGCGAGTTGCTTGTGTCAGAGCCTCTTCCTACGTATTTTAATAGCCCCTATTGTAACACTCCATCTGGATGCGATGTTCTAGAAGCTAACACAGTATGAATATTAAATCACAGTAATTTGATCTTATTCAGAAACAAGTGCTCTTCAGGAGGTCATTATTTTAAGTATCGAAGTGTCTAGGGTGTTAAGGAAAAACAAATATATTCTCCTTTCCCTACCCCCATTAGCATCCACTCAGACTGTATTACCTATTCGTGAAGGCAGAACATGCAGAAAATTTTTTAACGAATCTTTGCAAGGAGAAACAAAATAAACATAGGACCGAAGAGGGAAGAATTCTGCTGCTCAGAAAGCTGCTCTGAGCGTGTATTTGTGACAGAAATTGAACCTGATCTTACTCCTGCTCCAGGAAGGAACAGGAAACATGGGACAACAGACCAAACTCAGCCTTTCCCTAGGTGGGGAAACTCCAGTAACTTCAGCAGAATTGCACCATTTGCACCAGAGGATGCGCCCTGCCCAGGTGTGCTGCCCCATTACACACCTGTAGTGTCCACTGATACCTTCAATAACTTAAGGAAAATTGCATGTGCTGCCAGGGGAAGCCCAGCTCCAGGGAGGAGGTGATACCCAACTGCTGCTCATCACTCTGCGCCTGCCTGGACTCCATACTCGGTGCTAATGAAGAGTCCACGACAAGGTGCTCTTTCATTTAATTCACGTAAGGCCTCACCTACTGTCCACTAAGGTCAACATGAAGCTGACTGAAGACTCAGACACACCATATGTTAAGCCCAAAATGGTCAATACCCATCTCAACTTATGGTAAAATCCACAAGTGTGAAGGCTGAAAATCTGTGGACCAAACCACCCTTATCCAGCCAGGGAAGAAGGAAAGAAAAATGAAATAATTAGGCAGGTGAAGAAAGTGAATGAGTTTTCCCAAAACCTCTCCCAGCTACCTGCAATATTCACAGCAGACCTATGGGAATGGGCCCTAGGGAAATCACAAAGAGGGGAAAGGGAATGAGCAAAGGCCAAAGCAAACCAGTGGGGACAGAACGTGGAAATAGTAGGATCTTATTAGTAGTACAGTGATTTTCCAGTGTGCTTACACTTCCCAGTGATTTATACCTGCTGTCAACAAACGGCCTCTGTCACTGGCAGATTTTATCCCCTGAAGACAGGAAAAACTCCAGAAATTATGGCACTCTTTGGAAGGCAGGTCACTGAGAAGATTGCAGGAGAGTCAGGTACCAGGAGACCGCTGATTAAACTCTGAGCTCCAGGAAAGTGATGGCACAAAAATACTTCATGCCTGGAAGTGAGGCAGACAGGGAGGTAATGACACGCAGCATCATGCCAAGGCAGCGTGAATGATGCCTTCTACTTGCTGTAATGCATTTTGAATGAACAGCCTAAATTTATAGCATATGAAGCGGGGGAGGGAAGTCCTCTGTGTACATCCCATGAAGTCATGTAAGACCAGGCTAAACCAGAAGCCAAGCGACAGGATCTGATACGTCAGAAAGTGTTACTACAGCACTTACTAAAATGAAATACAAATCAGAAATGTAATTCTCATCGTACCAGGCTGCTTGGTGCCTACAGGAACCAGAGTGACCATGGGCAATCATCCACCCACAGGAACCAGGGTGATGGATCCATTCGCAGCAGAAATCAGCTCCTCCGGTGGGAACATGCTCTGCTCCCCACTGCTGGCAAGCCCCACATGGAGTCTGGGACCTGTCTTAAAATGATTTCCCAGGGGAAGGGGCTCAGGCTAAGGAACATTTGGAGGCGATTTTGGAGTTGAACAGTCACCTCCCAGGCGAAGGCTCTGTGCCTTATTGTATACTGTGCCCAACACTGCAGCAGCCTGAATGCCAGAGGAGCGGAGTGCCTGGGATGGGATGAAGGTCAGCACTACAAGTCCCTTTTTTTGTTTTTTTTGACATTGTGACATCTTGTAGCTCTTTTCTAACTGGACACCGCTGTCTCCACAGGACTCTACGCTCTTTGGTCTTTGGCCACGACATGGCCTTCACATGAATGTGGGCTCATCTTGTGCCAGTGGTGTGGTGTCAGATCAGATGTTGTGCAGCCTCCCCTGGTCAGAAACCTCTGTCTTCCAATTTATAACTCCAGATCTTGGAAACTGTGCAAGGGAAAAGGCAGCTCCTGAGACAGCAGACAGAGCCCTGACTTGCCTGGAGAGTCAGTGCTTGGCAGCAGCAAGATACATTCATAAAGTGCCACCACATTATAACAGAAATCACATTGCTGCTCCAACAGGCCAAGGCACAGAACAGTATCAGAGGAGGATGCCAAAGGCTGGCTGAGCTTTCATGAGACCCAACTTTAACAGGCTCATTCAGGCCAAAAATGCTTGAATCATTCATGTCATATCACCACCACCCCTTTAGATGCTGTCTTTGGGCAGGAGGAGAGTTGCAGACACCTCACTCTTGAGGACCCGGCTCGCTGGTCCACCCCACCACGCCTCAGATGGCCACTGGATGGACAGTCCCTCTGGGCATCCACATATTCAGTGAGCCCCAACACACGTCCAATATAGGTCGTTCACTGCAACTAAAGCCGTTTTGTTTCCCAGCACCCTGATCCAAATCTTAGCTCAAGACACCCAGTCACTTATGATGGACCACATTTGTCATCCACATCATAAGGCTGAAGTTAAATATAAGGGATTGTCCTGGTTTTGGCTGGGATAGAGTTAATTTTCTTTCTAGGAGCTGGTACAGTGTTATGTTTTGGGTTCAGTATGAGAAGAATGTTGATAACACACTGATGTTTTCAGTTGTTGCTAAGTGGTGTTCATACTAAGTCAAGGATTTTTCAGCTTCTCATGCCCAGCCAGCAAGAAGGCTGGAGGGGCACAAGGAGTTGGAGGGGACACAGCCAGG
>JAVJGG010000040.1:17078544-17109292 GCA_035590195.1 Aviceda cuculoides | reverse complement strand
AGGCTGGAGGGGCACAAGGAGTTGGAGGGGACACAGCCAGGGCAGCTGACCCAAACTGGCCAAAGGGGTATTCCATAGTGTGTGATGTCATGACCAGTATATAAACTGGGGAGAGCTGGCTGGGGCGGATGATTGCTGCTTGGGAAGTAACGGGGCATCGATTGGCAAGTGGTGAGCAATTGCATTGTCCACCACTTGTTTTGTATATTCCAATGCTTTTATTACTATTGTCATTTTATTATTGTTATTACTATAATTATTAGTTTCTTCCTTTCTGTTCTATTAAACTGTCTTTATCTCAACCCCTGAGTTTTACTTCTTTTTCCCTGATTCTCTCCCCCATCCCACTGGATGGGGGGGAGTGAGCGAGCGTCTGCATGGTGCTTAGTTGCTGGCTGGGGTTAAACCATGACAAGGATTTGTAGTGAAGTGATAGCAAATCCTGATTTGATCCATCACCCACTTTCCCCCGAGATCTACAAGCTCTGAACGAGCAGCAGGTACACCTCCCACTCCTCGACAGTAAGCTTGCAAGCTGTTTGGCTGATCCTACCAGCCAAACAGTCCAGGAATGGTGAAGCAACGGCATGCTGTGGGATGGTGTTACAGACATGGCAGTGTCTAGCTTTGCTTCTTCTGCACTATATTTTTACTGTTGCCCTTTGATAGAGTGCTTAAAAGCATCATACTGACGTGCTGCACCATTAGAGATTTAGGAATCTGCGCTTCCCTCCCGTTTCTCAGGCCCACAGGAGCCATGGCCGGCAGTGGAGTGAGCACAAGGAAAAGTGGGCAGCACTTCTCCATCAAGGCTTTTGACCATGCTGTGGCTTGCTGGTGAACGCAAACTCACGACCGAGAGGATGATGCAGTAAGGAGAAGAACCTGCAACGGGGAGAAAACACTGTCAGTGACAGCACAGGGGGCTATAGGGACGTGGTGCAGAGGGAAGAGGCTGCTCTGATTGTTCCCAAGCACTTGTATGGTGAGGTCCTGCTCTCAGCTGGCTCCTAGGTGCTACTAAACTGCCAAAGAGTAGAAAGGGAGAAGATTTCCTCCTGTTCTCCTCCAGGCTGGGCTGGCCATAGGACAGGTCTTGGTGGTCAAGTCCACCAAGGCACTTAGGGATGTTCCCATCCGACACTAGGTGGATGTATTGAAAGATCTGGTCCCAGAAAACCTGAAAAGCTGATAAGCCCTAAACGCAATCTTTCTAAGCTCATTTCTGAGACAAGGTGCAATTGTTCTGGCACTGCAAATGCGCACTTATACCAATATAAGCTGAGCAGAAATGACCGCATCATTTGAATGGTAGTGATTTATTCCCATCTCATAGCGAAGGAAACAGCTGAGCCAGGCTCAAGTTAGCCAAGTCCCTCCTGCTTCAGTGCTTCACCTCTACGGGCCATTCCCTCCTATGATTTCATTACAAGAAGCTGGAGACTCACAACTGGGTGACAGGAGAATGTCTCTGTAGGAACACAACAGAGTGAGCACTTTCTTCTCTATTGCTGTCACAAAGTCAGACGAGACTCGTGGCAAGCTCTTAGGGACCCTTTCATAGTACAGAAGTCTACTCTCAGCCCTCTTCCTCCAGGAGCTTGCGTGTGTTAACGAACAACAACTCTGCCTAAGATTTGGCCAGTGCCAACTGCTGCATGCATTGCTTCCCACTGGCCCACCCTATACCCATGTCACCTTGCTCAATCCTACCTTGGGCATCTAGGTCTGCAAAACAGATGGGGAAACGCATGGATGCCGTGGAGACGTGACTAACTCGGAGCCACCAACCAGACAGGGCTGGCATGCAGGCAGGCAGTGTTCTTCTCACCACAGCGAGCCGAGCGGCAATGCTTTCCATTTTGCCGGCTTGACACTAGCAGCCCAGGACATCTCATGTTTGACTGAAAAGGCTGAAGTGGCTCTAAGCATTAGCTGCAGAAGCTGCTCAAGGTTTTCAGCAATGGCATGCCGGCAGAAGTGCACTTCAGTGCTCTCCTCCGGCTCCCTCCTCTGCGCTCAGCCTCCCCAAATCAGCGTAGCTGGAGCTGTCACAGGCAGCACAGGCAGAGATTGCTGCTTATGGCAGGCACTGTGCTGATGTCTGTCTGCAGATTAGTGTTAATGCTCTGGCAGCGCTCACGCCTTGTCAGTCCTGCCATATTTCACAGGCTGCTTGGTGCAGTGAACAAGCTTGAGTTGGGATAATTGAAAGCGGTGCCCACTGATTTATTCCACTTCAAACATATTACATGCCATCTCCTGGGCCCTGAGCCTCGTTTACGAAAGGGAGGAACTCAGGAGTATGATGAGGAGTGAAAAAGAAACAGTCTGCCCCTTTTTGAGGGGTTGGAGGAGGTGAATCTCTAATTTGTGATATATCCTAATACAGAGGACCATAGCCTCGTACTTGGCACTGGAACATCTGTCTGTCCCCAAAGCTTAGCACGTGCCTCTGGCCCACACTACTTACCAGACCCTTAAGATATTTGTAAAGCACCTCCCTGTTGCTGGTGTCCCAACATCCCTCTCTGAGTTGCATCCACCTTCCCCCACAGGTAATGAAAAGCCACATATAGGAGATGTTCGTAACAGACGTGCTCAAACCGTCTCGGTGGTAGGATGCAAACCCAGAAACTATCTTAAAAGGAAAAGCAAAAGATGCTTGGCTCATTCAGCTACAGCAAAGGCTGAAAGGGTGCAGCACTGCACTCTATAAGCACATCCTAGTGTGCAAGCACCAGGACAGGAGGAAGAACTATGGAGAAGAGGTAGTTAAACTAAATAATCATGTTGCTCTGGGGACAAAGAGACCACAGAAACTTGAGAGTGGAAAGTCAAAGGCTTCTCATTATCAGAGCGACAAGGCTCCTCTCATAACATTGGCCAAACCTCAGAGCAGCTCTGAGATGGAGCTTGCTGGTGGAAGAGGATGGTACGGTACAGCTGCCCAACACAGAGAAGTGACGTGTCCACCAGCATCTCCAGTCAATGCGCTAGGACCTCTCCCTCCTACTGTTATGCATCAAAGCTTCTCAAAATTGCCTTTTCCTACCCCATGGAGAGAAGCCCAGGTTGGGCTGCCGCTGTCACCGGGTGGGGCAGGACAACAAGGAGGGATGTAGTTAAAATGCAGGATCAGGAACTATCACATCTATCAATGCAACGGAAACCCACAATCACAGGGGGCAGGGGAATTCCCAAGTATTACACTGCTTTGTTCCAAACCAGCAGTTATGGGCTTCCTATCACACCAGGACTTTCCAGGCCTTAGATGAGATACTCTTAGAAACCCATGGAACTATCTCATCACCACCAATGGGAGTCAAACCAAGCCTTGATCGAGCAAAATCTCTGCAATATGCCAGTGTATGGTGCTTGAGGAGCATCTCCCTGACTATGATAACTAGGACAAACTGGGAAACTTAGTGCCAACCAAAACGGTGACTCTGGGCCGTCTTTTTCACTCTAAGAGTGACAAAGAGAAGATACTGTCCAGAAGGGATCCGGGCACCAGGAGCAATGCTGAGTTCCCTGGGGAAGTTACTTCATGTCTCTGAGTCTCGGCTCCCCAAATGCAGAAGAGAGTTAATGAGATCAACTGCCTCTGAGAAGCACCTTGCACAAGACCTGTTCTGCAGAGGGAGCTGGACACTATTACTTGTAGAGCTCTCCCTGGAGCTGCACAATGAGGATAATTATTCAGCTCTTCTATTTCTAAAGAAGCCGGTGCTTTGCAAGCATTGGAAAATGATAATGTGTTGTTTGCCATAAATGCGGTAATTATATCTAAAACTCTTCATTAACATGGAAATGACAAATAACAAATTAGAATCAAGCATCTACAATTAGGCTAAAAAGCCATGGCAATTTGTTGTTCTTTGCAAGAAATCATTTTTCACATCATTTACTGTGAATGAGGTCTCATTATGTAATGATATTTAGCTCTTCCACTACTTTTCAGCTTTGCAGTTTTATTAATTGCACTCACAACAGTTCTCTAACATAAACAAGCAGTGTTATCTTCATCTATTGACTGGGAATCCAAACCTGAAAGCACCAATGGGATGTATTTACAGCCAGATGGAGGCAGAAAGACCCAAAGCCAGTGAAGAAAGCAGAGGCAAAATCTGCAAATATCTTCAGCACGATTTTAATTCAGTTCCAGCTGAGTAGAGGAATTTGCATTTCATCACAAAGAGGTTCAGACCAGCGCTGAGTTCTTCTGCCAACCTCACCCAAAGTCCTATTTTGCTGTCATAACTAAAATTATCTCAATGACAGTTCCCACTCAGTTAATAGCAAAGCTTCTTAATGAAACTTGGGCCATGAGGCAGTGAGTGTTCAAAGTCAGTAGGTATTTCTCGGTAATAATGACTCAGACACCTGATGGCGATCCAACCAAAATGGTTTCACTGTGTCTGTACTGGCTGAGCATAAAGCGAGTTTGACAGACAAAAACTCTCCCAGGAGGCAGAACACGACAGTCTGGTGCTGAGCTATCCAAGTGAAAGAGCCACAAATATATTTGGTAGACAAAAGGTGGAGAAGGCAGCTCCCTTTGTAGCTTGCACAGGGGTAATCGGCAGATCTCGAACACTAAAAAGTCTCTGAAGGGAAATGCTTTGAAGGAGAGGAGGAATTTTGGTTACTGGCTACACTGGCAACTTCAGGGTATGAGCCGTGGTAGGACCTGGCTCTTTTTGTTCTTCATGAGGCCAAATTCAACCTCCCCCGACAAGCAGACCCAGTTCCACGGGACCAGTGGTGTAAAACCGTACTGGTGGGACTCAGCACTGCGAAGCAAACTGGTTCAGCGCCTCGCCATCACCGGGACCCTGCAACTCCTGGTTCTTCCTCAGATTTCATCTACGTCCTAGAGAGGTGCCCTGGCTTGAGAGAATAAACTCCAAACCAAGCTCCAGCCCTACCTCCATGTCCCTCAACCTAAGTCCTCATATATTAAGTTTAATTGCTGTGGAGTGGCTATTCCAGGGGCTGCAGAGAAGCAAAACCTCCCTTTTCTCTGCAGTACCTACTAACAGTTACGAGTGAGGCTTTGCAGACAAATTAATATCCCAAAATCTTGTTGAAGTTTGCTGCCACCCACTGAGCCTTGTAAAATCATCATTATCTCCCAGACAGCTCTGCATGGTGCTGCAAGTGAAAGGGTTAATTTGTCCTCAGATCATCTGTTGTCTGCATTTGCATTTATTTCACATATGGCACAAAGCACTGTTCCTGCTCAGCTGAGAAGGCTAGATTAATGTCTGCGTGACTTCAGTCTCCGGGGGTTTGCTGCTGCCCTAAAGCATCTGCACCCGGTGCTGTGGCATTCTCCATCCCAGTCCTTCCACTCAGAAATGAATGGATCTGGTGTTCCCCCAAGCAGATTAGGATAATCTGCAACAATTTACTTACACTGAAGGGGCATTACCCTGATTGGAACTGGTCAGAGACCATTCTCTGATTAGGACAGTGATATGATGGGGCTCTAAGAAGACATTTTGGAATATGAATATCTCTGAATGAACTCCTGATTTTGCTGCCATCATCTGTTCAAATAATGAAGAAATGATTTGACATGCAAGAACCTTCACAAAATTATCTGGATAAAGCTTCAGAGCTTAATCCACTTTCAAAGTAGCAGCAAATATTTATTATCTAAATGCTGATGGCCACCCTGTACTGCTCAGCTTCCAAAGCCTGCAAAATGGGCCAGAAAGTTTTCTGTTGACAAGTGGTGTGTCATGTCCTCTAGGAAGACAAACTCCAAAGAGACAGACATATAAAGAAGGCACTGACAAGGCCCAAGGAAGAGGACACTTTTTAAACTCTTTTTTGTAGTAGCCTGATTGCGCTGTGGTTTTAAAGGAGAGTAGATACACTGAAGAACTGAATTCACGTATACGGGCTTTCCAACCATACACAACCTGATTTATTCTTGATGACCACCTCCCTAACATGACTCGATCCTTACAAGCCGGCAGATCAATGCTGCAGGCTGTCTCCTCCTCCATGGCCCCACGCACCAGGTAGGAGTCATTCACCCAGTACTGACCAGCGGCTCCATGCCCTCGGGTGAGACGGGAAAGTTGGTCAGAGCTCAAAGGGAGCTGGCCCATGGCCAGTTGTGGGGCAGCCACTCCTCCTGAGACCTCCAGGTTCTTGTCAGATGATGGGATGCCTCAGGGTACATACTCCATCACACAGAGAGTCATTCCCACCCCAAGCAAATGGGCCGATGGGAGATCTTTGTCCAAACTCACCGCGGGTGACTCTCACCTCCAGGCTGGAAGGTTTGTAGCACGTGGCGTCACCCACAAGATAAGAAGATGCAACAAAGGTCAAAAAATACAAGATGCGGCAGCAGGAGAAGGCACTATGAAATATTTAGAGACCTTTGCCAGGATTTTATATCTCCCAGCGTGCGGATAAATCTCCATGTTACACGTTAAAAGTAATCAGCCTGGAGAAAGACACAGGCATCTCATCAGAGTTCAAGCAGGGGGCTGGCTGCTTATCTCCCAACAGGTCTTGCAAAATCCTGCAAACAAGTCAGTGAGCAAGCTCTAATCTCAAAGGCAACGTTAATAGCCTTCCCTGAGAAGGAAATTGTTATCCAACAGCGTATTTCACAAATACGCAAAGCCAAGAAAAGGTTGGGAACCAGAAGTTTCTTTTGGCTCTTTCGAAGGTATCGCAGTCCATCAGTCAGGAGAGCACTTTGCCTGAATAAACGGCAATTTTTTGGTTTTTAACTGCAAATATTATTCACAGGGAATTCCCAGGGGAAAGGCTGCCTTTCCCACAGCACAAACAAAACCTCTACGGGCCACCTAAAATCTGCAATTCTTTGTAGGTATGGAAAACAATGAAACTGCAGAGCACTTCTGAAATTTAGTCCTAAACGTGAAAGATAAATTACTGGCCTTATCCTATAATGTTGTGAATCAGTTGACAGATTTAGGCAATTATTGATCAAGCCTAATTAGGAGTTTGATCGACGGACCAGAAGAACTGTTGACTCAAACCAGTTCATCCCAACATCCTGATTTATAAATCTGTCCCTTGACTGAGAAATGCTATTTGTCCACATTTAGTTGAACTCGAAGGGATACAGGAGCTTAAGTTTCATTTTCAAAGTCCATTTCTAAGAGATAACAAACAGATCTTCCAAAGCCAAAGGAACAACAAACCACACATTCCCATATGAGCTGTTGGACCCATAACCCAGACGGCTTTGGCAATCCACAGCCAATTTGTGTATTCGAGAAAATTTCCATTCCAGTATCTGTGAATAGCAAACAGGACCCTGCGAAACAGAGCAGGGCAAACCTATCTGGTACCTTGCTGAAAATGCCATTACTTTCTATGCTATTGCACCAGCTTTTCTGCATTGAAGACTTGAGATAAGATCCTGCCTGTGCTGCAAGCAGGAAATTAACTCAGCCCAACAGCGACGACAACTGCAGGGCAGACCGGCCGCAAAGGAAAACGTGCCCATTCCCCAGCAAGGGAAGGGGATGACATAAACTTACACTCACCTCTGTACCCAGCTGCATGTCTTTGGTCCCTGAGTTAAATTATCTTGGAAGGTACCTTTACTTACCGAGTCACATCTCCCTGAAATGCACAAAACTGGACAGTTTCTGGGGTTTCTGTCCCAGGCTTACGGTTAAGAGCTGCGGGGGGGGAGGTTGGGCCGAAGGAGGAGAATGTAAGAATGGCTGTACTGGATCAGCATAGCCCCGTACCCCATCTCTGAAGGCAGATGCTCACAGAAAAGCCTAAATGCAAGGCAAACACACAGTTGATGCTTCCCTGCCACATTCTCCAGCCTGCAGCAATTTACTGCTGATCCAGGGGCCACAGCTTTCTACAAACATGTAAAGAGAGACAATATCTAGCCGCAAGGACCTAAATGAATAAACCACCACAGAAGCATCAATATTGTTCCGTCTATGAACACCAGGACTCGGGAACAGGGTGGGTCAGTGATTTGCTCAAGGACACATTGTAAAAAAGCAGCACTGCCAGTAGTTAAACAGATGAAGAGACTAGGCTCTGCTTACAGCTAGTCTAGGTCAGACCAAAGGTCTGCTGGCTTAGTAAGGCCAACAGCATTTGTCTAGGAAAACCTTATGAAGGGGACGATCAGACAGCGACGCTCCTCTTACACACCCTCCTGGCACCCGGTGCTTTGTGGCTCAGAGACCCGCGGAGCCAGATGCAGAGCTTCTGCACTTGAAAGATACGGATGGATTTGTCCTCTGTGAAATTGCCTACCCAAATGGAAAAACAAACACGAAAACTGTGAGCATCCTCAGCAACCTGTGGATAGGCGTTCTCCCGTGGTTAGCAATGCACTGAGCGAAGTCTCACGTAATTTGTTATGAACCTGCCTCCTCCTGCCTGTTTCATGTGATGCTCCCCAGGTCTGGTATAGGGGGACAGTCACTCGCTGTTCCCCTGCTCAACACCCTTGTGATTTTACCAGCCTTGGTTAAGGACTGTGTAGTCATTCCTTGCACAGAAACCCATTTATCCTCTGGTTATTCTTGTTATTTTGTCCTTTTGGTTATTCTTTGGTTATCCTTCTTCTTCCACATACCTTTTCCAGCTCTCCTGTATCGTTTTCCAGATGGCCAGAGGGGCAGAATGGCACCGAGTACTTAGGGTCAAAATGATGGTTGTTTTTTTTCTCTCTGCAACTTTGCTCCCCTGCATCCCACCAGGCCAGTGTTCCTACTGTATCATCCTCCTCTTCCTCTCATAAGGATTTGGAGCAGAGGATTTGCTTTAATTTCTACTCTTCACCAAGAATCCCCAGTTCACCATCCAAACTCACTCTCTTGTGGTGATGGGACTAACAATAAAAATGACTCTCAGCCTTAATTTCCCCCTGGAACTTGACTGTCCCTAGGATTTTCTCCAGGATCTCTTCCAGAAACATTATCTATGCTTTCCTACTCACTCAGGCATAAATAAGTCCTATTTTCTTCCATGACTCAGCAGGGATATTTACTCTTGAGCATTAACACCCACTCATCCCACGCTTAGAGTGACAGTGCCTCTGCATCGCTACCCAGGGCCTGGGACAGGGTAGGATGGGTCCAGTACTCATCACTTGGGAAACCTGTTCGTAAAGTCTGGTTTTAAGGAGTGCAGAGCAGAGGAGGGAAGCAACTGAGCTGGCCAGCCGTGAGGAGGGACTCCTGCACCCTCAGGATCACTCTGGGTAGCTGCAGGCCTCTCCTGGCTCATCCCAGGGAGATGAGGACAAGGCGACTCTCCTGCCCACCCATGCTGGATCTAGCGTCACTGTTGGCAGGAACTTGAAGCATATTCAGAGTATATTAAGAATTAAGAGTCCCAGTGTTTTTTAAACCCTCATATTTATCTTCAGAGCCCACACAGTAGTGACTAATCAAACCTCAATAACTAATCACTGCTGCTGTCAATTAGTACCACTGAAGTGTGCTTTCCCTACAGCGGATGACTGATTCGGGGACGCCAGCTCTGGTTCGCAGGGATGGTCTCACAGCACTTGTGCTGGTCCATGTTTATGCACTGTCCCAGGAGATCCCACCGGCTGCAGTGACGGCTCTGGGAGACATCCTTGGGGACAGGATCCCCTGCAGTGCCCTGGGAAGGAGCCATGCAGCTGCATCCCAAGCCCTGTGCTGCCCCTGAAGGCATTTCTGTGTGCTGGGTGCTGCCAGAGCCCACCCGCAGCCAGGCCAGTACCTCCTCTTGGGCAGAGGTGACCTAGCATGGTTTGAGACATTAAACCTGGGCCAAACTTAACCACCGTGGCTTCTGCTCTGAGCTTGTCAGGATACAAAATCTGAAGTCAAACACGAGGGGCCAGTGACGCAGCCCTGCTAAGCATGAAGCAAAATGGTACATGGTCCCAGAGAAGGGTCTTCACAGACCTCATAGCAGCTCCAAGGCTGTGGGACCAGGGCCTCCACCAGAGCAGTCACCAGAACGATGCTCAGTTTTGCTAGCTGGGATTCTGACTTTATCTGCTCCGTTAAGATATGCTCCTTCACAAAAAAATGTTCCTGGCTTGCCTCTGTCTAGTAGAAGTTAAATTAACTCTCTGCTTCTCCTGCTCCATGCCTGCAATTGTATTGGAGCATGCAACGTGTGGCTGAACAGAGTAATTCACCATGGAGACACTGCAAAACTGTGACTTGAGAAGTCATCACAAAATACCTGAGCTACACAGACCAGCCACAGGTACATTCCCAACCGATGGGAAACGTAAGGTGCTCTGACCTAGCTCAGCTCAGCTCACTGTGGCCAGGCAATGGCACATCACCCTGAGGTCACAGCAGACTAAGCCCACATACACAAGCAGCTACCGTGCTTCGGCTGATGCTCTTTAATTTGACATAAGCCTGTGGCACAAGACCGCACGAGTCTCCCAGGAAGGCTGCAATCATGAACTCATTAGCTGGCTACAATAAAGACAGCAAAGGGTACAGGAGTAGGCAGCTGCATTTTGTCTGGCAAAGAAACCCACCTCCATCCCAGATATTACACAGCTGCACACTTGCAGGCAGTAGATGTCTACTGGAGGACTATATTCTTGCCCGCTAAACCCCAAAACATCCTCTAAGTCAACAGCATATTATTTGTACTTAATAAAATCTAGCCTTCATAAACAGCTCTCACAGGAACATGTTCTGCTTATGGGAGAGCACACAGAACCAGGAAGCACTGCTTCATTGAGGCTATTAATTTGGTTTAATACTATACTCGACCCTCTACCCAATGCTCTCTACAATAGAAAGAGACTGTATTTAACCAGTGCTTACAGATACAGAAAATAACAAAACACAAGAGGAAAATATTCTCCTGACAGGATATTTATACTGCATCCTACCTTATCATTTTCCAGAACTTGCTTACGGACAATTGCAACGAAAGCCAGAACTGAGCAGGGCAAAGCAACCCCCCCTTACTCACAGGAAGAAATAGCTTCTTCCTTGACTGGAAGGGCAGACACTGAGATCTCTCCTCAATCCTAAACCAAAGCACGCGCTCAAGTCTGGGTTTTGGGACAGCTGTGTTGAAAGGTGTCGTGGTTTAACCCCAGCCGGCAACTAAGCCCCATGCAGCCGCTCACTCACTCCCCCCTAGTAGGATGGGGGAAAGAATCGGAAGGGTAAAAGTGAGAAAACTCGTGGGTTGAGATAAAGACAGTTTAATAGGAAAGCAAAAGCCGCACAAGCAAAGCAAACCAAGGAATCCATTCCCCACTTCCCACGGGCAGGCAGGAGTTCAGCCATCTCCAGGACAGCCGGGCTCCATCACGCCCAGCGGTGACTTGGGAAGACAAATGCCGTAACTCCAAACATCCCTCCCCTTCTTCTTCTTCCCCCAGCTTTATATACTGAGCATGATGTTGTATGGTCTGGAATATCCCTTGGATCAGTCGGGGTCAGCTGTCCCGGCTGTGTCCGCCTCCCAAATTCTTGTGCCCCACCCCACCCCCAGCCTCCTTGCTGGTGGGGTGGTGAGAGAAGCAGAAATGCCCTTGACTCTGTGTAAGCCCTGCTCAGCAGTAACCAGAACATCCCTGTATTATCAAGACTGTTTCCAGCACAAATCCAAAACATAGCCTCATACTAGCTACTATGAGGAAAATTAACTCTATCCCAGCCAAAACCAGCACAAAAGCGAACAAAATCAGGGCAACTCAAGGAGGGACAGTCCCATGCCAGGTCAACGGGGTACGGGGAAGCCATCGAGGGGCCTTTGAAATCCTCCACTGGCGTTAGACCTTTCCTCAAGCGTGCAAAGAGAAATGCCAGCTCAACTTGCAGGCGCAGCAGAAGCGCAGAAGGACCATCACGATGCCACGGGTGCCAGGGCTGGGTTCCTGACAGGGACCTCGGAGCAGCATCCAGATTCCCTCAGCATGGCCATCCGTAAGCTGGTGTGATGGATGCAATAGCACGTCCAACTTACGGGCACAGCGACAGGAGTGCAGTACGTGACACTGCTAAACAAAAGGGGGGGGCCCCCCGGGACACACATTGTGGCTGCAGAACGGGTGGCCAGGAGGGCAGAGCTCAGCCCCAGGGAATGCATCCAGCCCCTTGCTAAACACAAGCAGAAGGCTGAGCATCCACTCCTGAAAAAACAGACTGTGCAAATACCTGAGGGAGAAAGCCAGCCTGGGTGGTCAGAGGGGAACAGGGGGGATGTGGGGAAAGCAATCTAGAAAAGGAACAAAACCAGAGAAACTCTTGGCCTTGCTTCACATTAATAAAGCCTCAAGCACAGATGGCATTGCCGGCATATTAAAATAAATGATAGGCTATCAGGGAACAGCCTTGCTGAAACCCGTTATTACATCCCAGGCTTGGATGAGGCTGTGATTATAGTTATTCAAAAACAAGGCGGAAAAAAAAAAAAAAAAGAAAGTAAAAGCCTTCAGTGATTCTCACTGTATCAAGCCTTCTCTGAATAACGCTGATACTCACCATTTTTGCAAAACAACAATTGCTGGAGGTTTGAGGTAATTATTTTATTGTCAGTCAAAATGTCAGCAATTTACTTATTTCCAATATATGTTCCTAACTCACTCTCAGGCAGAGCAGGACTTGTACATATCAAGAAAGCATCCTTCCAAGAAGGAACTTGGATCTCTTTTAATCCTCAAGGGGTCTTAATTTGAGCAAACACCAGAAGGGAGATAGGTTTAGCATCAGTCATTTGTGGTTTGCACTGCCCAAGCAGAGAGAAAGTGTATCTACATTCTCATTAGAAAGGAATATTTTAAAACTATCTTCTCAATAAATTACCCTCTCTCTCCCTGCTACTCATCACAATGAGCTCTCTTCCTCTATTTTTCTCTTACCGGCTCTGCAATGGTGCCAACATTTTAACCCAAAATGTCAGCCTCTCATGCAACTCCCCAGAAGGACAGAGGTAATTCAAGGCCAATGAACCTTCACATTCCCCCTCTCCTTCTTTTTTTTTTTTGAGGGCTGAAATGCCATGAAAATAGGCAGATCTTCTGCATCGCAGTATAGATCACTATTAGAAAATAAATGTGATTTCTTCAACATAAGAACAAGTCTCTTTTTACAAGGCAAAGGCCACCGAGACTAGCACATAAACGAAAAATTAATAACTCTCACCCAGGGAAAGCTACTGCCCTGCCTGTGTTCTTAAATCAAGCTAAGTGATTACGAAAATCCAAAGGGAGAGAGGGCTGAAAACCATCTCCTCTGTCTAAATGAAGCCAGCTTTTCTGACACATATAAACTGAAGGATAGAAGAAGAGGCAACGCACACTGAGATGTGATATGCACATACACTGAAACTGCAGACATGAGGAAAAAAAGGATTACTGCAGATTAAAAATACAGTGGAGACACTATGATTTATATTACAGTAGGGCTGACAAACAAGGGGACAGACAGACAGTGCCAAGGCAGCTGACAGTCTAGAAGGACGCCTGCCTCACCACGCCGAGCAGAAACCCAGATGGTTCTTAGTTAGCAGATGCAGTCCAGCCTTTGTAGCACGGAGCTCTGCGCAGGCTAATGGACCCTATCCTTTAATCCAGGCGAAAAACCAAGATAAATTATTTGGAGCAGCAAATGCCAAGCCGTGCTCCAAGGCAGACACGTCCTAACTCTAAAGGCTGTTGGAAACGGATGGATAGAGCCAGACAGCTGGAGAAGGTCAAAAACGCTCAGCCATGTGCTTGAGTTTTCCAACTTTGCTTTCTTGGGCCAACAAGAGTAACTGGAGGTGCAGGCAGAAAGTCTGTTAGAAGAAGTCCTGTGCTGGGAAAGTCCAGGAGCTTGGTGCTGCTGCAGGTTGCCTTTCCGTGCTCCCCAGCAAGTCAAGAAGGGTGAATTTGCTCAGCTATGGTCTGTCAGGCAAATTGTAGGCGACTAGCGGCTCAGACTTCTGTTCCCTTCAGCAAAATTTCCCTAACGTTCTCCACACACAATCTTCAGCCAAGGCTCCCCTGCCCCAAGCTGGGGAGACAGCCATTCCCACCACAGAAGCCATCACTCCCTCCTTGTGGGTATTGCAGGAGATTTTTGCATGGCAGAGTAGCAAGGGCTAGGGCATGCAAGAGTGACAGCAGCCCTCAGGCATGGGTTCATCCATGCCTCCCACCATCCATTAGAAATGTCCCCCGGTCAGCCAGACCTCAGCTAGCAGTTCTCATACCAACCATGTCAGCCATGGTGACCAATGTCCCGTCTCTCCTCCCATGAACCGGCAGAGATTTCTCCACGGCTTCATACCACCTCATTCCAAACTGAAGAAAAAGAAGCAGAAATGCTGTGGATGGACAGGAACTCTTCATTCCCCCCAGCAATAGCCAGCAACTCCAGTTTAACACCTTGTCTGATGGGATCCCATCTTCTTTGTGGGCAGGGAGAGGGAAGGCAGAGCCAAACCCGAGTAAACGCCTCAAAATTCACCCCCAGCTCTTGGAGGTAGCACTTCAGGGCTGGTAGCAAATGGGCTTAGCCAGTCTTCCTCTGACACAGGTTTAACTAGATGCATAAACCTTGTGGAAGGGCTGCTACTTCAAAGTAATGTATCTGAGGATGTTACAGGGCTGCTGTTTCTCGATATACTCCACCAAACCTGTCAGGCTAAAGTAGCGGCCCAAGTTTCCTGCTGGAAGTTTCCATGTAGAAAGGGCCCTGCTGTCTTCCCCTTCCTTATGACAAACTGCAAGCACACACATTTTTTCATCATGAGCAACAGCTTTATTTCACCTGTTTCTGATAGCTGCTTGCTTTCAGAGCTGGGAATCACCAAAACATCCTCTGATCTTCTGTTTTACTCATCTCTATTCCCTTCTCTTGGTCTTGATATGTCCTTTGAGGACAAGAGTTGAGGTGCTTCCAAGAGGAAGGACATGGCTCCAACCCGTTAGTGGTTCATGCTCCATAGCGGGAAATTCCTCGTCCTGGTTCCCAGTAGAACAGACACGCTGTCAGCTTCTCCTGTTTAAAACACATGGATCTTGTTCACGAGGGCACAGAAGTCTTGTGCTGGATGGGAAAAGGGAAGAGCAGGGTGGTAGGTCAGGACCACGAGGCTCAGACTTGTCCAAGTTTTGCATCTCCTGGAAGGTTCCATTGCCCAAGGTCCCAGCGTGAGGCATAGAGCTGCTTCTCACCACGCCACGGAGCACCACGCTGCAGCGTGTGTGCAGGACTGGTCTGCAAAGCTGCTGATCTCAGCTGGCTTCAGAGCAGAAGTAGGAGCAAGTCAGGTCGAATAAAGAAGCAATACTGAAGAGGGGAAAGAGGCACAGCCCCCAAAACACCTTAGGATAAAATTCGACAAAAAGAAAAAGCCATCTCTGATGTGAATTGTTCCCTCCTGGGAGCTGCTCTGTCGTTACAATAGTGTAATGCAACACCGAGCTGGCAGAGAGGATCGTTATTGTTTACAGGTATATGGCTGCTAAATTTCCTTTGACAAAGTAAACCCGATTAAATATGAGTCTGCTCCAGGATTAAGACACAACCATGAACAATCTCTTAAAACAGTTAAAAAAGAAGTCATGCCAAACAGAGTGCACATCCCTCATGAGGAAGAGAAACTTGATTTAGGCATGGATTGATGATGGGAGCTTTATTACTGCTTGGGAGAGGGAAGGGGAGCTAGCAAGGAACATATGGAACTGTATAAATTATTTGGAGCACCCAGAAAGACAGGAAAAATAATCATCTATATTTCTGAGACTGCTCACTTCAGTCTGCAGCCATCTGGAACACAGACCTCGCATGGCCAACACTTTGTGCAACAAAACTCCCATAAACACATACAGGGCAAAGCTACAGAGGGCAGGATTGCTGCAGGCAGCTGCACTTTGAACATATTGGGAAGAAAAATTTGCTGGCTCTGCTAGTGACCCTGGCTCCTGTCAGTCTCTCTTACCTGGGACTCCTATGAACTCAGTCCGTTCTGTTGGGATGGTGACTTTTTGTGTTATCCCTTGCACCTTTTCCAGGGAGAAATGCAGGTGCGCACATCCTTCCTCCAGGAAGAGAAAGGAAATGCCCAAGCCCATGCCCAAGCACTAATTTAATTCCCCTCCTTCAAATCCCTACTCTTCTACAGGCTCCTTCATGAAACCAGTGGGGTCACTTGGCCTCTCTGTGGTTTTGCTTACCACCTGTAAATCATGGATACCCTTTCCAGGGTAATTAAGAAGATAAACACATTAAAGATTAAAAGGCACTCTGATGTTCCCATAACACGAGCTGTAAGAGTACTTAAAATAGATCCATTCTGAGCAGCAATTAAAGAACATACTACTAACTTCTGAGTCTCAGCTTCTGCCTTCCTAATGCTGGGTATTTTTGCCCGTAAAAGCATTAATCCTATCTTCCTGTAAAAATGACATTTCAAATATTCATCATCTTCTACCACTCTGCTACTCTGCCTTACCATCATTAACCAGTGGCATCCACTGTATGGTTTATGCAGTATAATTTGCGACCACAGAGCTGCAATACAGCTAGAGCTGTTTTCTTTATAATTACTTAGAGCTGCAAATATTTTATATTCATTAAAAAAAAAATCACATTCCAAAAGTGTGTTTATTAAGCAAGTGCCTTGTCATTACCTAAGTGAGAGAGTTATACGAGCTTCCATTATTTTAATAACTAAGATCCTACACACAAAAATACATGAAACGCAGACCTGGTATATATCTTGGAAACTACATGTGGAGAATTACATTGTCACACTTCGTAACTTCTTTCTATACTGCCATTTTATTTCCTTTTATCTTTAATTCCCATCTACAGGAATGATCCAAACTCCACGGTGTACCATAACTCTAGGGGTAGATGGAAACCTCTAATGGATGCTGTGGAAGCAGGCAACTCAGGTGACTTCTTATAAGCTACAGCATAATCACGTAGCCCTGTAATAAGATATTGCCACTGCCATAAACAGGTGGATATAAACAACCCACCAATGGTCAGTTAAAGAAATGTAGACCTGAACAAAATGGGCTTAGGGTAAACAAGAGAACAAAAAATAGTATCTAACATACATAAAAGCCACCATATATAGTAAATTCAGGTGTAATATGGAACTACAGACCAATGAAGAAAGAGCAAGGTGCAAAAGCTTGCTAGCGAACGTACAAAAATTACTTCAAGTGGACCCTAAAGTGAGAATGAAGAAACCATCAACATGAACGTCCTATTCCTCCTGGCAAAGAACTCCAGATGTTGATAACCACCCTAATGAACTCACCACGAACCCCTGAATGAAACCACCAACCTCAGGACCCACAGAAGCATGGGAAGGACAAGCATAACACCAGGATAAAGCACAGAAACTAAGAAGTGTGTGTGTAACAATCCTAACTGCATTATTATTTCTTTTCTTTTAATAATTAGATCTGGGCTAATAATAATTAGACTCTTAAGATTTCAATTATATTAGCAATACCTTCTTAGTTTTATAAATATATGAGGTGTGTCTCCTCTTTGCCCATAAAACAAGATTTTGAGCAAACAATGGAGTTTCCTCTGTTAAGGTTTATGGTTCAAATCAGTCTCTCCTCTGTTTACTGCTGTTTTCTCATATTAGTGGTGGCGTCAGACAAGCAACTGGTGGTGTCAGTCAACATCTTAAAGAACCAAAGCCCACCATAACAACCTCTGCTTAGACAACTTGAGCCATATATTCAGATCATCATAACCCTTTATGCCTCAAGATGAAAATGTCATGGTCACTCCAAACAACTCCATACGTTTTGAATGCACAAAGCAAACTACTGCATGCTCCAAAGCAGCAAAAATAAAGGCTTAGTAAATACCCAAGACCCCCTGCTGCTACCTTACTATGGATAGCAGGAGTTCTTCATCTTGGGACATGAATGATAGGCAAGCACTATGGCACTAACAAATAGCTTGGGAGCCTGGGGACATTTTTGTGCTCTACCACAAAGTTCCCACACCAGTTCAACCTAAGTTGTTATGTCTTGGCTCATGGTTTGTAAAGTAAGGATTCTCAGAGACACTGGGAGAATCAATACTCTTAAGAAGTGGGAGAAGAGCACAGTCACAGCAGTCACCACCAACAGAGAACTAGAGGGCCTTGATCTCCCTGGAGGTGTACAACAAAGACCACCTACTTTAACATTCACAAGGAATAGCTAAAGGACCCAGAAACTGTTCACTAGGTTTGAACCCACCTAAACCAACTGCAGTTCTCCTTGTAATGCAAAACCACTTAATCACAAAAGAGGTAGCAGGGAAAAATTATGTATTTTTATTCATTCCCAGAAAGCCCAAGCTTCCTGCCCCTCTGATGCTCTCCAAGCAGTTAGTGTTCGCCTACCACACACCACCTACATACAAATCAGGAAACAAGTAGAGAAAGGTCAAAGTCATCTTGCACACAATGCAGAGAAGTCCCAAAGTACTGCCATGTCCTTCACTGGCAACCTCTGGAGACAAAGTATTTGGACAGGACACCAAGAGAGACCCTTTATATTCAGAGATTCCTTCTCCAGAGCTGCAGGCCATCGGAACAGCTTTTGGAGGATCAAATTCTATTTCATAAAGCCACAGATGACATCATCTTCTGCTTTACTTTTTTGTCTAAATATTGCTTGTTAGAGAGTTAGCTGATGGACTGTAAAACTGACAGCCTCATTACTGGCGCTTATAAATTGCCTTTGCTCAGCTGGAGTTAATGTAGGACCATCTGACTTCCCAGAATTGACATTTTTAATGATTCTGTTTCTCCAGCACTTTCTCATTGACCACTACAAAAATCCAAACTGTCTCTTGCTCTGCCAAGCTGTTTGTGGATCAAGTTACTTGTTCTCTAGGGATTTGCCGTGTGTCAGCCATGAGACTGAGCAAACTCGGTAATAACTGACCTGTGAATAGCTACTCTAATACTTCTGGGCTCCTCTGTACTACAGTTTTTAGCATTAAATATCAAAATTCTGAAAGCCAGAGGACAGATGCATCCCCAGGAGAAGGACATATGTGCAAAGTATTTTAAAAATGGAAAATGCCAGCTGCAAAAGTTTGGTGCTTAAAGGGTGTACCCTCATCTTGTACTCTGTTGGGTACTGTTATCTTTCTCCAGGTCTTCCTTTCCTATGCCATATCCCAGGTCAAGCAGAACAACTTCCCCTTCTACACCATATTCCACTCGCACAAGATGGGAAATTCTTCACGGCCCAGCACTATTTGGCGAAGGAAGGGAACGCACAAAGACGCGCGCTGTGGGCTGAGGCAGGCGTGAGCACAGTGCCCCTGACCCAGCTGCATTCAGAACTGCAGGTCCCTCCTCCAGAGCCTGCGTCTGGGGACATCCAGCGGTTACGAAGCCATCTTAAAATTAAAGTCAAGTTAATTTTAGTTTTAGAAGAAAAGCACCTTAAGGAACTGGATTTCAGAGAGGTAGCTTTAGAAGAAAAGCACTTGGAGAAAAAAGGGTTTCAAAGAGAGAGAGTCCATGCGCACATCCAGCAGATCTAAAGCTTTACGAGCCCTTCACGGTGAGTCTGGTTTCTCCAGGCGCTCCAGCAGAACAATGTGGGCAGCTCTTCTGGCCTCCTGCCAGGTTTGAGGGATTTCTTCTGTTCTTAACAATCCACCTCCTGCTGACACAAGCTATACGTTTTTTCCACTCTTCCTGTTCTCCCTAATACACCCTATAAAGAAATATGTAACCAGGACCAGGTATGGACACAGGTATGGACACAGCAGTAGCCCAGCGTGTGCCCACATACCCAGGGCTGGGGAACTAGAGCAGAAACTCACACCTGCCACAAACTGGGAAGAGGGGAAGGGCCACAATACTGCAGCAGCATCTCAGGGAAAAGGACCCCAACACCACCACGGAGATGCAACAGCATCTGCCATTGCCCATGCACACCCAGCAAATGAACTTTTTGAACACCTGGCTCCTTGCTTGGCCTCAGATTTTCCGTGTGAGCTCATGCATGTCCTTGGTTTTCTTTATGCCTCTAAAACATAAATAATTTCCCTTCCTCTTAGAAGCACTGTGGGCATCAGCACATTGTAGATGGGGAAGGTAACAATATCAAAGAGCCATTAAAGTTGTCTAGACAGAAAAAGAATAAATGGCTCTTTACATAAGGGTTTACCTGGTGGAATGAAAGGGGTGAGTCATAAGCAGAGGGACTGATCCCACCGTGTCCCCTCTTTTCTTGCTGAAGTCCTATCTAACTTCTAAAGACGAACTCAGCTCAGCCATAGCCTCATCCTCTCCCTCACAGCTGCTTGCACAGACTCCAACAGCTTAAAAATAAAAGGCAATCCAAACCATTTGGATCTGGTGACACATAACCCAGCCAAGCACTTCCAGAGAATGCAGAAATTCATGTCAGACCAGTCCTTCAGGTGCCCGGACTCGGCACTCTGCAGCTGACCCAACTTGATAGACCTCACAGGGGGTTCCTCCAATTTGCTTGAGGGTCAATAAAACATAAGTTAGTGAGAAAAATCCTACCTTTTGCCACACAGCCAATTTATTCCATGTCTGAAATTTTTTGAAAGATGACATTTCCAAGGTCTAAGAAAGAGAGAAGGTGGTGGAGGATGAAGGCTGCAGGATGATGCATTGTTAAACATCAGAAACTGAAACAGACCCATATGTTCAGAAGCAGATCTCTGGAAGAGATACAGCAAAGTGCATCCCCCAGCATGGCTCTGTGCTAGGGCAAGAACCCCTCATGAGAGGTCCTATTACACAAGGAATGTTAAAGCTACATATTGTTTCATAGCCAAAGTCTGCTTATTTTTTGTGCGGTATTATTAAGCCTTTCCAGCCAGAGAGGTTTTCTGCACACCAGGGACAGCTTCAGCCTCTGGTCACTGCTATCTCACTGCCTCATTTACCAACAGGCATCTCCTACCCTGAGCCTCTTCCTCCAGAATTGAAGGTGGTCGGGCTGGAAATGCAGCCATGGCTCCAGTTCAGACCTGCATCAGCTATTAACAAAGCTGTGCCTGATGACTTATGCAGAACAATCTCCTCCGTAGCCCCAGAGATCATGGCAACAGCCGATGTCATATACAACAGCAGCTTCAGCACCCTGTTCTGGGAACAGGACTCCTGTCAGAGCCCTGCGGGGACACAACCCAGATGACATCGCATCAGCCACCCTAGTTGGGATGGTTAAATCTACCAAGATCCTTGAAGAGATATCAGTGCCATCCTGGTGTGTGGGGACACACCTTGGAGTTTGCAAAATGCTGCCGCTCTCGAACACATTACAAAGCACTGGCACCCTTAGCCAGTACTGACTGATAGAGCAAAGCTCTGCCAAGCCATCCGTCCTGGTACTTACGATCCTGAACCAGGCAAATAACTTTAGATGGTTAACAGCTTAACGCTACCTTCTCACTACTGCTAGCAGTCATACAGAGCTCACCAAGCCAGCCCACTGCGCCCCCGAGTGCAGCAAATATGCTGCTCCTCTCTCGTTTTCTCTCAAGACACCTCAAAGATCCCGCACCAAGAAACGGAGTAAGGTAAGAACACAAAGCTGCTGATGCGACTCCCTTCATAACCCTATGTTTCTTTCACACTTTTCCTCTGAGCACTGTCACGTACCTCTTTAATGCAGCTTGCCAACGCCAACCCAGAAAGCCTTAAAGACTTAGAATTATTCCCCTCACACAGCTTCTGTCCAGCCTGATGGGATAACAGGACACGTGAAACAGATCTGACATGGCAACCATCCAGTACTATGCTTTTCAAGCAAGAGTTAGTGGGACAGGGAGATATCAGACCTGATGCAAACTCAATTTGCCCTCAAAGAGCAAGCCTCCCACGGAGTTCTTGAAAGATGCTCTTTGATTCAATTCAAAGGAAGCTAACAACACTAAAGTAGGCTAGAAACAGCACTACAGGGGGAGAACCGGCAGGTTGAATCAGAATTAAACATCATGGGGAAGTGATAGTTCTTATAACACAACACATAAAAGGGTTTTGGGGTTTCTTTATTTGATAAGCTTCTCAAAACAGCTAGTTCTCTAATAGTCACACACAGAGACCTTCTGTATAGATGTGGTTCAGCTCCCACCAATTCACCTGAAAGGTTCCCACTGCTTTTGACAGGGCTTGGCTTGGAAATTGAGTATGCTGGGAAATGATCCCAGTGCCCTTAGCCAAGCTGGCCAAGCTCCCTTCTAAACTCTACCTTGTCCCACACCAGCTTTGACTTGCATCAGATGGACATCACACATATAGACACTGATAAGATATTTGTAGGTGGAATAAATTAGTCCAGTCATTAAGCATAGGGCCTATATGTACAGTGGGAATAAACTGCATAAAGCTTTATAGAGGTTTTGCAGGTTTGTCTTGCTTAACACTGCCAGCATAGGGTCCCATAGCTGGAACATACACCCCTTAAAAATGCCAGAAAAGCTGCACTTTGAAAAAAGCTGCTGAAGTAGCAAACAGGCTGACGAGCAACTACCCTGCTCGCTTTGTCCTCACAGGATGTATATCCCTGCACTAACCCATCTCAGGCAAGGGGAACTGAAATTTCCCCAGGAATCTCACCTGAGAAGTTATTTATTTCTCCACCCTTGGAGCAAGTCAACACTACGCTCTGGGAATGAAGGAGCGGGTCTGGAGTATTCAGCGCAGCTCTCCCCAAAATTAAAACTCAGGTCACGCTGCCTGAGACCCCTTCCAGTTTGACCAGTTGCCGCTGGTGGATGGGGTTTCCTCAGAAATGAACCTGCTCTGTGTTTAGCTTGAGAGCCAACCCATGAGACTTCCCAGCATGAAGGACTGTCCCATGCAAAGTGAAGAGCAGAAGACATGTCCTCTGTAAGGCTAAAGGAAGAAGGGGCTTTTTCTCTTACCCAGACCCTGGTTCTGCTGCTCCCACTCGATGGTGTCAGGAACCTGGTAGGACACCCCGGCCAGCTGGGCCACAGGGTTTTCCAGGCCCGCTATTGGCTCCTGGGAGGTCTCGCCTGGAAGCGTGAAACCTGGCAGCTCTGTGTCACCCTCCATGCTTTCATCCATCAAGTCTATGTCTTTGTCCTCCTCATCTTCCTCTTCCTCCTCTTCTTCTTCCTCCTCCTCTTCATCCTCTTCCTCTTCCTCACCCTCTGGCCATGGAGACACAAAAACAACATTAAGAAAGATCCCACGAGAGAGAAGGTTCATACATTTCTATAAGCGAGCAACAAGACAGCCAACTGATGCCATTTCTCCAAAGGCAGACCTTGTACCTGTTTTCTAACAGGAAAGACACCCAAAGGGGTTAATTTGGAAGTTGCCAATTAACAGTGAGATGTTGTCTTAGACTGTCAAATGCATTAATGGGAAATACTGTTATTTTGCTTCCTAGTAGCGGAGTACAAACAAGCATGTATATGTGTACAAATACCTGAGTATATATAACTATAGTGCTCTCTGCTCAACTAACTTCAGCTCAAGTGAGAACTATTTCCCTGATTTCCAGTCCTGGAGGCAGCAATAAGTTGATTCTATTTTTAACTTTTATTAAGCCTTTCGCAGCTCTGGAAAGGACACGCACCACTTTCCTACCCAATTAGACTGATATGGCCCCTCCTCCAGAAAAAGCATCTCACTTTGATGCGTGCTGGCAGATCAGCTCTTGGGTGCAGAACAGCGGTGATGGTAGCGATCCTCAGCAGGTTTATCCCATCACAATGGAATTATACCAGACAAAGATATGACCAAGGAAGACTTAACTCAGTACTGGAAAGACGGCAGCACAGCCAACGCTTCACGCGAGGGCAGATAAATGTGACGCTAAGGAAATCCCTGTGGATTCTCCACTAGAGCAGATACCCATCTTATTCCAAAGCTGACTGTACTGTTAACATATGGAGAGGTAAATATTTAAGCCATATTTCATGGCTAGAATTTAAAATGGCAACACAAGAATGACCATACAGCATCAAACCAATGGTCCTTTCTGCCTACATCCTATTTCTGACCACAAGTACCTGCAAATACTGAAGAAAGACTAGGGCAGGGCACACACAGAGCCAGTCCTTCCACAGTCTCTCTTCCCAGCTTTTAGTTATCCAAGACTCAAGGACTTCCTGAGCCAGAATTTGTATCCGAGCTGTTTAATAGCTACTAATGGATCTATCCACCAAGAAAAGATAGTATCTGGAACAATGACATGTTTTGAATTTCTGATGGTTAGTTTTTCAAAGCTGGAAACTAAAACATAATATTTATGTACTTTATCTAATTTACATGAAGCTCTCCTCAGCCTTGTAGAAAAACTCCCTCCTGATGTACTCAGACTGGGACAGCCCATCACCCTGCATCTGAGCAGCTGGTTTAGCTGCAGGTCTAAGACCATGTTAAAAACTAACAATCTAGCAAAATCAACATTTGTTATCTAGATATCCCTTTATTTCTGTTGGAGTTGCACCTCATGCAGGTTACAGACACTGCAGTATGATGGAGCAGCTGAGGTAGGACACCTGCACATATCATACCTGCTGTAAGTAAAGCAGGAGATGTTTCACTCTTCTTTCTGCTGTGGGATGCAATGCCACTCCAGCACAGCTATTCAACAAAATACTCGAGAAACAAACTGGGGAACTTTGGGGAAGCTATTTAGTTGGTGGCTATCCACCTTGAATCAAATTGCGGAAGCTGGCCTCCTTCCTTTGGCCTCTGCTCCACAGATTGGAATACCTAGAGAAATCAGTGCACATTATAAAAACATGGCATTTGCTACGCTGTTACATGGCATTTCCTTTCCTTCTAATTCAAGTATTTGCTTTAAAACACTGCATGGTTTTTTTCCAGCTCACCAGACAAGACAATCCTGCTTGCCACCTTTCAGTTCTAGCCCTGCATTTCATACAAATGAGCTGCTGTTTGAATTTAGCTGCATCATCCTGCTATACCATGGCTTTCAGTACCTGGAAAGGAATGATCACTCCTGCAAAAATTATACCACACAGAGCATCTAATGGAGCTTACAGGGATGTAGTTAGCTCCTTAAATTCCCATTATGTTTTATAGGCAGTTTGTGTCTTATAATGGGCCCGTCATTTCAAATCAATGTAAGAATTTTCTCTATCAAACCGCATGTTTTCATACAAAATACACAGCTTCTGTAAAGCTGAGAATGGCACCTGGAGAGTGCTTGCAGGAAACCTGCAAAGACAAGTTAATGTAGGTCTTTTGCCTCTGCTGAGAGCAACACAGCTATAAACATTTCCAAACTTTAATAGCAAAGACACTAAACATCTAGCACACCAGAGAAGAGGAACATGGAGAGAGGTTTTCCCTAGATGCACTGGGTGAAAAAGCAGCCAAGAGAAAAACAGGGATCAGATTTTTATGGCTGAAAAACTAGTTTGGGACAAGGTTTTTAGAAGCTTCTTGTGATTTTAGCAAGCCAAATCAGACACCTGCCAGGATCTACTTTGAAGCAGCAGATAGCCATCTCTGTACCTCCGAGGTCTAGCAGGCAGCCAAGCTGAACACCCAAATTGAAAGTGCTGAGACTACTTATCACATCTGATCATCACCAAGGTACATCAATCAATCATGCAGCCACAGCATAAAGATGTGAATAATGTAGTCCTTGTAGCACAACTGCTGCAAGGGGAAAAGAAAAGGCTCTTAACTTTTTTCCTCCTCCTCTCTTAGCTCATTCCTACTTCTGAAAACAGCTTTTTAACCCCCCATCCCAAAATGCCAACAGCTTGCCTTGCTGCAAGGTGCAGTGCAGAGCACCACTTGGTGGTCACAAGGAGGAAGCTACACTTCCAACAAAATCATGGACTTCACAAACGTTGGATTTCAGAAGCAGAGGTGCAAGAGGAGCCCAGCAGCCATGGGCAGGCTGCACATAACGCTTGGTAGTCTCATAAGATGGAAAATGGAAGCGAGCACATTGGAATGTTCACACAGCTGAACCTCAAGCTGGAGTTTTGTGCATCGCATGAGAGCCTTTTACAAAAATCACATTTTCCCTCCTAAATTGGCACTTTTTGGCCTTTCAGAGGCCTCAGCAGCAGCTTGAAAGAAAAGAAACAGAAGAGACTGAAAGTAGCAAGGACTGAAAGTGCAAAGCCCAGCAGATTCACAAGGCATTCGGATTTTCATGTGCATTTGTGGCCCACTGTGAACTATTCTGTGTGTCATAGAATCATTTAGGTTGGAAAAGACCCTTAAGATCATCGAGTCCAACCGTAAACCTCACACTGCCAACTCCACCGCTAAACCATGTCCCTAAGCACCGCGTCTACACATCTTTTAAATACCTCCAGGGATAGTGCCTCAACCACCTCCCTGCGCAGCCTGTTCCAAAGCTTGATAACGCTTTCAATAAAGAAATTTTGCCTAATATTCAAACTAAACCTCCCCTGGTGCAAATTGAGGCTGTGTCCTTTCATCCTATCACTTGTTACCTGGGAAAAGAGACTGACCCCCACCTCGCTACAGCCTCCTTTCAGGTAGATGTAGAGAGCGACAAGGTCTCCCCCCCTCAGCCTCCTGTTCTCCAGACTAAACAACCCCAGCTCCCTCAAACTGTACATACTCTTCAGTTTGGGCTAAGGTTCATCTTACAAAAAAGGAGAAAAACATATGATGAAATGCTAGTGCCTTATGGTCAAGGCACTAGCCTCCAACCAAAAAAAGAAATGCAAGTATAAATTTTGCTTGGCCACAGACGTGAATCTAGGAACACTTCTGAACACCTGACAGTGGTCCAAAGTGCCCCTTGCTCGCTGAAGCAGGGTACACAGCACCTATAGCAGTTTCAGCTGTGAGCCATCCTTGCTCTATAGATCTTCTTATGTTACACATAAGCTGATCCTGTTATTCTATTTGCACCAAATCCCAGCTCTTGCTTGTGATGTGCCATGTGGACCTGTCAAGGGGGGATGGTATCCTGTCTTCTCTCCCGGTGACACCAGGAGATTTCAGCACTGAAACACTTATAGTCCAAGCAGATGTTTGTATTTTCTACTGCAGTTTGGGTAATGCAACAGTAGTCTAGGGCAGTTGAAGTCTCATCGCTGAGAGTAAAGGAATCCAAAATCTGCCACTCTTGGACAGACTAAATAAGCACTGTATTCTGTCAAGTAGGCTCTGCTTTGCCTTAATTGAAACAGGAAAGCAAAAAAACCCAAGAAACTCAACACCTTCCTGCTGTGATGACTGTGCAACCTAAGAAAGATGGAGCAGCAGGAATCCCCAGGAAAGTGAGATTCTCAGTTCACATGTCAAAGATTTTAGTTCTGAAGGACTTGACAACCCTGTAACAGGCATTCAAATTTTCAGATTTGGAGAAGCTATAGGAGAGCATCAAGAAAACAAGTCTGAGACAAAATAACAAATTTTTAGCAGAGTTTTGGGGGGTTCCCAGCTTTATTAGTAGTCAACAGAAATGGTAATGGTTGGGCTTTGTCATGGGACTCCACAGTGATCCATCAGCAACACTGGTGATCTCCACAGGATGGGATTTGCTATTTCAAGGTGGCAAAATCTCCCTATGCTTGCTTCAAAAAAAGGTTTTTCACTACAAAACTGTACATATCCATGATAACTTTCATGGCTCAGCAGAAGGACATGAGACCACCTCACACCTCCTTCAGGAGGCATTTCCCTGACCCAGCAGGAACCTGGGTTCCTGGTGCAGTTGGACAACAGCCATCATCCCGCAAGTAAAAGCCTCAGCCCGCGATGGGAGCAGGGCCCTCGCAAATCAACTGCAAAGAGGGACCTTGGACCCTCCGGACCATCCCGTGCTGCAGAAAAGAGGACCGCAGGGCCAGTTCTTCCTCCTGACAACTCAAAGTACCAACAACCCACTCCTCATAGATGACTTCAGTCAGGCTTCATGCTTCTCTACGGGTTTCACGCAGCTGCAGAAAGCCTCGCTCCTCCCGAGCAGGAGGAAATCTGAATTACTGGCAGCGCTGCTATGAGCACGGGGCAGCAGCTGTAAGCCCACGCTGTGAGGGAGCAGCACCAGCAAGGCACTCGGTGCAATCACTGCCATCAGCAACGTGCTACCAACGGGCCGCTACGGCAACAAAGAAAGGGGTTTTGGTATAATGGTATGAGGTGGAGCTGAAGCCACTGTTGTCGTAACCTTGCTCAAGGCAATGGAGTTAGATTGGGGCCTCTGTTTTCAGTTGAAGAAACCTTCACTGAAGCAGGATGTTTCTATCTTTAGATATTTTCCATTAATGTTTGCAAATGCTTTTACTCCTCAGAAGATTCAAGAAACCGTCATTTGTCAGGTTTAGCACACAAGAGAAACATCTTGCTGTGCCCTGAGCAGCAAGAGCAGCAAGGTTATAGATTCACTCACAGTCACAAACTGAATTCAAATTGGGAAAAAAAAAACCCCAAACAAACAAACTAAAAAGGAGGTTGCAGGACAAAACTTGGAGTTTTCATTTTCTCTGTCCTTTCCCTTCCCAGCCTCCCTCACCCCAAACTCAGAGGACAATGATGTCTAGACAGTAACGCAGAGCATTGTTATATTTTGTGATCGTCTAAGCTGTGATTTTATACAGTACCCAGCACTGTAGGGTCTGAGTGCCTAGGAGCACCTGATGAGCGCCATGTAAGCTGTGATTAACCAGCAGCCAGCACTAATTGGCTTCCAGTGGTGAGCCCATTCTTCACATGACTGCAGGGAAATGTGGTGTGCCAAGACCCCTCCTGTACAACCACTGAGCGACGGCTGCAGAGGATGCAGATCTAGAACCCACCTGCATAACATGAAGGAGAGCACTATGGAGCGTGATGACTCCCACCTGCGCTATGACACACACTGGGGGGACACACCACTGAGAAAAATTCTACTTTTCAAGAAGTTTCTTTTCCTCCTGTGTGTACTGGAGCCACTCACAGAGGAACAGCGCGGGAGGGGCACACCAAAGTACCTCATCCACCATGCATCCCGTGGCTTATCTTCTACTCCCATCCACTTCACGCCCATACAGCAGCACTGGTCCTTGGTCACCCATGTGCACATACAGTACGGGAAGCAGAGTATAAATAATGACAGGATTAGGGATGGGGGGTCTATGACTACCTTCTCTTGCCAGAAGAGGAAGAAGAGGCATTAAGAAGTCTCTGCCAAATGCTTTCTCCCCGTGAGGTTCATTTTCTGCACTGCTTTTACGATCACAACTAACTGTCAAGGCAGGAAGACCTTTCTAGGACAATCCTCTTTTATTACTCATCTTCTGCTTTCATGTGATCAGTAATAATGTCACCATCCGACATCTCCAAAATGCTGGCAAGAACAAGCGCTTGTGATAGCTTGGAAGGAGATGGCTGGTAGGAACATAGATGGGCTCTCCTCACGTGCAGACAGCTTTCTGGGCAGAGTACTGTACCGTGATGGGTCGCGATAACCGAGCAAGCAGTGGGCGTAGAAGCTATGAAAAATCATTAGGGTAAAAGCCTCATACCAATGAGTTCAGCTAAACCCAGCCATGTTCACTGCAAAACTATCTGGGGTATTTGCAGACTGCGTTGCATGAATGAAATCTTAAATGCTTTGATCTGGAAGGAGAGCCAAATCAATCATGGCCTCTCATGTGAAGTATCTTGTAGGTCCTTTCCAACCTAAATGATTCTATGATTCTATCAGCATCTGGCCTATTGCACAGAGCCAAGGAAAGGGACTATTGGGAAGAACGTATCTGTCAGGTGGGATCTTACCACACAAAGCAAGATGACCTAACCCTACCCATATCAGTTTTAAGAGAAGAGGAAATTCCATGTCCGAAGCTTTTCTGTAACAGAAGAAAATCCTTGCTCCATCTAGGAGAGGGAACATACCCCTGGCAGCAGAGCTGAGCTGATGCTTTTTTAGGAGCCTCTGCTTGCCAAAGCCCAAGCGCTGCAGAAGCCGCGTCCCAGCAGAGGGCTCTTCGACATTGCAAAGACAGCACAAGGAGAGATTTGGATTCTGATCCTAACCTACTTCCCCCTTCCCTGCCAAATCTGAGGGGATTTACACTTGCTTTTTCAGTCCTGGCTCATCGCTTGTCACAGGGGATCCAAGGCACCGAAGAGCTTTTGAAAAAAAAGAAAAAAAAAGGGCAAAAGATAATCAGCAGGGACCACAGGTTTGATTCTGTATTAAGACCAGAAACAATCATTCCTAAGAGCTGCATTTCCAGCAGCATTCACCACAAAATTGCTTTCACACTGAGCCAGGCTAGAGAGTCAGTTTAGCAACACAAGGCTATTTTAAAGGGAAAAAAACAGAATGCTGCAGAATACACAGTATGGACTATACCAAGTTTGCTCTCTAGTTTGCTGCAGAACAGCTCTTCTAACCTGAGGTATGCAGTTGTTGAACTAAGCAGTATAAAAATCAAGACAAAAAAAGAGATGATTTATCAAGTGAGGGCATTCAAATCAGTCCAGATTTAACGATCATGACCTGTAAGTCGACAGGGCAGAACAAGAGAGATGAAGGCAGATACAGAGTTTACTTCTCTCAACAAAATGCTTTCACATGGAAAAGGGCTATGGGCATGTGTCCTGGTTTCAGCTTGGATAGAGTTAATTTTCCTTCTAGGAGCTGGCATAGTGTTATGTTTTGTATTCGGTATGAGAATAGTGTTGATAACACACTGATGTTTTCAGTTGTTGCTAAGTAGTGTTTAGACCAAGTCAAGGATTTTTCAGCTTCTCATGCCCAGCCAGCAAGAAGGCTGGAGGG
>JAVJGG010000040.1:17060108-17078444 GCA_035590195.1 Aviceda cuculoides | reverse complement strand
GAGGGGCACAAGAAGTTGGCACAGGACACAGCCAGGGCAGCTGACCCAAACTGGCCAAAGGGGTATTCCATACCATGAGATGTCATGCCCAGTATATAAACTGGGGGGAGTTGGCTGGGGGTGGATGGATTGCTGCTCAGAAACTGACTGGGAATCAGTGAGCGAGTGGTGAGCAATTGCATTGTGCATATCTTGTTTTGTATATTCTAATGCTTTTACTATTATTATTATCATTTAATTATTATTATCATTATTATTTTCTTCCCTTCTGTCCTATTAAACTGTCTTTATCTCAACCCATGAGTTCTACTTTTTTTTCACTGATTCTTTCCCCCATCCCACTAGGTGGGGGGAGAGAGTAAGCAGCTGCGTGGTGTTTAGTTGCTGGCTGGGGTTAAACCACAACAGCATGGTACTTTTTTCCAATCACAAAAAAATAAGCCCTAGCAGAGATGTTAATTCTATTTTTTCTTGAAAAAGCTGTTTGATGGTACCTCTTCAGACCTATCCAATTCAACCACACTGCCTGGGAAAGGAACAACCAACAGCCCAAGAGTTAAGAAAACATTTAATTGAAGCTTCATTTTCTAGACAAACCCAGCATGGATCCATCACAGATGATGTAGATTAGTGGGGGGTGGATCTGTTATTATGGGCAACAGTCTCCAAGGTACCGAGGTTTTAGCCCAAGTCCTATCAGAGGCCAAAAGGGAAGATGACTGCAAGCCCACTCCTCTCACCTCTAGCCAGAGCTCATGCTTCTTTCTAAGTCCTTGATCACCCTTCTGCAGCCTTCACTGTCCTTTGTCAAGGGCAGCGCTTCTCCCCAGGGTATTCTCATGAAGAGGTTCAGAACGACACTGCTGGCCTGTCCTTGCACCCACATGGTCTGAAGTATTGATGTCAGCCAGGAGGAAACACACCATGAGATCTCCGCCGGCGTTTAAAGACAGCTTGTTATTTAAAAAAATAGTCTAGGACTCTTCCCAGAAGAAAAGGTAAGAAGCCATTGCTCTAGTCACTGCATCCTGTGTCAGATCGACAAGAGGGACAGCATCCCACCTGCTCAAGGCAGGAAGCAGAAATGAAAGAGCTAAACCAATTCGCAGGGTGGTTTGCCTTGGTCCCGACGCCCAACGCTCCCCAGAGAAGCCCCACGAGCAACGCTCTCCCACCCACACTGAAGGACCCCAGCCATCAGCAGCTCCAGAAGAAAACGCTCCTTGCAGAGCCTTCAGAAGAAACTGCCACATACCTGCTTATCTGAATCCACCTCACTAGAGCTGCAAGGGTGAACTGCTTAATCCCCAGATTAAAACAAACAACAACTCATTAAAAACTTTCACCCACACAGTCCAATTACTTTTCAGTAACAACTGCAGGGGGTTTCTGTTGGTTTTTTTAAGCTTGAAGATAAGCATGGGAAAGCTGCAACATTAAAGTGGTATTTAAGTAAACCCTAATTTTTTGGATGAACGAGAAGTCAGATACAATTAAAAATTCAAACATGGCCTGGCCAGAACAGAAATCTATGCGGATCAGATTAAGAAATGTCATCTAACCTGCTGCAGGCAGAACAGTGCCAGAATATCACAAAGAACATAGTTACTTAGAGAAATTTCATTCCCCTCCCAAAAAAACAAGAGTAAAACAACTGTGCGGCTCACCTCCACCCAGAGAGCAGCTGGGCAGGCACATGCCACTTCCCAGACATCTGGGAAAGACGATGCAATGATGCTTTAAGCCATTCCTAGAGATTCTTGCAAGAGTTGCTGTTAAAGACCATAAAGCACAGCAGATAAGGTATTTAAGAGATAAAGCCCTAGAGCTCATCATTTGGAATAGCCAGCCAGTTGAGAGATCATGTGGTTTTAGTTTTGTTAGAGTTGCTAGCGCATCCGTAGCAGAGCAGGGTGGCTGGGTCGCATTCTGCCTCCCTTCGCAGGGAAGCACTGACAAGGCTGAGCTCAGCACGATGGCTGCATGCAGCAGGAGTTTTCTCCTCTTCTTAGCAAGCCTTTAATTAGCCTAACACCCTCTTAGCTGTTCACCCACAAGCTCCTAAGTCATTAAGGGCTTGATCACCCTCCACCCCCCTCCTTCCTCAACTCCCAGGTGGATTTCATTAAACAAAACAAGTCACCACCAGATTAAGCAGCAGAGATGTTGTCTTCAGTCAAACACTTTCAGGAAAAGAAATTTAAAAAGCTTGGGTTTGATGCAAAATTGTCACACTTTTTTTTTTTAAACAGTTTTCTGCTACAAAAGAGGAGAATCAGGGATGAACTACCATCTACTGCCAAGAACATGGAGGTCAACCTGCACCAGAGGGACAGCAGTTCCCATTTCAGTGTGAGCAATAAATTGGAAGCAAGACAAAAGCGTGTACCAAGAACATTTAATAATTAATTCATTTTACTTGTGCTTTGTTTTAAATCTTCTATTCCTTGCCAATTTAGCTGATATCCAAAGACCCAGAGAGGAATTATAGTATCAGCCTAGTTAACCATGCTGGGCTAAGTGCCTGTCTTATTTACACCCCTGCAACCTCATTTAAATTTTTAATGGGGTTGCAGAGATTTAATGAGGCAGGTCTTAATCCATACAGTCAGGTCCAAATAGCAAGACCAGTCAGAGCCTTGATTTCCAGCAAAAATACTCTTCACATACAAAAAAAGAAGGATCCTTGTACTGTGACACAGCTCAGAAGAAAAATGTAGGGAGAATTTGAAGGGTCTTTTATAAAGTTATGTAAATGGCTACAAGTTCTGAAGTATTTTCTGAAAAAAAAGGCAACCACTGCCTTCACTTCTGAAGTACAGCATTCAGCTTAGATGACTGTACAAGAACAAGATGCAGGGGAAGCAAGGGAAAGAGGCAAAGAATGGAGAAGAGGACTAGGAGAGCTCATCTTACTGAAATTAGTTAAGCTATGGTTTTCTTTGAACAGTAAACTTGAGCATGCAGGTCAGCAAAGAGCAATAGGAACTGTTTAAACCCAAAGACTAGAGAATATTGTTAAAATATCATTAATATGTTACAGTCAGAAAGTCTAAAGCTTCATACTGGTGATGTTCTGGAACAGCCTTTAACACAGCAGATGAAGCAAATGGAGTGAAGCCCACAGCCAAGCTTCAGAGGGGAGGTGCCCCATGACTGCAGGACACTGGCTTTGCTGATCCCAAGGACAGTGCCAGCCATGTTTCAGCATCATTGAGGGGCTTCTCTACGGTCAAATACTGCATTACATGGGGACATACCAGCTACCCAGGCAGAGTACTAGAAACAGAGTACTGGAAAGGACGCTGTGCTGTCCTAGGCAGCAGATACCCGACTGCCTTTCTAACCCCTCCATCCTAAAGCCCAGGATCCCACCAGCTGCTTGTTGAGAGCCAGCCTGATTAATCAGGAACACTTCACATTCAAGAGCTACACAAGTCAAGATCTCCTCTCTCTAGAGCAGCCAAGCTTAAGTTGCCCATTTTCACAGAGCTATTGACTGTTCCTGACACCGTACAACAGGCAGAGCATCTCCTGCTTTCACAAAAGCTCCAAGCACCCTCCACGTCCAGCAGCCTACGTGACAGCTGACCTGTGCAAGCAGCTCACCCCCAGCAGCAACAGCTTGAAGCAAGCTTAGATGACCAAGCAGAAACCAGCCTTAGGGCTTACACAGTGTTGCAGAGCAGTTTTGGATTTGGCCACGGGGGGGGGTAGTAAGGGGTACACCAAAAAAAAATAGGATAGGCACATCAGAAACACCAATGCATAACACTTTTTATTTCTCATCAAAACACCTACGGGAGAGTAGCAAGAACCAGATTATTTGTGGTGATTTTGAGATGGAGGAACAAGTAAACAGTCTCTAACTCCCAAGTTAACACCGAAGCAGGCCAAGGTGGAGCTTACTGAGCTGCAGGCAGTGGGTAGCATTGAGCTTAAACTGTTTTCCTGATGAGCTTAAACTGTTTTCCTGATGAGCTTAGACACAGTAAGGGCAGTATGTGGGGTCTATCAGCTGAAGGGCTCCTATGGACTTTTGATGTACCTGTGTTTCAACCCATGAGACAGCTGTTACTGCTGCATCTGGGCAGCCTTGGAAGCTAACACAGTGGCATCTGCCTTACATGTCAGAAAAGATTAATCTTAGCATGGTTTGACGAATGCCGAGATATCTTCCCATTCTCTATCCCATGTACCTTGCTCCACAATCACCATCTCCAGCCATTTCAGGCAAATTTTTGCTGTCCAGGCAGGTTGGTGGCTGGCACACAGGAAAACCAAACCTTGAGTCCACATTGACAAATATGGACCTAACCTCACCCCCAGGCAATGATGCTGTAAACCTGTTCAAACTGAACTGGCTTGTGCCCCAGGCTGTGATGGGTGAGGCATCACTCCCAGCAGCAGGCTGGTTCTGTAGTAACTGCTCATTTAGGATTAGCACATAAGGATAACATCATCCTCAAGATCCTCATAGAAAGTACACTAACCAATCTTCCAGTTAGCCTCAGTGCATCCCTGAATCACATCCCACACAGAACAGTGACAGGAGCTACCTGAGGACCAGCCGAGGGGAGCCAGCTGCAGTCATGCTCTGTCCATCAGGTTTCAACTAAAAACTATGGATCTTGCACAACAGGGAACATGGCAAGCTACCCACCACTTTGGGAAGTTATACCTGCCAAATGCTGCCATGCTTAAGGTGTGCAGCCATCTCTGCTAACACCTACCATGGCAGATATTACAGCAAAGAAATCTAGTCCAAAAAGAATGTAGTTTCTTTCAAAAGAGACACCTCTCAAAATGTGTTGGGGGGCTTACACAGTGGTCCTGAGCAGGCAAGCTGAACTAGATTATATCTCTTTGGAACCTAGAAGCCCACCAGAGAAAGCTGCAGTATTTAGCTTGCTAGAGAGACACCCAAATTCTGGGCACAAGAGCAAAAAATAGAATTTAGTCTCCCAGATAAGTAAGCCTCATCCTCTGCTGTGTCCTGTCCCCGTATTCTATAATCCCTTTATAGGATTTCTCTGGCTAGGAAGGGCAAGTAGAACCAGTCTCACTACAGATCCAAGGTAGGAGAATATTTGTTACCTAGCTAATCTCTCCAGAGTCCACTAGAGAGGAGGATAAGCTCATCTAGAGACATATTCAAAGCACCTCATGTTTGTCTGTGCAATTTGATTTTTAAAACAGTTTTGCATCCAAGCCAGGTAGGTGAATGCAATTAACCACAGGCAGTATGGCACAGATGGTCCCCAAGAAACAGAGCTAGCTGAACAGCAGGGGGTTATATTTAATGATGAGCCAGGCCCTCAGTGAAGCAAGTCAGCAAGACCCCACTGAAGGCAGCGGAGACCAGCCAACCTCACTCAGTTCCCTGCACTTCTTCCACTGGTGAGTGAGGCACAGCCTCCCCACAAAGGGCCAGGATCCCTCATTAGGGACTCCAACATATGCCTGCAACAGCAGTGATGTCTGGCCTTGCATCCCCCAAGAGTATGAGCACCCCGAGCTGCAGCTCAGTGTACCTTTATAGGAAAGCACTCCCAAACACCTTGTATCTGACACCATCTAGATTTTCTGAGAGTAAGCACTAGGAGCTGTAGTTTTGGGGCAGCAGAAAGCAAGCTTCCGAACACCACTCCACCAGGCAGATGTGGTACCCCTTAATTGCCATTACACAGAGAAAGGGATATTAGAAATCAGAGCCACAGCTCAAAAGCTTCCTTTGTGCTTAACTGGGCCAGTAGCATCCCCAGGCAGAAAGCCCATCCCCAAGCGGTATTTGTCCCATTTTACACAATGTGGATTGGTGATCCCTAACACCAGGAAAAAGCCTAGCTCACTGCTCTAAGGTCTAGGTTGATCAGCAGAGATTTAGACCACAAAAGCTGTGCCAGTTGTCAAAACCACACAGCACACCAGAGAGCACCATGCCCCTCGGATGACAGGCACCTGCAGAGCCATACCCTGGAGCCAAGAAACCCACAGCCTTCTAGCTGAAGTCATCATTTAGAAAAGCTGTTCCTAGCTACAGCCCACATTTGCCCTTAGAGGAGCTCAGAGCATATTCAAGAGCAGAGAAAACAGGCCTGTGGTTGCATAAAAGAGCTCAGTGGGAACCCAAGAAAGTTGCAGCAGTCCTATGTCAGAGCAGAAAGATTTTTTTTTTCAAATGCCTATGCAGAAAGTCTCATTAAATACAGACCAATGCTCAGTTGAAACAGAAATCTCTTATCTTCCTGTGCAGAAAGCCAGGCTTCTAAAGGAGATCCCAGAGGGCTCAGAAACAGTTTAGCCTCCTGAATCATACTGCTGTGGCTAAGCAGAGACCTTATTTCCCAGCCTGAAAGATCAGGTTTCCCCCGCTTCTTCCCCTGCCACCACTCTCCCATCATCAGCACCACATCCTTGCAACATTCATCCTGTCAAGGCACAAGTGCTGTGGCTGAGAGTTGATGGCAGGCTTCAAAGCATGCAGCAAGCCCGATGGAGGGCAGGAGCTGCAGCACTTCACACATGCAGTGGGGAGGGCTCCCAGCTTCTGCTGCCCTCTAAACTTCACAGGAATGAGAGTTATTGCTTCATGCAGAGAAAAGATGCTGATTAGCTGTTGTCTATGGCACCCCACCTCTAATCAGAAGAAAAATACCATCTGGCATGCCACCCCTGGAGGGCTGCCAACCTTTGCAGTAAAATACAAACGCAAGAGAAGGTCAAGATAAAGGAAGGGGAGCAAAACAGGCAGAAAGATTAATCCCTGCCAGGTGGTGTCAGTCCAGACACTGGAATACAAAACTGGACGGATGAGCAAGCAGATAAGATTTTAAGTAGGAAAAAAAGCAAGAAGCAGGAGTGAAACAATTCTCTGCAGGAAAATCATGGATGAGCTGAAGAGATAACAGATCTGAGCTGCAGACCAACTCCAGAGTAGGATTTACTTCACCTAAACCTCTCCTGATGGGTGTTTGCCCCAGCGGAATTTGCATCACTGGCTTTCAACTGTCTGAAGACAATCAGGGAGCAGAGACTCCAAGACTAGCAGTGGGCAAAAGCACTGTAAGAGAAGGAAGCCTGGGGGGGGGGTGAGGCAAGGCTGGAAGAGCCAGTGATGGGACAGCAGCTTAGCAGGTAGCTTTGAGTTGGAAGACCATCTCAAAGGGGATGCATCCTTTGCCTCTCTCAGCAGTGTCACACAGGGAGCTTAAATAGAGCATCACTTGTTCTGGCGAAGTTTCAGCCAGCTGGACACTGAGGTAGCCATCTCATGCTGAACATTCCCCCTGCATTGCATGCAGTGAGGATTTCAGCAGCACAGTGGCAAGGGCTCTCCAGCTGTCCGAATACGTTCTCATGAGCATTACCTGGTACAGAGGCTGTGCAATGGATGCACACAGCAGCAGTTAGAGGTGCGCAGAGCCAGGCTCTACCACAACAGCAATACCACTGCTGTTCCTTCTGCAAGGGAAAGCCCCATCCCTTCCACCACAGCCACCCGAGTTTCAGGAATCCTCCATGACACTGTTCATTGCTTGCTTCCTGTACCTCCTGGAAGGGGACAGGTTGTTCAACAACTTTATTAGGAACAGTAACATATGCACATAGCTGTGTGCCAAACAGACAAATTGGGGACTTGGTGTCAAGGCAAGTGTGCCACTCCACATGAAACTGCCTGCCTCTTAGCCTTGGGATCAGCGGTACCTTCTGACTCCAGGCGGTCCAGACCATAGGTCACAGCTGTACTGATCCTCCTCACAGATGGAAGAGCTGTCCGTCTGACAGAAGATGTCATTGATGCTGGAGTTACCAGGACCACAGTTCTGCTGGATGGCTCCTCTGTCTGTCCAGACTGGGTAGCAGACAATCCACCAGGAGCTGGAACAACCTTCTCACTGGTGACCAGGACCACATCTGTGAGATCTACAGAAGACAGGAAGCAGCAACAGTTTGACACAACGATATCAAAAACCCCACCATTTAAGAACAAATCCTTAATGAAAACTCAATTCAGAGTGGAAGAAGTTATTAAACTCTTGCCTCTTTCAAGATGTGATAAGTGACTCTGCTGTAATGAAAGCTTCTCCTCCAGGACAGCCAGCACAGGAGGTTCCCCTTATTAAAAACTCAGCTAGGTTTTCCCTCCATTGCTTTGAGGACTGCTAGCCACCACCCCATAGCAAGATCAGAGCACTAAGACACTGGTTGAGATCTGAACCAAGTGACAGATCTAATTGTTTATTGCAAAGATAAAAATTAGTTGAATTTATAATTAAATCCCAGAAGCAAATTAATTAGTGGAAACTGCCAGAAGAGCCTTCTCTCCCCTACGAAGGAACCTTAATTTAAGAGATACAATGCAAATAGGTTTTTTCTTTTTATGCCCTGCAATATAAGAATTACCAGAAAAGCTGCCCAGCAGCTGTTTTGATACAGTGGTACCTACTACTACAGAAATAAGCTCAAAGTCAGCTTTGTGCCAAGGGAACCCTTGCTACACTCCTGTCAACAAGACAGGCTCCTACGCATACCTGACAAGGTGACGTCAAGCCAGTAGGCAGCAGCTAGATGAACACAACTGCTTAAAGCATTTCTGTATTAGTTGCATCAACCCAAGAAGAACTTGCCATTCCTTAATGAAAGTAAATATCAATGCAGGCTTGCCAGACTCTTGCAAGAGGGTGTCTATCCCCCCACCACTGCTCCCATGTTACCCTGATGAAACATTTCCACCCTTCAGACTGAGCATCAGCAATCTGTGACTGCCTTTAGTTCCTCCATAAAATAAAAACTGGCTTAAACATCTATGGCTAAAAGTCAGCTCGCTAGCAAGCATAGATGTGTGGGGGTTGGTTGTTTGGGGGTGATTTTTTTTTTTTTAATCTCTACTCCACTGTTATTTAGGGCAAAACCATATGCTAGCATATTTCAACATAGTGGATCTGGCAGCATGGGCAGAAAGCCGTGGCAGCCCAGGGCTAGAGGCAGCCTGCAGAAGGCTAGAAAAAATTCACTCAGAATACAGATGCTGTGTGTTGAGACTTCAGTGTCCCAGCATTGATATCGATTTCAGGTGTTACCATCTCATCTTATGTAGAAGTGAACCCGCAATCCTTGAAGCGGAACCCCACCTTCTACATCTGGAGTGTTCGCCATAGAGGAAGTACCAGTTGCCACCAGCATCCGGGTGGTACTAGGAGCAGTCAGCATCTGGGTGTCCTCCCCACTGTTTTCCTGCGGAAGGCTCGCAGCTCCTGTTCCCTGGGTAGCACCAGGCACCAGTGTCACAACTGACAGAGCAGCATCAGCCTCCTGGGCAGCTGTTGTCACCTCCCGAGTAACACCTACAGCAAGAACATGTGTCAGGACCAACTCACAGGACAGATGACAGCAAAAAAGAGCAGACATTTGAAGGAATATAACTCCATGCATTAACATTTCCAGAGCCACAGAGCAAGCAGCAGGTCCAGCCAACTATCAGAGCAGCACAGCATAGGCAGATGTGCAAATGGGGACAACAGGAATGAAAGCAGCAGAATCAGTCCTCATTTTCTTAATTGCCCCCGAGGAACATGTGGACCCACTGGGGAGCAATGCCAAGTGAGCACAGCACTGCAAGGCCTGTGGTGTGAAAAACCATTTGAAGCATATAAGGCTGCCAGAGCAGCACTTTTCGCAACCGGCTCTCATGGCTACAAGACTTCAGCTTTGTAGAAGGGTTTATTTTTGTTGCACAAGTCTTATTGATAGTGTTGTTTCCCCAACACCTGGGAAACAGCAGAGAAGGAACCTGCTGACAAGTCAAGTGCTTACAAATTAATCTAGAAATTAATCAGTCAGGTTTCAGCAGCAGCATGCAATTAGCTTTCCTTCGTTTACAGCAAAAGCTAGATCTTTTGGATTCAGTGAGGGGAAGTTGTCCTTTTGCCTCTGTAGCCCAAGAGGCAAGATTAAAGATGCCCAGCAATTGAAAGAGAGTCCTAAACCCCAGCTCATGGTCCTCATCAGCCTAGGAACATGTCATTGCCCAACACCTGACCAGATTTTTTTTTAGCATTCCCCCTATACTTTAAACACAGAGTAGAAACACTGTCACTAGGCTGAAGGTGCCATCTCTGCAGGTGAGTACAGTACAGGGTGACACCATCAGCCTGTGACAGACTGTGTAGGAGGAAGATTTCTGTCTGCTAGTAACAGAGTTGGCACAAACACTGGACACTCAGAGCCTGGCCATGGCTTCGCTCTAGGGTGGGGAGACAACACCAGGAGCTTTTGTTAAAGGACAGCATAGAGCTCTGCACAGATCTTTTGATCTGAGCATCCTTGTCAAGTCATGGAATATGTCAGTTACTCACAGGCTACTGGTACAGCTCACCTATTCCTGGATTTAGGAAGCATTTTTATAGCCATCTATCATCTCTGCATCTTCTGCACTGACTGCAAGTGTCCACAGCTAGCAGTTGAGAGCCAGGTGATCCCAGATGCTAGTTAATTTAACCTCCTCCAGGAATTATCCCCCCCCACCTCTGTTTTGCAGAGCTTCAGATTGAGCTAGTGCAAGAACCACCTTGGGATGCACTTGCCATATTAAAGGGACACTTGGGGGAGTGTTATCCTCCTTGAAATAAAGTGTTTAACCAGTGGGTCAGAAGCTGGCTCCCTCCCTAGTCACAGGAGAGGCATACCAGAGGGTTATTCAAAGCAGATTTACATATCTCTGGTGAAGGCAAGATGCCTGCAACCAGGCTACAGCTGTCCCTCTCAACCACTATGTGAGCATCAGAACTGAAGCCCCTGCTTTGGTAGTACACCACACATGCAGAATGTTAAAAACCAAGTTTTTTTTTAACTAGCACCAAGTCTCTGCTGATGAAACTCCAATTCTCTAAAGGGACCTCCATACTCAAGTACACCCTTCAACCCCAGGCTCAGCTGCCACAGCCTTTCTAGGCTCACCTTCCCTGTTTGCCACTACAGTCACCCTCTCTCACCTTGAAGAGCAGAAGAGGCAGCTCAATACAGTTGCTTCAGGTAACAGTCAGGACAGGGTACCACCCAACAGACTGTGCCTACCTGTACACAGCAACATCGTGTGTAGGAACAGCCAAGGCTAGGCAGTACTTTATGGATGTGAATTACCCATTTAGGCTGTTACCCCTCCACAAAGATCCATAGCCTTTCCTGGCAGGAAGAGGTGTCCTACCTCTATTGCAGGTATTAAGATCACATCTTTCTCCACCTTATCTCCCTGAAAGGAAGCACAGATTCTCAAGAGCATCCCTCCTAAACCTACACTTGGAGGCAAGTGTCTGTAACGGGCAAGTTTTACCTTTCCATGAGCTTTCCAGAGTAGGAGAGAGATCAGACTGTGTATCTGTCACCACAGCAGCCTCTGGCTGTGACGGCAGAATGCTTTTTCCCTCCTCTGCTGTGACTGCATTTATGTTTTCCAGCACGTTGAGATCTGCCGTTTCTATGCCCGTCAGGTTCGCAGTGTGCAGAGCATCGCTGCTGCCTGTGGAAGGGGCCGGCAACTCCTCCCCTTGCACCAGCACCGTGCAGTTGGTGTCCCTGGCAAGCTCAGGAGTTGGTGGAAGGGACGCTGGGGATGGCAGCGCTCTTGTTGCATCCTCTTCCTCCTCCACACCTCCCTGTGGGGCCTGGGATGGTTCTGTTGCCCCCAGGTCCTCTGTCACCTCCTCATGAGATGTGCTTCCCACTTGACTGGTGGCCCCCGGTTTTGTGTCATCCCAGTCGGGTGCCACAGTGTCCACAGGGCGGACGGTGACAGTGCCAGCCACGGTGGGCAGCTCTCCTCGCCCGAGACCTGTTCCTGCTTCCAGGTGGAGGGAGGCCTCGGTCACCACCAGGGGACGTTTTGCAGCCACCGACGCTGGCACAGCCAGGGACCTCAGAGGGCTCCCTGGGCGAGCGCTTGGCCTTCCCACCTCAGAGGTCACGCCATGAGCCTGGGGAGTCGGGATGACAGAGCGGTCGCTTGCCGCTTCCCAGCTGGGAGAGCTGGGGTACGGTGTGGGCTGGGGTGCAGCTGAGGGGTGCGAGCTGCTCTCTGCCACCTCCTCCTCCTCAGCTGTCCCAGAAAGGGGGTTTGCTGAGAGGCTGGCAGAGCTGTGCTCAACTTCAACACCACCCCCCGTGGTGGTCTCGCTGATGGGGCCACCGACAGACTCCTCCTGGACAGCAGGGCTCAGCGTGGTCACCGCTGTGGTCAGCATGGCCTTGAATGCATCATCCTCATCCAGCTCTGACTTCGTGGGACCAACCTCCTCCTCATCTCCAGCAGCCACCGCCACAGCAGAGGTGTGAGCGCCCAGGCCCTGGCTGCCTGGGGTGACATGGCTCAGGCTTACGGGCAGCATTTCTCCTTCTGCAGTGAAAGCGTCATTTAAGGGTGTCCCAGATGGCTTTGCTGACACTCCACATGGCTCTTCAGGGACAGTCTGCTCAGAAGGGCCCAGGTTATTTTTCGAGTTCAGCACACTTGTCCTTTCATCTTCTACCCCATTCCCTGCCCAGGGGCCATGCTGGACCTTTGTCATGTCCCTCTCCTCCAGTGGCTGAGATGCAAGGCATGGTGGACTGGAGGACAAGAGCAGGATGCTGCAGGTGACCACACAGATGCTAAATCCTATTGATCTACTCATAGCTGAGATGTGCCCAGAAGCCTACAAAGCTGACAAGTCCAGAGTGCAAGACCTAGAAAAGGAAAAAGGAACCAAGATTACACATACCCATAACCACCTACTGACCCAGGGCCTTAAATAACTGGGTGCCAAGTTCCAAGCATGCTAGTATATGGCCAGTTCTGAGCAGACCCCTCCTATGCATCCCAAGCAATGGATCCCTCCATCTATTTGACTGTTCCTAGCCTACCCAACCTGAAGTCTCATGACAGACAAAACCCAGTCTTGATCTGAAGCCCAAGACAGACCTTGCCAAGCCCCTGCCCTGGTGGTAGAGTGCTCTGCTCTACCCAGCAGGCATCAGACTTGCAAGCATATGATGAGGATCAACCTGTTTGCCCTTTACCAAGTCCAGGACTGATGCTTCTCAGGGCCAGTCTGACTGAAGTCTCAGGCCTGTTATGGCAAGCCCCATTCTGTGCATTGACACAGAAGGAAACCAAGGAACTCACACAGAGAACAAGGTGGGTCAGTAGGGCACAACGCAGGACCAGAGCCAAAACAGGAGGCTTTGGGGCCACGTTAGTGCCATGTCCTGTATGAGCTCCTTGGCCCCACGGAGAAAGGTTACAGCCCAGACAAACACTGTGCTAATGCAGCAGTGCTGCTATGCTGCACTGCACCATGGAGGCTCTTCCAGAAAGTTTCATGTATATAATCATTGTATGCTCTGAGAGGTTTCCAAGAGAGCACTGAACCAGTAGCCCAGCAGTGATTCAGATTGCTCTTAGCAGGCTCTGTTGCCTCTAGTAACACAGCTCAGGCTGCCAGACAGACAGAGGACCTCACAGCAGCAGCCTGCTCCCAGCCACCTCCCTCCAGGCAGGTGCCTCTCAAGTCCTGGGCTTGCTGCACCATCACTCAACAGCAGAAGAGCATCCCGCTCACCACATGCAGGACAACTGGGCACACAAGTCTCATGCACACAGCAGACAGCCCTCCATCACATCGCAGATCTGGTAAGGTCCTCCTCCCAGTTCCAGGAGGAGGCAGTGGCACAGTCAAGCCCTACTGCAAGAAGCCTCCAACCATCAACAACTTCACTTGCTTTGGCTGGTATGTTCTCAGTTTCACAAGTGAACTGCTCTCCCCTTTGAGCCACAGGAGTAATGAATATTAGTACGAGGTTGGGGTTGTCAGAACCACCCCTCAGTCTTCCGAAGAAGAACAAAGACCACCCTCTGCAGTCTTGCTCACGGGCACCAGGATGAGGTCCCCCACTCCTCAGTTCCTCACCCAAACAGCATGTAGATAAATATTACTTGCATTTGTACACACACAGTGCAGCAGCAAGCTGCCCAGCACTGCTTTGTTACACAAGGGTGTATCACTCCTCCATGTCTTCTCATGCACCCATGTAATGCTGTGCAAGAGGTAATCGCTGTTACAGGGAGAGGGATCTCAGTAATACTACATTTGTGCTAGTCCATCTAACTCAAAAGACCCTCTGTGTCCTGCTGCTCATGTATATTTGTCTCCTTTCGGAAAGTGTTATGTGCCCAGTCAGCTAAACACAACCAAGACATCGGAAAGCTTGTATTGTACCTGGTCTGGTCACACACAACTATGTATTTCCATTGTAAAACATACCTCTTATTCCACGCAGGAGAGAAAGACTTCTCTAGCTGAAGACCCTTATGATCTGCAGGGCTGTCTGTCACACAGAAGACAATCTCAGCATTACCAGCTTAGAGACACAGGTCAGAGTCAACTGCTGCAGGCTCCATTACCAGGTTGAGCCTTCAAGGCACACTGAGTCACTTTTTCCACTCTCCCTGCAGCCCCGGCCCTCCGCAGTTTTTGCTGCTGGAATAATTCCCTGTCACAGGCCACACACATGCACCAGGTGCTCAGGGACAAACAGAAGCCACCAAGAAGCTGTTCACTGGCAACAGCATAGATACCTTCCACTTTATTTTTAGCATCTCCTTTCTCTGGAGGATGGGTGGCCACCTATCTCCTCTACCTTCCCATCCAAAAAAATTAGTTAAAAACTGACAGTATTCATCTATTCTTCCAGGCTAATCCTTTACACACTTTTGTAGTTAAAAAGCACTAAGAGTATATTATGCAAGTTAAATTGATAGTGCCCAATGACATGCATCTGCCTTGCCATGCTGATGAATAGAAATTATGTTCACCTCACACCTCTTTAGCAAGTGTCAGTTAAGAGCAGACTTATTAAAACATCAAGAGGTTTTGTTTTGGGTTTTTTTTGTTTTGTTTTAATAATAAAGAACAGTTTGGACCTAAATACAGTTTCTCTAGAAGTCAGGAGTCTTTTTAGGCTACACAAGTAGTTTTAGCAGTGGTTAAACCTAAACAGAACTCCAGCTGCACTTGAAAGACAGCCATAGCATTTCTCTTGCAGTCATATACATTATGCATATGTATATACATTTGCAGGTTTCTAGCTCTAGATTCTCAAATAGCCCAAGACATTTAGGAGGTGGTTAGCAGAAGTACTGAAACATTAATCTCTCTTCCCAACAAGCTTACTCCATCTTTACTAGGATCCAGAGTGTCAGTGAATAAGGGAAAGCTGCTCCCTAAGAGGCTGGCTTTTAGACATCCATTAATTACAACATAAAAAAAAGTATTAAGAGCCTTTCCTCCTTCTGGCTAGTAGATAACATGGCAGTAAGTACTACCCCGATACAAGAGTTCCCAGGGTACTTTGGGCAGCCTCATACTCTTTCCCCCAGTCTGAAAAGCACTATTGGTTGTAGTCTCACATTTGTAAAGGGCAAAAATAATGTTGGACACTTATTTGCTCAGGAAATCCACAAGATCTAAGCTAACCTAGACCTCTACACTCAATGAAAGCCAGAGATAGTGGCATGGAGCTTGTTGCAGGATAATGGCACAAGTTCACGCTTCAAAGAAGATTAGTCAGAGCTTAAGATCTACTTAGCTTTAGGAAGAGGCTGGATTAGGCAGTGTATGAACAGCAGTGACCTGGCTATCTTCTTAAGCAGAGTTTGACACCTTGCTGTAGCACTTGCACTTAATGCAAAAGTGATACAGTTTTAGCAGGTAGCCTGCTACAGAGCAGTTTGATACTGAAGCTGCATTGGGCTATACATTTATCCTCCCATCTGGCTATTTTCATAGTCAGTCTGCTCTACAGCCTTAGCCAAGTGATAAGCAAAGCAAGCTGGAGCATACTGCTCTGACCGAGCACCTCCCCTGTAGTAAGCTTAAGCTTTTCCATTACTAGCTTGAAGCTGTAAAATAACTCAGTATTTCATGCCACAGGAACTCCTTGTCCCCAGATTTCTCTTGGCATTCTCCAAGCCGAAGCCCTGGAGGACTGCTGCCAAGTATGGGCCAGGCTTTCAGCGGAAAACTAATCCTTGCTTCAAATAGGAAGCACACACAGAGGGCAAGAGACAACACCAGCTACTTCCCCTGCACTTAATAACAACAAATCCCAAGAGGTGCAGTTCCCCTAGCCACAAAGGCAGCACAACTACAGACAGCCAAGGAGTTTTATCTTTAGCACAGGAAAAAAATAAGTTTTCTTTTAACATCTGGTAGGCTGGAAAGAAGCACAAAGGACTTCTAGGCTAAAACCAGTTGCCAAAACCAGGCCTTTCCAGAAGCTGCCCATCAGAACAGGAACCATTTACTATTGTGGACAAGTCACCTAGCTGAGGGCCAATAAAGACAAATCGGTCACCAGCTGAAGCAGTCTTGCAGACTCAGTTTGATCTTTCTGAACCAGGCTGCTTCCTTGCTCCATACAATTAGCACTAGCAATAGTTATTAAAACATTAACCCCTTCTATGAATTTGAGACCCATTTGAAGAGTCAGCTCTTGGGAGGTCTGACAAAAGCCAGGTCAGAAGGAACCCCAGCCTGTTACAGTCACTCCAACAGAGCAGGCTTGAAGGGGACAAGTGCAGAGCAGACCAGATTTCTCTCGTTCAACAGCAGTTCCTTACATGGACCAGTGGTCTGTGGACACATGCTGCAAAGGATGAAACTCTCCCCTCTGCCTCAGTTGTACACAGCTACTCCCTAGGACAGCTTTTTAGGGTTTCACCCAGCCAGTTTACTTGGGGAAGACTCCCAAGAAAACCCTTCACTGTTATTTTCTGCCTTTAGCAAGTTCTGGCAGGTGTTTTTCCAGAATTGTTGAAATGTTAAAACAAGCATCGAGCTTTTGACTCACTTGAATTAATAACCCTGTTCTAACAACCCCTCTCCCACACAGAGAGGACCCTTGCACTCTGAAGCTGAAGTGGCTGCATGCATCACGTAGCAGAGAGCACAGGAGACTAACGGGTCAGCTTCAGACAAATCGCTGCCTAGCCTTTGCAGAACACAGCTTTTCACACCTCCAAGTACAAGCTTGATTATGCCAAGCTTTGACTGGCTGAACAGCCCTGGATGCACTTGGCTTTGCAATTCATCTGCTGATTGCTAAGGGAAGTAGACAAAGATGCTGCAAATCTTTTAATGTGAAGATTTAGCCAAAACATACAAGTCCAGCAACTGCCAGCAATCAAATGCCATGTTACTGGAGTGCTAATGTATGCTATCCAAGCATTATTACTCCTGCTGAATACAAAAGCCAGCAGATAATACACTGCAGAACTCCAACTCCTACTTTTGCACACAAGCTGAGAAACACCTTCATTTCACCTCACATTATGTCCTTGCCCAGTTCAACCAAGTGAATTGTAGAGCTGATGCTCTTATAGCACATACTCCAGATAAAACAGACCTCGACCAGTTAAGCCATCAGCTCACAGTGAAATCCCAACAGCGACATGACTCTGCCAGACACCAATACAGCCCAAGTCGGATAAGCAAAACTATATAGACACAACCACATATCAGAGGGGCACAACTTCCTCTACCCTTGAGGACAGATCCTTACAAGCAAATAAATGAGATATTAATATTCCGCAGGGACAACTTCCTACAAGTCCTAGCCTAGTGAGGCACCTTAATACGTAATACATCACCTCCACTTCCAGCGCTGGTGTTCTAGCAGTAGTTCTTTGAGAAGCAAGAGACATGACATGTTTTAGACATTCCCCCAACTACCAAGCGACCGCTTGCTTTGTTCAGGTCAGCGGAGACCACCTATGGAAATCCCTACTCAGATTTGCAAGTAAAAACAGCATAGTTCTTCACGGCTTCTGACCCGCGCCAGGTCCGCGGCACCACAGAAGTCAGAGGTCTACCAAATTCCTGAGGGATTAAAAAGACGGGGAGGAAGGGGGCTTAAGAATGAGGCCAAAGGGTGCAGCAGTTTTCAAACACCAGAAGGATGGAAATACTGCTCTCCAGACTGACTGGGAGCAGAGACGTAGCGTTCAGATCCCAATCAGCAAGAAACACACAGAAATTTCAGCGCCTCACCTAACGCAGACAGCAACACCTTGCAGTAGATCTCCTGGAGGATCACAAGTCTCTGCAGGTGGAGGTTTAAAAATCAGCTTAAATACACCTCGTCGAGCCCTTTTAGCTCTGGTAGAACCCGCTTGTTGGCAAGGGAATGGGATTAGGGACAGCTCAAGGCTTGATTACACCCAGCTCGCCTGCTTGCAGGGCACAGATCCCGGGGGGGGGGCGGGGGCGGGGGGGGGGGGGGAGATTTATTACAGCTGAGGCT
>JAVJGG010000040.1:17034939-17058072 GCA_035590195.1 Aviceda cuculoides | reverse complement strand
GGCCCTCCTCTGGACCTGCTCCAACAGGTCCATGTCCTTCTGATGTTGGGGACCCCAGAGCTGAAGGCAGTACTGCAGGTGGGGTCTCACCAGAGCGGAGCAGAGGGGCAGAATCCCCTCCCTTGACCTGCAGGTCACGCTGCTTTTGATGCAGCCCAGGATACGGTTGGCTTTCTGGGCTGTGAGCGCACATTGCTGGCTCATATTCATTTTTTTCATCCGCTGACACCCCCAAGTCCTTCTCCTCAGGGCTGCTCTCAATCCACTCACTGCCCAGCCTGTATTTGTGCTTGGGATTGCCTTGACCCATGTGCAGGACCTTGCACTTGGGCTTCTATAAAATGAAGCTCTATAACCATCTATAAAATGAAGCTCCTTTTTTTTCAGAGAAAGTGAGATTTAACCTGTTGGTACGTGCTGAACACTCAGCTCTTTAAATAAACAATGTAACTGATTGAAGAAAACTGAGATATTCCTTATCAAGAAATTGTTCATTATTTTTTTCTGTTTGTCGTGCTACAGGAAATAGCATTTTTATTAGTGGCTTGTTCTCTTTGCTAGACTCACCCCGATGTTTTACCTATATAATTTTAGAGAAACAGAGTGTTTTCTGCTGGATTTCAACCAAACTGGAAACAGCCCAATTCATTTTGGTAGCATTCTGCATCCAATATTAAAACTTCTAAAAGACAGGTTTGTTGCAGGTCAGGACAATTTCTTTCAGAGTAATATTGCTAACCTCTGCATAAGTTGAAAATAAAGTGTAAAAATGCCTGTATCATCAATAAAGACAGTCATTGCCAAAAGACATCAGAAAGAACTTCAGAGGTAGGCTTGGCGGAACAAACGGTCAGACAAAACAATGGGAATAATTCCTTCTGGCTTTGCATCTGTAAATTGTAAAATCTGGGAAATTATTCATGAATCAGTATTTCTAGTGCTGCAGCATCTTTCTAAAAAATATACAAATATGCGAGAAGAAAGGATGTCTGCTCTCTCCTGTAAGGGAGACAGAGCTGGTGGGGCGGGGAGGAAGAGATAAAAGCTGCATTTTTGTGGCCATTTTAAACACCATTAACTCCCAGGTTAGGGACCCAAAACTCTCTGCAGGTTCGTTTTCTGTTCCGCCTGTTTGGTTTTGGCCGAGGGCTCTGACTGAGAAGAGGGGATGGCTCAGCTGTGGAGGAGCTGCCACCTCTGAAGTTAACAGTGTAGACAGATTTTACAGCAAACCGAAATCAATGAGGGCTCATTTCCCAATGCAGCACTGCACGCCACGGCGGGTCAGGGATTGATTCCCAAGCCGCTCAGTCATCCGAGAGGCAGGACAGCAGAGATCCCCCCCCCGCCAGACATCAGAGCCGTTGGCTATGAGTCCACCAGGCTCCAGCCAGAGGCAAATTCACCCCTAATCGTTGACCTGGAATTCAGAATGAGGGATATTGTTTTCAACCCTTTTTTCTGTCTGACCTTTGAAATTGTCAGGAAAGTTATTTAATGTGTAACGCATGTGTAACTGATGCTCTACTGTTCTCTAAAGCGTGTAGAGCACTTAATAGATTGGAGATTTTCACTTCCCCCTTGTCTTTGACTGACTCTGAACCAGGATTGGCACTGTATACTCTCAAGGTTAGATACTTCACTGATAATCACGGTAACCAAAATAGCTAGTTATCTATGCTTTTTTCCCCTGCCTCAAATTGCAAATTCCTCATATACTGCAAGTTTCTCTACCCCGCATAACCTGCCAAAATCACAGGCTTCTGCGTTATCAACAAAAAAAATCTGCAGACTGAAAGAAGGAGGCATGATGAAAGAGGCAGAAATCAGAATCACCAGACACCACTGTTTTGTTATTCATTTCTATGGTTTATTAATTGGAATACTAATTCTTAATTCAGTTCAGTATGCCACAGAGCATATACGTAACCGAGCAAAACCGTCCCCACTTCCACTGCAAGTTAAGAAACATCCATTCCTTTCCCTTCTTACCAATGCTCTGGCTCAAGACATTTCAGTGCAACTCTCTGTTGGCCTCATCCTTCAAAGACTTCTCACACCTCAGGTGAAATTCAGAGATCAAATTCAGGTGTAAGTTGGTTTATTCTTCCATGCGGGTAGCGTAGCTAGTAGAGAGCGTGGGACTTGTGTCCCGTTCCCAGCTCTGACTTGTTAGATGACTTTCAAAACTGAACTTCACTGCTCTCTGCTTTCATTTCCTCTGCTGTAAAATGGAAATAACACCACCTAATTTTTGTAAGAGTCCCTTATCAGATCTGTGTATTATTATAACAGCAAACTCTGTTGTACGGAGTAATAATACAATACAGTGGACTTCTTTAAAAGGTAATATTCCTATTGCAGCCTTATTGCACAAACCAAAAAATAAAAATAACATGTCCTAATTAAGAGACTGGGTCACCTATAAAGTTACATGAAGACACATTTTGTATGTATAAAATGAAGTAAAAAATCATTGTCCTGACATCAGAAGACTGCATCTTACGATGCTGCTCCCAGCATCTGTGATGAGATGATATCAGCTATCCTAATTATGTCAGGACATGCCACAGAAGGTAAAGGCAATTTTAAAATAGTTACCATTAATTTCGCTGCTGAATGACTTTCCCAAATTGAATATTGGGGACATCCAGCACACAAATCAGTGCACATCTCCATCACACAATTCACCTTTACATCAGCTGGTAGCATCTGTTTTAAGGGCAGCTGCTCTTCCCATTAAACAGCAGTCATTGGAATGGAGTAGCAATGAGTCTAAATCAGGGAAAGTGAGAGCAGCATCCCCTGTTACAGGGAGGGAAGTATGTATAAAATGAGTCCACTTTGAAAAAGGTATCAGGAAGTTTATGGCCAATCAATTATTTCAAATTATTTCTGTTCATTTCATTTGAACAGATTTCTTTTTCCTCCAACTGCAAACCTGATAAATGCCATCTGCAATTAAAACTCAATCAGGAGAATCAACTTGGATTCCTTTCTTCTGTGTTCCTCACTGCTGGCACCAACAGAAAAGCTGTGCAAGGCCAAGCGGTGCCAGTGCAGCCCCGCTGCTGGCTGTGATTTATAGTAATTAGTCCTACAATGAGGCACAGGATCCAGCTTCTGCTTTCACAGCTCTCGTCACTCTGCAGTGCTCACAGAGCAGGAAAGCCGTAAAAACTTATTTTTGTCACTAAAGTCAGCAGATGTAACTTGGAGAGCACACAGCGACCAGATCTGCTGAGTAGGGAAGTGCCATTTTTACACAGTCACTTTTCAGAGTAGAACCAGGCTTTTGCTGACTGCTCCAAGGTCACAGGAATCAGTTGCAGTTGCTCTGGGAATAAAGCCCAGGGGGACCAATGCTCACCTCCATAACCGAATGCCGGTACAGCCCTCGCTCTTCTTCACATCCTTTAACAAAATCAATGCAGTTAATATAAAGTACACCTCATATTACAATTTTCCCAGAAATAAAGTGCTGAGGAAGCCATCCCCATGCATATTGGAGTCTCAGCTAAAATGTGAACCATCTGTCAATTCCCTGTAGTGCTTGGATATTTTTTCCCCCCGTCCTACATACTCCACTACAAAATTAGGCTGACAATAAAGAAAAGCACTTGACACACCACCCCAAAGCAAGCTAACCCTAAGTACTGGCCTGACATTAAACCCTCAGCTTCTTGAACATCTTAAATATAGATGTTCAGATAATACCCAGAGGGACTTTGAAAACTTCGGCTTTCTTTTGTTTCGCAAAACTTGAGGTTAAACCAAACCTCTGAATCCACAGGTTTTAAAGAAGTGCACTTCAGTACTGCCACTCCCTCACTCACAGTATAGCCCTTTACGAAACAAGTACAGAGGGAAAAGCCCCCACCACAGGGACAAATGGGGTCTTTGACATGGGTAGCACGCAGTATCAGGACACCTGGGTGGGAGGCCAACTCTGTTTTAGTGCGAAACAGCGATGCTCTCCACCCAGACACCACCAGTGTCTTCGTCATTCCCCTTTGGGGGGATTTTTAGGGCAGTACAGACAATTTTTTGAACGGTTATGAGCAGAGAAATACATATTTTTGTGTTGGAAATAGTCACATCAGTCAAGCTGAAATCCTACAGCAGGAACCAGGTCCAGCTGTTCACAGAACCTCACGCAGTAGAAAGGCTATGGACTTTCCTCCTCTGCCTCCTCTTGGAGAGCTGGTAAGTGGATCCCCTCGAATCTGTGTGATGGAAAAAGGTGAGGAGACACTCTGTGAGCTCCAAAAGCTACAACAGATCTCTGAGCAATTGGTCTTTTATTATGTCTAAAGCTGGCCCTAAGTATGCAGCTATCTGATTTTGTGAGAAAAAAATGGGTGCGTGCCTCAGTTAGCCTGTATATAGGGATTAAGGAGGCTTAAAAGCAAGTACACGGACAAAGCCATCCAAAGTAGGGACACAAAAGACTGACTTTATTTTATGACCAAGAAAAAATAATAATGCTTTGCTGTTCAAATATACATAGGGTTCAGCTGAAATCTGAGTCTCTGCAGGGGTCCGGATTGGCATTTTGGCATTAAAGGGAACAGAATATTAGCTGGGCATGATGCCTCCTTGCCGTACCCATTCGGGCCTGCAGTGTTTATGCTGCAGGACACATTCTTTTATGTTTTCAATGTTTGCAAGTGCACTGCGGGGATTAATTCAACTGAGAGCTGCCGTATTTCAGGACTTGTACAGAAAAGTCATTTTCTTTATGAAAAATGTTCCCTTTTAACCCTCTGGGATAGTTCTGTAGCTGCCACCTCGAGGCACCAGCATCGCTTTCACCACCACTTCTTGCGGATGAGTGCACGGTGCTGCTCTGTGATAATAACGCATCTGCATGAGATTCGAAAAGATTTTTTGCTGCCAGTGGCTGGAATACCAACAGGGTCTTGAAAAAAAAAAAAAAGAGAAAAAGAAAAAAAGAAAAGGACCGCATTAGCCAAAAGAAACTGTCTGATAAAATTTATATAAATCAGAGAGTTTTCACTGATTTCAATGGGCTACTCTTCATTCCTTATATTTTTATACAGTTTTGTGACCTCTTCTTGGCTTGTCAGAGGATACCACCGCTCCCAAGAGTTACAGGAACGAGCTGCATTTGGGGAATATTTTTTTGTTGTGTTAGGGAGATCCTGCTTTTTACTCCCCTCAACCTTCTGCTTACTAGCTGGCTTAATTGTCCTACCATCTCCTTAGACTGTGAATAATTATCTTCATTTATATTGTTATCTTGAATGTATTTATAGTCTGATTCTTACGGGTTAGCATCACCATCTGTTTCTTCAACAGTTGCATATTCGGGAGAGCACGAGCACTTTTCACATTATGCAAGCAGCTTCCTTGATTAAACCAGCACGGCGTGGATGGATTTTGTTATGAAACCCTGGCACTTTGCTAAGTCTCTGGCTTCTATTATCAATAACTTCTAGGCTCTGGAAAGACCATCCATTAAATTAAGCCACTTTTAAGCTGCAGCTTGCATTTCAGAACTCCTGTTAACTGTGATTGATTAATGTAATTTAAGAAAAGATTTCCAATGGACTATAAAGACAGTGATGTGATTAGCAGTAGACGCTGATCTTTCCTAAGCCAGCGATAAAACGTTTAGGAGGAAGCGCTGGGCTATGTATTTCAAGTAGGGCCAGTGATTTTTGTAAAACATAACCAAGTCATTATTTTTACATAAAACATTGAATTTAAAACATAAGCATAGTGTTGTAAACATGTAATTATGGCACAGGAAGATATTGTAAACAGGTGAGATTTGGGGATGAAACAGGTGATGAAAACATCATGCTTAGACTTTACATTAATCATATATTATCTAAACTTTTACTCCAATTTTCAGACTTTAAGTATTTCAAGAGCAACAACATTAAGTATATTATATTATGTCTTTATAAGACCCCTGTCAGAGTGATATTCAGCAGCATTTGTCAGAATTTAACAGAATGAGTATTCACACATCAGTGAGAGCGTATTCTCATCAGGCACAGTAACCGCGCAGCTTTCCTCCTACTGTCCTTGAAAGAACCAGTGATGGCAGACAGCACTCCAGGTAGTAACTTGGGGAATTCCAGGATCATTTCCCTGACAGAAAGCCCAAACAGAGGAAAGCTTCTCGAATACAATTCCCAGCTCGGTCAGGCGTAATTCTAACTGAGCACGTATTCTCGGTACGCTGGGGTATTGCTCAAACATGGCAGAGTTAAGGCTCTGTTGTGAGAATGACATTTAAACATATTTTCAGGCATCATTGTTTGCATATGCTTTAAAGTTCAGCTGCATTTCCATATTCTGGAAGGGCATAAAATACTAACCATAAAAAAATAATTAAAAAACCCATTAAGAACATAAAACCACACAAAATCATAAGGCAATTTGAACTCTGTGTCAGAATGTTTAATTGCTACAGGCTTTTGTTTGTTTATTTTTTCATGTGTCGGCATCCTCCCCTGCTGCCTGGGCAATGATTCCTCCTCCTCCAGAACCCACTGGTTGTGTGCTGGTCCCATCACTGTCTCACATCACCATGACAGCCTTATTCTTGCTCTTCAGTTTTCCTCTCCAAGGAGAGGTAGCTGACAGGATGGGAAGCTGGTGATGGGTCTTATGAAGTGTGCATGGGCTCGTATTGAGGCGTGGGGTAGTATCTGAAGGAGAGAGGTACGGGCTTCATGAGGGATGCAAGGGCTTTGTGAGGAGCCTCCCCCGAGTTTGTCACTGCAGAGTTCCCCTTCTTCACACCTTTCTTGCATTCCCTCTGCACTGCCTGGATTCCTCGCATGTCCTCCAGATATACAGAGCCCTTCTAGGATGATGGCCCGTCCGCTTCAGCTCCTCCAGTCTGCACTCCTCCTCTGCGCACACATGGACCTTCTCTTCTTGGCTCCACACTCTTGACTCCACCTTGTGACCCCGGTGACTTTAGGGAGACCAGAAGGGGGGAAGGTGACAAGGCTGTGACAGAAACAGAAGAGAAAGCAGTTAGGCAGAGCCGCTAGTCCCAACGATGGGCTACTGCAGAGGTTTGCTCAGGCGACAGAGCAGATGGTGGCAGCGACAGCTTTTGGAGTCTCACATCACTCCCACTCATCGTCCGACTTTCCCACACACCTCCACCTTCACGGATCTTAAATAGAAAGTGTGGATGTGGGACAAACAGCACTGCTGCAGAGTAAGTGAAAAGCATAGCATCTGCAAACGGCTACAGCGGCTCAGGGTGTTTGGCTTCAGTGGCAACAGAGCACATCAGTGTCATGACAGCTTACCTTGAAACCCTCTTGTTTCATTAGCACCCTTGTCCTCCTGCATATATGCACTCAGGCTCTTTGGCTTGCCTGTCTGGCAAAGAGCAAATGTCTAGACCCAGCTCACCAGTTAATAGCTTTTTCCTTATTTATTTTGCTTCCCTGGAGAAGAAACGGGTCCCGCACACTGAGCTGATATAAATACCTTGTGACAGATTTTCTGTGGACGTGATCAGGGCTGTAGTTACACTCCTGTGCTTGCATAAAAAATGCCTGAAGAGCAGCTGATTTTACAGGTGTGGTTATTGGGGGGAAAGGAGAAGGGGAAGATTCATAGGGAAAAAGGAGCTAGTTGTTGGGAGTGGGATAAGCATTACCTTAGCAATCTCTTTCTCAAATGATCCCAAATTTTCATTACACTAGCCGCTATCTGTTATAAACTCCCTCTTCCCAGCTAGGGGATCAAGTCACAGGGAGACACATATCACAAGCAATATTAATTAGAACACCTTTTACTGATTAAACTCTTACTATTAATAGAGTCCAGCTGTTATTATTAATAGTAGATAACTGATCCCATACTTAGCTCGTGCACGCACACACGCTCTCTCTCAGTTTTCCAGCTGGAGCAACAGTTGGAAGGCCAAGCCCAGCTATCTACCCAGAAACAGAGGCTCGTCCTGATGCGCCAATGGCTTCTAGGTGGGTGTTTGCCAAGTCCCTCAAAGGGCGCCTTGTTTCATCGGGTGTATACATAATCCTCTTGTCTGTCACCACAGTGCAGCCACTGCCTTTGCGGATGCAGTCAGAATTAGACAACCCGTTGCTGATGCTGGGGGCCTTGCACAGATGCAGCAAACTCTTGGTGTCCCAAGTTTATTACTGGCAGATTCAGCACGATTGCTAGCCTGTGGGGCTTATTAATTCTTTGAGGACTTTCATGTGCTGCCTTTCGGCACATACTTTTCCTCTCTTCAGTCTGTTTTTGGATAACTGTTTGTCCATCCACACCCAGAGGTACCTGCAGAACCCATTCCCACAAACTCATGCTAAGGGACTTTCATGACACAGCTATTACAGACCAGAAATGTCAATACCATCCAAGCAAGGCTGTGTATTTCCAACACTATGAATAATTTACTTGTTTACAAGTGGTGACTGACCTCACCTGTAGCAGAGCTGGCATTTAGCTATGATACAGTAATGAAGATTATTTAGAAAAACTTAACATTACCTAACCTTGATGGGGTTAAAACCACAGCACTGAGTCAAAAAGTCTTTCTTTGTAGTATGTGGGCACATACACGCTTGCACACAAATGCAGCTTTTTTTTTTGCTCCAAAACTGAGTTTAAGATCTTGGTTTCGACAGCCTGTTATTTCATGAGGGCTTGAGATAACACACCATTCCCACAAACTTTGCAAAATATGTCTTGTCAAGTGGCTCCGTGACTATGAAAGTCCAAACAGCAGTACATCTCCCCCTTCAAAAAGACAGATGAAGGCAGCTGTACTGGCACAATGACACGCTTTCATGAAAATGGCTAAAACTGAACTAAGTCAAATTAGATTTTTAGCACTCGCATCCTACCAGTTGAATCCCACCATAGCTGATCTTCTACCCCTCTGGCCATCAGACATGGGTGACCCAGTCTGGAAAGCACGGGTTACCACAGTGGGGTTTATCATTTCTATCCTCACCATATTTGCGACCTCCTGACTTCACTCCTAACCACCACTCTCTTGGAGCAGCGAGGAGATGGGGCTTTTTCACCCCTCCTGAGACATTTTATTTCTGTTCGAGAAGCAGGATGCTGTACCCTAAGGATACCAATGCATTTAGCTTCATAGTGAACGGCTCTGGCATTAAATGTCGTGGCAGCCACAGCACGCGCCGCAAGGCCCGCGGCGGGTTTGCGCTTTCGCGAGGGCTTTGCGAGGACACGAGAGACGGTTTGTGCACGGCTGGATGGCGCAGACAGCCGACGCCTGGCCCCTCAGAAACCAGCTCTGCGCTACAAATTAACGCATCCCGACGGCACGCGTGGTTTTACGCTGGGCCAGCTCTCGGCACCGAAGCGTCGCTGCCATCGCGCTCGGGCAGGAGAACCCCCGGGCTGCGTCTCCTCACAGGAGGGAGCCCACCCTCACACCCAGCAGCCCCCCCCCCTCCCCCGTCCCGCCTTCGCGCCGGCTGCGCCTCAGGGGGCCTCATCCAGCCCTTCTCCCTCGCAGAGGCCCTACCCACCGCCGGACCGGAGATGAGGGAAAGGTCGCGCCGTACCGCACACGAAGACAACGCCGGGGCGCTCCGGACCTCCTCACCCAGCCGTAGGGCGGGCGGCGGGCGGCGGCGAGACGCGGGGAAGGCGGCGGAGCGGCGGATGTTGCGGACAGGCGCCGAGGACAGCCTGCCGCGCCGGCTGTGAGGAAGGCCCCGTCGCGCCGCGCCGAGTGTGAGGAAAGCCCCGTCGCGGCGCCGCTGGAGGGGAAGGGAAGGGAAGGGAAGGGAAGGGAAGGAAGGGAGGTCGCGATGCCGCTCTACGAGGGTTTGGGCAGCGGCGGGGAGAAGACCGCCGTGGTGATAGACCTGGGCGAGGCCTTCACCAAGTGAGTGGCCCCGCGCTCCCCGCCTCGCCTGCCCTCTTTCTGTCGCGACAGGCTTCGTCGTGGGGCCAGTGTCGCGGCTTGCGGGGCGGGCCTGCCGTCGGGATGAATAATTGTGGGTGGTTGTGGTGTTTTTCCCCCCACCCCCGCCTTCTTATGGTGATCTGCGACAATAACAGCCTTATGTTTTAGTCTTGTGGTTTAGATTAAAAAAAAAAAAAAAAAAAGGTGTAACTCGAGGTGGAGGGAGAAGTGCTCAGTATTTAGTAATTTATGCCGTGGGCCAAAAATGCTTCTACCCACCCCGTATCAAAATACCCCGTTGCGTTAGAAACTCCCAGCTACCCCTACACTGGTGTCCCAGGTACGTGCAGCCCTCGCAGAAAAGGGGCTGTTAAAGCAATTTTTGGCCCGACGTCTGGTGTTAAAATACTGTGGAAGTGCTCCCTGGGTTTCAGTGGCCTGTTTGGAGAGGCAGCTTGCACACAGAAGAAAAGATTATGTTGCAGGAAAAGCACCCCTGCAGATGTATGCCGCTCTTCTGAGGCTAGGCCTACATCTGCAGTTGTGTCCCTGTGGATGCATTTATGTGTCTGAAGCCTTAGGGGTGTCTCTGCTTCTCTAAAGAGGCAGGAGTTGTTGGGTTTGTATTTGTATTTCTGTGAAACTTGGTTTTGTATTAAGTTGTACTTGCTTTTTTTTTCAAGTGGCTGTGTAATTGCAGACCAGCAGGCAGGCTTTGTTACCTGGAAATGGCTGCAGTGTGGTTATGGAAAAGGTTTAACAAAGTTTTCACGGGTGGAAAAAAGTGTTTCCATGAGTGTCTTTTTGTGGATTCGTGTTGTGTTGCCAATTGCAGGCTTTTCCCAAATTTGGGGTGCTTGTGAGGTTTTATCCTATGAGCATTATTTGTCTAATAAAATGCTGTCATGGAAAAGTGTTTCCCCTGAATAGTGTGTATTTAGGGTCTGTTTTCAGCCTTCATTCTTGTAGAAGAGATAACAACTTAATTATATGAGAGACATGTCCTTTTCCAAATAAGGTTGAAATTACCCAAAAGTTCACAAGTTGTCAAGATGACAGGGAAGGACAACTGCATACACACACTGGGACCACACAAGTCTTTGTTTGGGAGACCAAAGAGAAAAAATTAAGATCTGAATTATATGTCTTATTTTATGATTTTTTTTCTGAAATAATCTGAAGAAACATGTTAACAGTTGCCAAATAGCAAAATAAGGTTTGACCTTTTGCATTAAAAGTACACAAAGTCCAGCAGCTTTATAGTTTTCCGCTAGTATTTTCTACCATAGTTTTCTTCTGAGCTTTGTACTTCATGGGGGTGGCAGTGGTGAAACAAGTGTCAAGCACTGAGGTTCTTAAAATCAGATCTTGAATTTCTTTTGGTTTTAATTTGCCTTCTTCAGTCCAGGGTTCTTGTGTCTTTTAAGGTGCAATTGCTTTATGAAAACCAGATGAGTTTCTGAAAAGTTTGTTTTGGGGTTGCTACTATTTTTATTATGTTGCATCTAAGTTGGATGCAGAGCCCTCATGTTTTGTCAGGAGGCCTGGAGTAGTAACCAGTCATCTTGAGGCAGTAATACCTTAAATTGCCCAGGATGCTTGTGAAGGAAATGCATTTCAAACCTGGAAATAGGAAAAAAAAGTGTCAGTGGAATGTTGCTGGTCAGCAGTGAAGCAGGCCACAGGACCTGTGTGATTGTGATCATTGTGTGTTTGTCTTGTTTCTTCTAAATAAACGTCACAGAAGACAAGGATTTAAAGAGGGCATGATAACTTAAACTTGCCTGTGTTTACTGAGAGCTTCACTGAAAACTGTGGGCCCATATGGAAGACACAGAAAGGTATTTCTTTGGAAATTTAATAGGCAGTAAGGAAGGTTGCAGGTGGATGATTGTAAATGGAAAACTGTACTCGGTGGAAAGTAGGAGGCACGTCAGAATTGAGCACTGCAGTCCCTTGCAGAAGTGAAGAAAACTTGTTTTGTTTCATGCAGCTGAGAGGGAGTCAATGAAAAGATACAAAATCTTTCTTGTTCAAAATTGCTAGATAGAAAAGCTATATGCAAAACACCTCTTTGCAGTCACTGAAATATCCCTAATTAATAACTCTTTGATGATTCCTAGGCCCACTGTGTTAAATAGTGACTTCAAATGATAATTTTTCAACATTTTCTTTTAGGTGTGGTTTTGCAGGAGAAACAGGACCAAGATGCATTATTCCTAGTGAAATAAAGAAACCCGACGTCGCAAAGGTAAACTATTTTACCTGAACTGTTTTACCTTTATAATGTTTGGTACGTTATGGTATAGAAAGAATTTGCAGATATGTTTGCTGTCCATCATAACCTATTCTTCATTAACTTATAACTGATGCTATTAAAAGATTGTAACTAGATACAAGTAAGTGTGATACCAGTGCTGGTGTTAATTGGTACTCATCACCCATGTGGCTTATGTTTGGGGCATTTATTGAGAAATTTCTTTGCCTAGCTATGCTTTTTTTTTCCTTTTAGTAGAGGATGGCAGCTTTGGAAAACTGAGATAAGTTACCAGTTCAAAAAATTAGCATGAATAAACTCTGGAGTTTAGTTATAGGATGAGTTTATGAGATGCATTGTTAAGGACATAGAGCAAATCAGACAAGAGTATTTATTTATATTCTTCAAATTATATATGTTCAGATAGAATATATTATCATATCCATATTTTATATATATATCTCTTTTTATATCATGTATATATTTCTTTATGTATAATCACGCCTAGTATTTGAGCTGACTTTGGATATTTTTACTTTACAGCCTATCAAAGTTGTTCAGTGCAATATTAATACAGAAGAGCTATATTCATATCTGAAGGAATTTATCCATATGCTGTATTTCAGGTAAGAGATTGTCCTGGTGTCAGCTGGGATAGAGTTAATTTTCTTTCTGGTAGGTGGTACAGTGTTATGTTTTGGGTTCAGCATGAGAATAATGTTGATAACACACTGATGTTTTCAGTTGTTGCCAAGTAATGTTTATAATAAGTGAAGGATTTTTCAGCTTCTCATGCCCAGCCAGCAAGAAGGCTGGAGGGGCACAAGGAGTTGGAGGGGACACAGCCAGGGCAGCTGAGCCAAACTGGCCAATGGGGTATTCCATACCGTGTGACATCATGCCCAGTATATAAACTGGAGGAGTTGGCCCTGGGGGGGGGATGGCTGCTCAGGAACTAACTCGGCATCGGTCAGCAAGTAGTGAGAAATTGCATTGTGCATCAGTTGTTTTGTGCATTCCAATTATTTTATGATCATTATTATTTTCTTCCTTTCTGTCCTATTAAACTGTCTTTATCTCGACCCACAAGTTTTACCTTTTTTTCCCCTGATTTTCTCCCCCATCCCACTGGGTGGGGGGAAGTGAGTGAGCGGTTGTGTGGTGCTTAGTTGCTGGCTGGGGTTAAACCATGACAGAGATACTTGGATGTTAGTTACTCAGGCCTTCTGTGGTTCTTTTCTGAGTACATTGAGAGGTGTAAGAAGTGTGACTGAAGACTGCTGACTAGTTGAATAAGAAAACAGAAACAGGATTTTGCAGGTGTCCGCCTGGCTGTCGTCTTGCAGGAGAAATTCAGTGGTGCTGAGATTCAAGTTATGTTACAAAGAGTTAGTGTCCTGCAGCATCAGTTGCTCCCTAGAAATAAAAAGTATTTGATGAGTTGCCTTTTAACTGTGGCGCTCATAAAGGACTTGGTAAGAGAAAGTCATTACCTAAGGAGTTGTACTGATTTTGGTAGTGCTGAACCTCATCTTGTATTGGTGCAGAGCTTCCTCCACATGATGGGGGTTTGGAAGGAGGAATCTTAACCTGTGGAATATTTTTATCTCAGCGATACATCTTCGTATTGTATTTTTAGCACCATTAGTGAATAATGACGTTGGACTTAGTCTTTTCTCTTTACTTCCAATCCTTATTTTTACACATGAAAAATCATCACTTGACACAGGGAAACCAGTACTGAATTTCTGTGCCTCAGATCATCCGATGTGGGTTGTTTGTTTTTTTTTTTTTCCCTGTCCTTGATCGTCACTTTGTAATTGAAATCAGGACAATTCCATCTTCTTCCGCTGAAATCAGGACATTTGTATCATCATTCTTCCTCTTTTATGGGGACACTGTATGACACTGGACAAGCCATTAATAGCTATTGTGCATGCCTATTTTTGTATTCTTTATATTGATTTAGAAATGTATAATGGATATTCAGAACTACAGCCCGCTGACAGCTCTATAACTTGTTTTCTGTAACTCAGTTTCCTAACTTTCTTTTAGGAAAGTGGTTTTTTTTTTAAACTTAGGAAAAAGACTTTGGGATCTGCTGTAGAAAATGCTATCTAAATCCAAATTTTTAGGATCTTTGAGGAGAATGGAATGTGAAAATAAGGTAGGTCTCATAATACGTGCTTAAACTTACCAGTTTTGTTTCACATGTCTTGCCTTTTTTAGACATCTGCTGGTGAATCCCAGAGACCGTCGTGTTGTGATCATAGAATCTGTCTTGTGCCCTACACACTTCAGAGACACGCTCACAAGAGTCCTTTTCAAGCATTTTGAGGTATGTGTTTTACATAACTACTGTATATGCTCAGCGTAGCACTTGCTGGTAGAAATTTTACTTACAGTCATTACCAGATGTGGACAAATAAATTAAAGTAATACCAAAAGAATGAGAGAGGCATAAAGAAGGTGAAAAAAAGCTGATGGTCATCTGGGGAAGTAGGGCTTGGAGACTGGACTAAAGGCTATTTTTATTCCATTCTCACTCTTCATGAGGCCACAAAACAGAAGCTATCAACAAGAATCTGAAAGGTTTCTCAGGGTTGTACGAAAATACAGCTCACATCGCACTGTTCCAGACAGATCCAATAATCCCCATTGAGCACTGCCTGAAGCCAGAATTTATATTTAAACACTTGTTAGTGCTCTGTCAGCAAATCTCATCACTTCTACCACAGTCAATATCTTTGCCTAGCACATGATCTAACGTCTGGCTGTACTCATTTAGATAAGAGCTTACCTGAAATTTATTACCTTGTCTGCTTATTCAGTCTTTTTGAAGAAATGTCTGAACCTAGTTCTTGCTTAGTTCTAACAGAAAATGTTTTGGAGGTGAATCTGTACTTCTTCAATTCAGATACAACAAAGGTTAAAGTTCTTGTATAAAAAGTGGTGAAACTAGTTTGTCTGCAGTACTTCTTCATTGTGCTTCCACAACACATTTTACCAAGTAATCTTAAACTTCTGCATAATTCTTTCCTGCTATTGATAAAATTTCCTGATGACTTGAAATTGCTGGAAGATTTGAGTGATTTTTTTTTTTTTTTTTTTCCCCTAATCCCCTTACAGGAAAAAAAATATGTCTTAGCTAAAGCACTCCCATGCAAAATTGGTTGTAAAAAATGACTCATGACTTGGAAAGTCATATTTTGGTGGAGAGAAAGGCACACTTTTATGGGTTTTCTGGCACCTTTGTTCACATATTCAAGACTTTATACAAAATCTCAAGTAGCTGTGGTTTAGTTTCTTTAATTTCTTTTCAATGATGATAAGAAGCCTCATCTATGACTTAAGAAGAGTTCTATAGTGAACACTTGCTTTTCTTACAAGCCCATTCCAAGATTTGTTATTACTGAAGTAACTGGTATGTACCACAAATAAGCTGAACACAGTATTCATAATCCTCTTGTATTTTGTTCATTACTACACTACTGTAAAAACTAAATTAAAAATGGATACCTCAAGATACAGTTGTTTGAGTTTTGCTTTTAATATGAGATTCGGGAAAAGCATCAGTGCTTTGGGTGGTCTGTTTCTTTTTCCCCCCTTCTGTCAATTGTTCTTTTTTGGTTTCCATATAGGTACCTTCAGTTTTGTTTGCTCCAAGTCATCTAATGTCTCTCCTGACACTTGGGATCAATTCTGCCATGGTGCTAGACTGTGGATATACAGAAAGCTTGGTGCTGCCTGTATCCTTTAATAGTACACAAACAGAATGTTCAGCAAGAAGGCTGTCATGACAAGGTGGTATTTTTATAGATTTGAAGTGTGCTAAAAAGTAATAGGAACAGATCAGCCAGTCTGGCTTTTGGCTGTAAGGTATCATGACTTGGGGAATCCCTTCACAGGTGACATGCTAATGCTGTGTTCCCTTGAAACTTGGGAAGGGTGGTTCATAACTTCAGGCTTTATATACTAGAAATTAGTTTTGGAGAAAAGCAGTTAGAAAGTGTTTCCAATAGCTAATGCAAGAGATTGTTGAGGGGAAGAAGCATTTCGTTCCAGTATAATTCCAGCAGACTGAAAACTCATAACAAAAAAAGGAGAATTTCCTGATCTTCATGTAGATATATGAGGGAATTCCGATTCTGAGCTGCTGGGGTTCTCTTCCTCTGGGAGGAAAGGCTATCCACAAGTAAGTTCAGAGTTATATGTTCCAGGTTACCAATGATGTGTGAAAGTTCATCTTTGACTAATGAGCAAAGATTCCTATTGAACATGACTTAAATCAACTGTTGCTGTGACAGCATCCGATTTTTAAAGTTACCACTGTTTGGCTTTTGTTGATTTAGTAAAAATTGTGGAAATTAGATCTGTATCTAGTTTGTATTTAGACAAATGTAACTGAAGGGAATAAATTCTGTTCCTTAAGCATAATATAGAGAATCAGCCTGAGTTAACAGCTGTCTTTAACTAACTCCATGTGCAATGTTTTAGGGAGCTGGAATATCAGTTGTTGGAGCAGTGCACAGTTGATACAGGATTAGCCAAAGGACAAAGCCTTCCATCTGTGATGGGTAAGGTGTGTTTGATGTGGCATATGTGCTGTGAACTTGCACTAGGGAAAGTGGATTAATACTAACAGTGAATAAAATGCGTTTAGTATTCACCGCATCTTATGTGATCTACCCTTGTGATTTCTTTCTCCGTATTTAACAAGTATATTATTTTTATGATAAGCCACTCATAGCAGCAGGTTTGAATGAAGGCTGAGGTAAGAGTTCTGAGTAATTTTTCACTCTGTTTTGAGAGAAGACAAACTTTTTATTTCTGTTCTTAATATTCTTTCCTACTTAGAAATCTTTAAAATTTGCTGTCAAAGTGAAACTTTAATGTACTAAATGTAAATCAAACTTAGTGTCATTCTTAAATTCTCTTTCTACTTAAAAAGCTTTTTTTCTAAGTTATTTTTTTATTTCAGGCTCAGTTCCAGAAGACATAGTAGAGGATATAAAAGGTAAAATTTTCTGTTTCATGAAACTCTAGTTTATTAAGTTGTGCAGTAGAGTATGATAATAACAAGTGTGCAATACTTTACATTTAGGAATTTATTTTATTTTCTCTGTTTACCATATTTCTTACCTACTGGAAGAACTTGCAGTGTTCTTCCTCTTTGAAAGCAAAACCAAAACCGTTTTGAATTCCTCATTCAGGTTTAGCCTATGTGTGGTTAAGGCGTAGCTCATAGATACATTTGGTAGACTAGCACAGAAAAAGTATTACCCTGTTGTATATATCCTGTGATCAGCAGGTCAGGTGTCCTGGTTTCGGCTGGGACACCAAAGGGATATTCCATACCATAGGACGTCATGCTCAGTACATGAACTGGAGGGAGTTGGCTGGAGGGGCAGATCGCTGCTTGGGGACTGGCCAGGCAGTGGTCAGCAGGCATTGAGCAATTGCGTTGGGCGTCACTTATCTTTTCTTGGGTTTTATTTCTCTCTTTTTTCCTTATCTCCCTTTTCATTACTACTAGTACTACTACTACTACTATTATTATTATTATTAATTTTATTCCAGTTATTAAACTGTTCTTATCTCAACCCACGAGTTTTACTTTTTTTTTTTCCGATTCTCCTCCCTGTCCCACTGGGGCAAGGGGGAGGAGTGAGTGAGCAGCTGTGTGGTACTTAGTTGCTGGCCGGGGTTAAACCACGACATCAGGTTAACTTCCCGTTGCATTTTTTAACTCCTGACATTTTGTTTGCTGCGTATGAATGTGTACAATGTGAACTTTACATGGGACTTAGAGTTAGCAGATGTAATGTTCAAAACTTGTTACCATAGATGTGTTTTGGTTGCAAATGCAGCATTTAAGCGGTCTTAACATCATTACATAAGAATGTGTTAGGTTAATTTTGTTTCTAAATTAACTAGGAAGTTAATTTAGTTAAAGTCAATTTTTTTGGGGAAAAAAACCCCCTACGTATAAAAGACATTTTGGCGCGTTAATCAGGTAGGCAGGATGAGTCAAGGACTACATTTGCACCAGAAAAAATAGAGTCTATCTTTGGGCAGAACTTGGATTAATTCCTATGTAATGTTTCATGTGCAACAGATTTAAAAATATATATATAATTGTAGAAAATAGCAACTAGTATATATCTCTTGGGCCAAATTAGCAAGAAATCCATCAGTCAAATGCAAAATAACTTAAATGCAGGTGGTGCTTTGTCAAATGGAAGTTGCTCTTCTAATTCCTGGACTCGAATGCAATTTTCTGATCAGTTCTGGGTTTTATGCAGTCTTTGGAACCAGATATATGCTAGGGTTGAAATAGTGCTTGCCTGTGCATTGCAGCGTTGTTTCTTTGTGACAGCCCGTTATGAAGAAGATACTCATTTGTGCCAAATACAAATAAATAAGTATATAATAAGACTAACAGCTAGGATACAAAGGAAATTGTGATTTGTCAGTGTTGCCTGGAGAAAAAAAAAAATCCTGTGGAGTTCTTAAGAGTGCTGAAGAGTTGCAGTAGGCAAAACATTGCTGAGCAGTGTCTCATTTGAAGCCATGGTGCAAGACCTGCAGTGGTGTGTTTGACAGCAGAATACTGACAGCAGAACCCGTGGCACCTTGTGGTAACCAAAGGCATGATTAGTAATGTCCACCTGTCTTTAAATCTTATGTAGCTTGTCTGAGAATGAAATCTTGCCTGTCCTAGCATAGTTTCCATATCAGCTTCATTTAAACTCATGGTCTAGATAGCATCTGAACTCCACTGAAGTGTGGAGACTGTTATTTGCGTTTATTTGATAATGTCTTGGACCAGCAAGGGCTTAAAGTGTGTATTCTTCTCTAAATTAAGCAAAATTATTGTCTTTATTGCTGACAAAAGGATCCAACAAAGTCTCTCTTCTGCCCCTTTTGTTTCTTTTATGAAGTCCGCACTTGTTTTGTGAGTGATCTCCAACGTGGACTGAAAATCCAGGCGGCCAAGTTCAACATTGATGGCAGTGCTGAGGTGGGTGGAGAATGAAGCTTATCCTAGTCTTTTTGGCCTGGATGTCGCCTTTTTGGCCTCTAAAATAATGCACGTATGTTTTTATTTCTAGCGTCCTTCACCACCTCCAGACGTGGACTATCCTTTAGATGGAGAGAAGATTCTCCATGTAGTTGGCTCCATCAGGTGAGAAATACCGTAGGAGGATATATTTTCAACTGTAAAAGCACATAAATTTTCATAAAATTGAACTTTAATGAAACACTTGCGTATGCTTTTAATGTCTCTCAAATAAAAGCTTTGTGCTGGGCACAATGCAAGCCCATAAAGAGAGGTGTCAGCTTCTCCAGAGAGCTCACAGTTGAGGATGAGAGCAAACAGACTGGAGGGATGGGGGAAGCAGAAGTGGAGTATTAATGCATGATGATGAGGCGGAGTATTAATGCATGATGATGAGGCACGTTTAGCGCAGTGAACGGGGCATTGTCTCCTCCCTGTTGGCACCGCCTGGTGCGTGGACTGTGTGATAGAAGAAGCAGCGATGATGTGTTGTCAGCAGGAAGTCTGTAGTTATTTCCAGCTCTGCTGTTTGAGTGTTAGCTCATAGTGTAGTATTGCTTCTCATTAACACTCATTTCCTGTCTTTTCAACAGAGACTCTGTTGTCGAAATACTGTTTGAACAGGATAATGAAGAAACATCTGTTGCCACTTTGATCTTAGATTCACTCATTCAGGTATATTTATATTAGAAACAATTTATTGAATGCCTCCAGGCTTAGAGAACCTGCTGTTGTGAATGACTCTAGAGTAACACCCTTCCCACTGCGGGTTGCGATTGGTTGAAAGCATTTAGCACAGCCTGACTCCTAGGGTTCTGCCACTGATGAGTTTCTGTCAGGTAGTAAGTCACCATGTGTCATCCACTCTGTGATTTCTTACTCTTTGGTATGCTACAACGTGTCTAGGACAGTCTTCTAAGAAACGTGGTGCTCACGCCTCAGCAAAAGTAATAAACCGAGCTTGCCTTTATTTGGGTGTGGGGCTCTACATATGTAAAGATGGAGCAGTAGCTAATGCTTGGTAGTGTAGGAATTACACTGCTTAAACTGAAATGACACAGGTATTTGTTTCTTCTTTTTTCAAGGTGTTTTGCTCCTTTATGAGTCTTGTAGACTGCTGATTTACCTAAGATAGAATAAAATTAATTTGGACATCTGTATTACAGGCAGTATATTAGATTTATTGCAGAAAATTTTCTTGGCATATACAAATGCTTCATTTCTTCTTATATTTAGGAAAAATGCACTAGAAAACCACTATAAATGGAAATTTTCATTATGTGGTGGGTGTATGTATTTTAATTAAAGTTGACTTCCTGTAGTTATTGATGCCATTTAAATTAGTTTGCTGAGACATAACTTGTTGGAGAGCCATAGCCTTGGATGACGTGACAAACGTTTCAATTAGAACTCCTTATGAAAACAAATTGTTTAACAATATCTGTGCCTGGACCCCTCACCTCTGTACCTCTAGGCATTTGCCTTGCATCACTCTTTGGCAGGAGGAAAGACAAATCTTAAATTTACAAGTGTTAAATAGCATCCAGTTACTTCCTCTGGACAAGAGGACCACAGCAGGAATTTTTTTCAAAGGGATAGCGCAGGTCTGTTTGTGAGGGGCAGAACTGACAAAGCTTGGTCTTCGCATGCCTTTGTGTCTTCTGGTTGGATTATCTGATGCCTAAGGCAAGCTGCAGCTGGAACCTTTTCTGCCACTGAGACTTTTGCAGCACCTTTCTCCCACACAGAGCTAAAAAGAGGCAGTCTCATATGTAACAGTTTTCCCTCTCTGAGAGCACTGGTTGATGCTTCACCTCTCTCTGGCACATCTTCTCCCAGAACTCATGGGCTTTATTGTCACTGATACTTCTGTCCTCTGTTGTCTTGGCTTGTCTCAGCTGAAAGGCTTCACAGGGACTCACAGCATGCCCATAAAAGCCTGAACTGGGCAGTTCCTTAAGCCTGGTTTTCTTGGGAAGTCTGGGGAAAAAATTGTGTTGGTTATGTTTTAGCTAAGCATGAGAAAACAGCAATTTAAGTGCATAGAAAGACTGAGTGCATTTCTAACAGGCCTATGAATGCTTGCTCATGCAACTTCAGTTAAAGTGGTTTGTTTTCTTTTATTCCTGTTTGCATTAGTGTCCCATAGACACCAGGAAGCAGCTGGCAGAGAACTTGGTAGTTATTGGTGGCACCGCTATGTTGCCAGGATTCCTTCACAGGCTCATGGCTGAAATCAGATACCTGATAGAGAAACCAAAATACAAAGAAGCACTTGCCACTAAAACTTTCAGAATTCACACTCCACCTGCCAAACCCAACTGTGTGGCCTGGCTGGGAGGTAAGAATGAAAACAACTGTTAAGCAAAGGTACGAGGTAAAAAAATCTTGCAAGTGGGATTTGTAATGAATAAATAGCAGTAAAAATGAGGTGAGCTGTTGAAATCGAGCTCTATTTGAGCTCTGTGGAATTGTTATGCCCTCCTGGAAGAAGCTGTGTAGAGTAAAGCTCCCTCAGGGACATTTGGTGGGCAGAATGGCACTGCAGGTTATGGGAACTTTAAACAGGCGACGGGCAATTTGAAACAGAGGTGTGGAAGATGTGGTGTTGATTCAAGTGCAGTACAGGGCTACTGCCATATGGTGGCACCAGTAAAGTAATTAGGCAGAGCAGAGACCTGCTGCGTGTAGGAAGATCTGCTTATTGAAAAAACAGGTTTAATTACTGACTGAGGAGCCGTGAGCTATGGAGAGGCCGGAGGCTGTTGACTCCCTGTGCTGTTTGCAAGTGCCAATAACACATACAGCAATTCTGCAATGGATTTTGGCTGCAGTTAGGGAAAAAGAAGAGCTTTCCGTTGCTAACAGCTCTTTCAAGGAAGGTTCTGAGGTTGATAAGAATTTTTTCTAATCAAGAAAATCTTATCAAGAATAAGAATGCTTTTCTAAGCTTTCTGTTAACAAGCTGAGCCCATCTGGTATGTATGAGGAAATAACTTTAACTATAAAGGTAGATTTTAGTTCCATATGCTTTGAAATGTAAATGTTTACAAAATTTTAGTTTTAAAACCTTTTGAGTCTACTTTTAGGATTAGAAAACAAGAATGATTTATATGCACCAAGTTCTCTGATACTTTTCTTCACTGGCAGTGCTAGTCAGCTGCTGTGGTCTGAATCTTCTCACAGCTTGTGTAAACTTCTTATGGGTATTGTGTGACACTTTTTGGGGAGAGTAAATTTGCTTCAACACAAGGTGGTTTGTTTGAAGTGCTTAAAAATTAAAACTTATAGGAAATTTTGTCATAAGAAGCAGGTCAGCTAAGCCAGTTTTGTTTTCCGCAGAGACTAGATGATTCTTTGTTTTCAGTTACTTTCAAGGGACATAAATTGAAGCAGTTTGGGACTAGCTGGGCTACTGAAAAGGAGTGGCTAGATCCTTTCATTCCTTTAATTTTTGTGACAAAGATGAAAAAGAATAGTTGAGATTCTTGATGGGAAGAAGTAGAAAAAGAAATTCAATACATCAAATTAATGCAACATTATTTTTTTTCCCCAATAATGTAGGAGCCATTTTTGGAGCACTTCAGGACATACTTGGGAGCCGGTCTGTGTCCAAAGAATATTACAGCCAGACAGGCCGCATACCTGACTGGTGCTGTCTTAATAATCCTCCACTGGAAATGATGTTTGATGTTGGAAAAGCACCCCCACCATTGATGAAGAGGGCTTTTTCTACAGAGAAATAAGCACCTAAATGCTACACAAGGATTCCACTCATCTATTTCAAGTAGATATATATGCATTGGCTTTTTTTTTATTACGTAATTTGTGTGTAACACTATTAAATATGAACAATGTGGATGTTTTGGGGGGAGTATGGTAGTAGGTACTAACACTATT
>JAVJGG010000040.1:17000932-17029744 GCA_035590195.1 Aviceda cuculoides | reverse complement strand
GGCGGGGCGGCGGCCTGGGGCCCCGCCCCCGGGGCCGGGCCGGAGCGGCTGCTGAGTCACTGCGGCCCGTTAGGGCGAGGAAACGGCGGGGAGCGGGGCCGGGAGTGCAGCGGAGGGGCCGCTCTGTTCCGCTCTCGGGGTTACGGTGCGGGTCCGGGGGGGGGCTTGGCGAGCCGCCTTGGTGGCCCTGGGGCCGGCTGTCGCCTGGGGCCTGCCGCCGGCGAGCCCCGGCCTGCTACCGCCTTCCACCGCGGGCGTGGGCTCCTTCGGGGGTGGGGGAGTGCTGCGTGTTTGGGTTTGGCCGCGGGTCCCTCAGCAGGAGTTGGCGGAGATCCTGCGCTCTCCTGCCTCTGGTCCCCAGCCACAGCTCTGCACTCTGTGTGGTACTGGGACGGCGGGGAGGGAGCCCGCCTCTGGGCTTTTAAACATTTCAGATGTATTCCTGTTAATGAACACCTGTGATTTCCAAAGTTATGAAATAAATTGGAAAGGCACGCAGAACGTTCCCGTAGGTTTTAAGGTTTGCGTAATGCACGGTGATTTCAGACCTGTGCAGCGTCTGGACTGGCGGGGTTTGAAGTGTGGGTATATCCAACGCTGATGCGATGACTTCTTGTAGTTGTTAGTGTTTGCTTGTGTCATTTGTTCATGTGTCTTACGTAAGGGGCCAGCCTGCTTCTGGCGCTTCATAGCTGTCAGATGTCATGTGGGTGACAGTCTTGCATTTTTAAATAACTAGACTTCTGAAAATACTGGGATATAAGGGTTTTTTTAAGTAGTGCATTCTCTTCTTCAGTACGACCTGTCAGCTTCCACGTTTTCTCCAGATGGCAGAGTATTTCAAGTTGAATATGCTATGAAAGCTGTTGAGAATAGTAGGTAAGATACAAATATCTGCATCTCTATGTTTGTTGGCCTCTTTTAAAGCAGTGTGATTGAACTAGAGAAGCACGATGGCATTGCAGATAGAATTGTGGTGTTAAAATTAGTTCCCAGCAACTGTGTCCCTAGGTTCATTTTAGGAGACTTCCAATTAAGTGTAAAAGTAGTATAATCACTTTCACTTACTAGAAGTCATTTCATGTTTGCTAGGAATCACTTTTGCTTGCTAGAAACAGATATGTTGTGGAGAGTGCACAGGAAGGCAGTGAACTTACTTGTGTGTTAAGGGCAATAAAAATTCTATGCTTTGGGGCAAAATCTGATGGCAGGTCTCATTACTGCGTGTGAGGTGCTTAGCTGTTACAGTAGTAGAGCTGCTGTAGCTGTATCTAAAAGCCTATTTTATGGATGTGAATTGAGGCACTGAAAGACTGACATGCTCAGAGCCTCATAAATTTATAACAACTTTATATGTATTCCTCAAGAAGCTGAGGACATCCGAGTTCTGCTAAAGCTACATCAGCTTCCCTGCGAGTATGTCTTCCCTCGAGTATACACAAAGGAATGCTGTAAAGCAAAAATCCCAACTGCACGCTAGTAGCAGCAAGATGATTGATTAGCATGGCATGGACTGGATCATCCAAGTGTCTGATTGTAGCCACAAGCTGCCAAATCGGGATCAGTGAAAGTATTTTGTGTCATGGTTCATGCCATAGTTGGTAATTTATGCCTGATGATGCACTTTTTGAGAGTTAGAGAAAAAGTTGTTGCATCTCCTAGATTAACAGTGAATTTACCAAAAGGAGAGGTTTAGCAGTCTGTGGTTTTCATACTAGTATCGTTCAGCTTGGTGATGGGGCAGTGGCTGTGCCGTCACTCCAAACAATGCCACCCCTGCATATAGTCTGTCCAAAACTATTTGGGTAGGAACCTTTAGCAGCCCCCTCCTCCTTTATTTAAGAAAATGTTTGTAGGTGCAGTGAGCTTTGGCTTTTTCCCCCTCCTTGTCTTTAATGCTAAAGTGGAGCTGTAAGAAATCTACTACTGGGGAAATTATGTCATTGTTTCTTGTATTTTGTTAATTCTCTGTTACATATTTTACACTACAGTTCTGTTTCTGTGTGAGAAATGTACATTTATCTTGTCTTTCAGTACAGCAATTGGGATAAGATGCAAAGATGGTGTTGTCTTTGGAGTAGAAAAACTAGTTCTGTCCAAGCTTTATGAAGAGGGTTCCAATAAACGTCTCTTTAATGTTGATCGACATGTTGGAATGGTGAGGTGCTATTTAATATTTGTTTTTCATAAATTGAAAGGGACCCCCCCCTCAAAAGTAGAAATCTATGAATTGGAGAATCAATAAGAAGTGGATTAAGAAAGCAATGTTAATGTTTCTGTGTACAGAGTCAGAAATGCCAGTGGGTTTTTTTTTTTATTGTTTTCTGTAATTTATTCTTGATTGCACACATGTATATAAATAAAACCCAAATTTAAAATGGAAGATATACTTATTTTGAGGCTGTTTTAAATTTTTTTAAATGCTTTTCAGCATTCCAGTTATTCAAACTTGAATGTAAATATAAACACAAGTGTTGAAGTGATACTTTTTTGCACAGTTAACAAATAAGGTGTGTTAAGGGAAAAAGATGCTGCATACAAGATTCTCTTCTAAACTGTGGGAATCAGCTGAATTCTTTGAAGACTTGGTTGTATGGGTTATTGGCTAATCCATAGTAGTGATGTCAGGATGATATCAAGTGGTTGTTAACTGTGTGACAGAAATCCCTGAAACTAGCTGTTGAGTCTATATTATATGAAGTATTGTTTGGGTTAGTGTAGTCATGGCAAATCATAAGACACTATTTAACAGGAAGATAACTTTGGTTATTGATTTTCCTAGAGAAAAATTCTTTTCTGTATTAATACATAATCATACTGACATGTTTTGAGCTTGCTAGCAGATGTCTAGTTGGATTGAATTCACTTGTAGTAGTACCTAGAATTCAGTAACGATCTCGGTTGAGTCACATAATTAGACTTTTATCCATTAATTTTATTAAGTTATTGCAAGGTGTGTTTGGCCTAGCTGATGACAGTTCTCCTTTCAGGCAGTAGCAGGACTTCTGGCAGATGCTCGTTCTTTGGCAGACATAGCTAGAGAAGAGGCTTCAAACTTTAGATCCAACTACGGCTATGATATTCCACTGAAGGTAAGAAATAGGTGCAGTTCACGCGGGTTTTTTGGCTTTCTCAGTCTTGACACGGAGAATTAAATTTTATTACTTGAGGTTTACTTATTTCTGTAAAGAAGTGTTTCCAGTGTTCTTTTTCTCTTTCTGCTTAGCATCTTGCAGACAGAGTGGCTATGTATGTGCATGCATACACACTATACAGTGCTGTCAGACCTTTTGGTTGCAGGTAAGTCTTTCAAACATACCCATATTTGTAAGGATCCTTTGTTTCACAATTGCTGGAACTATTTAGGTTGTCTAAAGTCTTTTTTTAAATTTGGAATTAGTACAAATTCCAAATCATCTCGTAAACAGATTCCCTTCCCTTTTTTTGTGTGTGTAAAACCTTAGGTGAAGAACTCAGATTTGTGTAAGAGTATGCCAAGCCTCTACACAGGTTGCCATTTTGTCCCCCAATTTTGAAGTTGAGGAGCTGATGCTATTAAATCTGTTGCAGTGGCAAAAGCAGAAGTTTCCTCTGCAATCATCCTGCTTGCCCTGGTCACTAAAGAGTAGGTTACAACTACTATGCAGTTATAGTACAAAGGGATTAATAAACTGAGATCTGCTGTCTAGTTACAGATGAGTAAAATGTTTCTGGCAGCTTGCAGGTGCTGGGCTCTCATGATAACACTAAACTCTTCAGACAAATTGCTTAATAGAATGTAGCAGGACAGTAGGAGTTTTGCTACAGGAAGAACGTAGGAAACCTGAGTTGGTGTAGTTTCTGTGATTCTGTGTGGGTCGGTAGAAGAAATTTTTCTAATTCCACTTTTCTCATCCAGTTTCATGTTGGGGTCCTATGATGACGATGATGGTGCACAACTGTACATGATTGATCCATCAGGAGTTTCATACGTGAGTGTGTCAAAAATAATTCCATCTTGGCTTAAGTTCCCCTTTGAAAAGTTCCTAGTTGAGAAAATAGTAAGTGTCGTTCCAAAAGAGCTGTTAATTTTTTCTCTTTTTGCCTGGGAAGATCCCTGCTGGATCACAGCTTAAAATGAACAGAGCTGGGTTTTGCTCATTTGCGTGTCCTTGTTAAACACATGTTGTGTATTTCTTGGAAGTAACAGTCTCTGAGAAACTAATTTAAAGCTTGTCTCAGAAATTTGGGAGTTCATTCCACCTGGCTATATCCAGAGAAAAGTCCCATGCACTGCCCCAAAAGGGCAAGTTTTGTAGTGATACCCCATTCACTACATACTTTGGGTAAGAGAGAGCTTCAGATCGATAAGAGAGGGCTGCTACTCTGACACTGGCTGCTAACAGCAAGTCAAATCAAAATAGATACTTTTGTTAATTGTTGTTAGTGCTGCCTCTTCAGCTGTGTATTACACACAGGACGATACACACTTACACTGTTCTGATTTTTTTTTTTTTCATTTTTTTTCAATATATCCAATACCATAACTGCTGAGGGAAATAAAAGTGCTTAATTTTTATGTGCTTACACTTCAGTATATTTTCATGGTGGGTGGGTTTGGTTTTTTTTTATCCTCTAGAAGTGTAGCATTCTAGTTTTCTCTTCGATTTACCATAATAACAATAAAAAAATTACCTATTGCAACAAATTGAGCAGAAACACTGTCCAGGAACTACTGAGCACTTCTCTTTTCTATCAACAGTGGTAGTACTTTATCTAGTAATTAGGTTCTATTCAACAATTTGTGAATGTGCCCCAAGAGAGAACAATACCAAGGTTTACTGTATATAGCCTTCTCACTGTGTGAGTAGGGTGGGGGTTGTCACATGTTAAGTGACAGTAAGAACTATAGAGGGCTTAGTATTTAATCAAATTTGCATTAATTTTTTTTTTTTTTTTTAGGGTTATTGGGGGTGTGCCATTGGTAAAGCCAGGCAGGCTGCAAAAACAGAGATAGAAAAACTTCAGGTATGATGTTACAGTTTTGTTGTGCCGTTTCCAAGACAAATGTTCCTAGCTTATTACATTACCTTTTTGGATGCCTAGAATATGTAAAGTACAGGAGAAGCAGATGGAGTATTTCCTTGTACACTCTAGGAGATGTTTTAGCCTCTATAATAGCAGTATTTCTCAAGTCTTGCCCCTGGGCAATGGATAATCCGTAGGGAGTGCACATGTTTAAAATGGGAAGCGTAAACATACACTCCCATGCATGCCAGCGAGCAAAGTCATTGAGTGAATATAAAAGTGTAACTAATTTTTTCATTCTGAATTAAAACCTTAGGGAAGCATTGTACAGGTTGGTACATCTATTTCTTCCAAAGGTTTTAGATGATCCTTGTATTTTAAAAGTTGAAAAAAGCTGGTCTTGTTAAGGACAATGAGTGGAACTGCAGAATGCTGAACCACTGGAATATTATGACTCTGAAAATGTAATAGAGAAAAATGAAATCCTTGGCAGGTAAGATAGTGTTTCCCAGCTGACTAGTGTTGAGGTGCTGCCTTTTTTCCAAAAGATCTGTTCAAGTAGCTTGCTGTTACTGAGTGTAATACACCTTCCAAAACATCTTTACATGTCTGATGAAAAGGACTTGGTGCTTTGGACACTAGGAAGAGCACAACTACGGAGCACACCATTGCTGATACCAAAAAGAGCTGTTTCTGTTCAGCATTTCCTGCTTGCACAATACTATACCTTCTGAAGCGTTACAAGAAAGTTCTGTGAGTGCACACCAAGAAGTTGTTTTGTAGCCTTCTGGAGGAGCCTGCAAGCAGTTGGCCGTGTAAAACTTGTCTGGGGAGAGAAGACTACTACAAAGTACTGAATTGTGCCTTAAGCTGATTTAGAATTATGTTAGAATCCTAAAAGACATCTGTCCTCTTGTGTTTTAATGTCTGACCCCCTTGGAACTGAAGAGAGTTAACATGGGACAACCCTGGTCTGTCTCATGTAATTGTTCTTTAGTACTCCGCTAGCATCTTATTTATGGTTTTGGTCTGCAGAAGTAGATCACAGCTGTTTGTGGAAAGGTTCACAGTTCATATGGTTGTCACACTTCCAAGAACAGTCTGCTGATGGTGCTGTTATGTTTTCAGTTATGTAGCATCATAACTGAAAAATGACAGGAAAAATTACCATGTTCCTAGGCTTGCTTCATTCAGTCTTGAATCTGGTCAGAGGCTTGAATAACAAATCGGAAGTAGGAAGCCTACAACATCATCTGATCTTGATACAGGAATCTTGGCATCTGAAAAGTCATAATTTCAATTGCCATGTGTGCAAATTGGCAGAAAGATAAAGTTGGGTAATATATAATCTACCTCAAAATTTTTATTTTCTGTGCAGTACTGGGATTTTCAAAAACTTGTTTTATTGACTGAGTTTTTGTACAGCTGGTAAGGGTGTGTATTGCTTGCATTTTACAGCAGAGCTGGTAAAATTTAGTACATGGAAACAGTGGTGTGCCATATGGCCTAACTGCATTTATTTAATGGCTTGTTTGCAGAATGTCTTCAGTAATGCGTATGATCTTGTCACAGCAATGTGAAGCAAGTCCAGTCTTGCATGCCGATGCTTTTTGTTAACCGTAGACTGGGCAGGTTTCCAGGTCAGAGTTAATTTTGAAGAGATGAATTTGTCAAAACTGAAATGGGAAAAAGACAGAAGTGCAAAAGCTTTTGTGGGGTGATACCGCCTACAGTAGCCTGTCAACTAAGACTTGTTCCTGTGGAAGAGATGACTACAGGTGGAAAGTAAGAGGCAAGCAGGTAGTCAAAACTTTAAACGTGCCTTACAGGTACTGCAGAGCAGATACTGTATCTGGGGGGGGCACACACAGTATGTGAAACCCTCATATGTAGCTGAGGGTGCCAGCAGAAAACACTGCATTGATCATGTCTGTTGCATCTTATATGAATGATCTGATAATCTTCAGCTGTGGGAAAACTTGTAGTCATGTGGAGAGTACTTGAATCTCTTGGTCTCTTCTACAGTGCTTCTCATGCAGCTCTGATGCTATGTACAACTCTTTGATATATGGACATAATCGTAATTAATTCCTGTGATAAACTGTTAGTGTTTACTCTTATTGTCTGCAGAATTAACTAACATACCTGGGATGGGAAAAGGATAATGGCAAAAAATAAATTTACTTCAGTTTTTCTTTTGTAAATATGCATGATAGTAGCAGACTAGTGGGTTTTCCTATTTGACTACTAACTTCATATGCAGCAATACACACAGCAATTTAAATGTTTGTGCAACACAAGTTATATTTGCACATGGCAGCCAGTGCTGTGTGTGTGTCACAAATGTGAGGGCTGGGGCAATGGGTCTCTGTTCAGGAAGCTCCTTGGGATGGGACTGTGATGGCACATCTGTCAGAGCAGGCGTGGGCATTTCTTCTCCGGCCCATTGCTTCACCCCAGAGACTGCTGTGAGACTCAGTGTGAACAAAGGACTGTTGTTGTCTTAATTCCTTTACTACTGTCTCAAAACTAGCTTCTGTACTACAGTTTCGAAAACATTTTGAGAATTGGACAGAGATGATAAAATACAATAATTAATGGATTACATTCTGAGCTCAGTGTAAATAAAGGGGAAAGAAAGAAACAGTAACTGATTTTGAACTTGAAAATCATTTTATGCTAGGGAAAGTGTTGGTAAAATGTGTAATGCATTGAACTGTATTATGTGACTGATGTCCCATTGGTTCCAATGAATAATGACAGGTGCCTTTTTGTGAGTGCAGTATAAAAGGCTGATGTCTACCTGGTTTGTGCAAATGAAACCTTGAGAAAAGAAATGAGGCTAATCTTGTTTCAACCCTGCATTAGTGAAATACAATAGAATGTATTACTAATACATAGTCCAGAAGAGTTGACTGGCAAGAGATCTGACCTATAAACCAGAAGTTTATTATGTCATGGAAACTGGCATGAGACTTTGTTTTGATTAACTGTGAAACTGTTGAAAGACTGTGATATAACAGTGAGAAAATAGAGAATGAGATGCTGGTAACAACCAGCTGCATGCCTGAGCAAGGTAACACTGGAACAATATTCTCCACTTAGGGCATTGCTTAAAAGTCAGAATTGCTTGCAGAAAATGTTGGTAAGGCCAAAAGTATTACTATACTACCTAGAAAGAATATTAATATTATACATGAAAATACAGTGCCTCCACTGTATTGTACATGTGGTTATTTTATGTCATTTGATCATAAAATATCTATGAACAAGTCAAGCTTTTACGATGCTAAGGTTTATCTGTTCAGCTCCTAAGCTTCCAGCTGATGAGTGCTTTAAACTTTCAGTTGTAAAATTCTTCACTGGAAGAATTACTCGCATATAGCAGGCTGAAAGACTCATCATAGAGAATAAATTTAGCTCTTCTCTGAACTTTTTGTCACTTTTATCACTAGTGAACAGTAAGCTCATTAGGCATGTGCACAGCCATTCGTGTTCTGGCTTCCTGGAAATGGAAACCAGTATATTCTCTTAAGCTGTGTATTTTTTGTCTACAGATGAAGGAAATGACCTGCCGTGATGTTGTTAAAGAGGTTGCAAAAATGTAAGTCTCCGACCTGTTTTTCCAACTCCACAAAAATCTGTACTGGTGAGCTTGCTATAGTTTCAAACTGAAACTATTCCTTTTAAATTGTGTACCAGGTTTCATTTCTACCTGATGAGTACTCATGCTGACTCTAGTATCTTCTGCTATTCATATTTTTTCTCTTCTTGTGAGATGGGCTATGCTACTCAGTACTGAGAAATGCCTAAGGATGTGAAAAGTATGCCTTTTGATCTCATCCACTACTTCTTATAGGTGCAACTTGTAGCACCTGTGGATTAAAGGTTACACTGTCTGAATACGGTCACTGGTTTTAAAATATATAAATCAGTTGACAGATGGGGGAAACTCCTTGGTGTCCTGATTCTGAAGAAAGAGCTGTATGCTTTGTTACACAGACTGAACAATGATCTGGTGCTTCGGACATTAAGTAGCAGTCCAGAAATGGAGCTGAGGTCTTTGACCCAGCCTTCCTATTTGCCTAAAAAAAAGACTCAAGTGCTTAGGAAAGAAACTAAGCATAACTCTTTGTTTAAAGATGTGTATAGGGTATAGCTGGTCTCATTTAAATGATAAAGCTTGATACCACATGAAAAGACTGGAAATATTTAATTTGCTATTTACTGATGCAAATTAGCAGAACACATCAATGATATGATTGCCTGTAGTCACTAATACTATATCCCACAAACTCTATGTGAGGATAGCATATTTACAGGGGGAAAAAAAAAAAAGGTACCATTCAGTAAGTCATGTACAAGAGAGGGGAAAAACAATACCAGGAAGAGAGAAGACTCTCTGCTAGGTAGAGTGTGAATTGTCCAGTAGTAAGCTATCTTGAAAATACTTTGTGAATTAGTATCTCTTCAAACAAATACAAGTATCCTTTCAGGTATCTACAACACTTCATTTTAATGCACGTATTCTGTGCTTGTCACAAATTTAATAACCTGCAGCTGCAAAACTATAATCTCCAGCATTTTATGGCTATGGCTTAGAAGGATATAAAGAAGTAATAAATATACTTCTGTCTTTGGTGTTGCAGCATGTGAGTTTATTTTGGAGTTTGTGTCTGAGGCTGTCATGGCGGCAGCTAGAGGAAAGAATTTGTGGGATCTCTGTTCTTGAAACCTAGCAAGGACCTCAAAGCAGTTCTAAAATGGCACAAATAAGGCACAGATTTTCAGCTAATGAAAAGACTTCTGTTCTTTAATTCTGTCTCACCTCAAAACTTAACAGCAGCTCTAGATATAGTTCTGCTTTTCAGCTCAAATTCAGCTCCTTAGTAGCATTTAGCAAGATTGCAAAGATTTTAATCATTTTTTTTAACCCTAAAATACTAGCCAGAGTCCAGAGTAATGATTTCTTCAAGATCTTGTAGTGGTATGCTTTATTGCAAAAGGTTTGTAAACAGCTGAACATATTAAGAAAGGCCTCTAGATCGTCTTAGGCAGTGATCAGTAAGTCCAGTCTTAACAGCGACTGAAGGGTGTCAGAAGAACATAAGCATATAGTGACATTTCCTGGGACACCAATGTTAACTCTGTTCTTTATATTTGTTTCACAATACTTATATCAAACTTTAATTGGAAGTACTTAGTGTGGTGATGAAGGTATCCTTCCTTCCCCCACTATCTCCAAGCTTTCTATGTTGGCTAGAAATAGCTGGTATTTTTCAGCTTTTGTCTTACTAATGCTTTCTGAAACAAACTAAGGAATACAACCTTCTCAACAAGTGAAGCCACAGGTTATTGTATGTTCTACTATTGTTCTGAGTGTATGTCTGAACTCAGGGGTGTTATGGTTTGTTTACGTGTTCTGCCACTGAGGACTGAATACTATGATGCAGTCAAATCAGTATTGCTATTATAGTGTAACATTTTTATTCCATGGACTAAGGAGTGATTTTACTATTCTGGATGGTACTGCATATGCTCTCATACCACTTGTAGCTTAAGTGCTGATTACCATCACATTTGCCATAAGTATGGCAGACTATATGGAGATCTATGTACAGGCTTCTAATTAGACACAAGATGTTACAGTGTAGGGATTTAATCTTAAGTGTAAACTGAAATAAGATTTACAGAATACAGGACACTCCTAACTGTATTATAACTGATCTAGTGGAAGCAGGCAATGATGATGTAGCCTTGGTTTTGCAGTATTTGAGTCTTTATGTTTGTTCTAATTAGGTGTCCTGGTTTTGGCTGGGATAGAGTTAATTTTCTTTCTAGTAGGTGGTATAGTGTTATGTTTTGGGTTCAGTATGAGAAGAATGTTGATAACACACTGATGTTTTCAGATGTTGCTAAGTGGTGTTCATACTAAGTCAAGGATTTTTCAGCTTCTCATGCCCAGCCAGCAAGAAGGCTGGAGGGGTACAAGGAGTTGGAGGGGACACAGCCAGGGCAGCTGACCCAAACTGGCCAAAGGGGTGTTCCATACCGTGTGGTGTCATGCCCAGTATATAAACTGGGGGGAGTTGGCCTGGGGGGGATTGCTGCTCGGGAACTGACTGGGCATTGGTCAGCGAGTGGCGAGCAATTGCATTGTGCATCACTTGTTTTGTATATTCCAATGCTTTTATTATTATTGTCATTTTATTACTGTTATTATTATCATTATTAGTTTCTTCCTTTCTGTTCTATTAAACTGTTCTTAACTCACAAGTTTTACCTTTTTCCTTCTGATTCTGTCCCCCATACCACTGGGGTGGGCGGGGAGTGAGTGAGTAGCTGTGTGGTGCTTGGTTGCTGGCTGGGGTTAAACCATGACATTAGGATAACTTGAACATCTCAACCTGCATCTTAACTGTAATCATTTAATGTGTTGTTATACTAGCAATTAAGCCTGGAAAATTCTCTCATGGCTTTTTTTTGGGGGGGGGGAGGGGGGCAGGAGAGAAAGCATGGGGAGAGTTTCTATTAACGATAAGAAGAGTACTTCAACAGAAGAAATCTGTGAAAGGAAGAAAGTATATTTAGCCCGTTGATCAATCTGTTCTAATCTGTACTTTCTTTGTTCCTTCCAGAATCTACATAGTTCATGATGAAGTAAAGGATAAAGCTTTCGAGCTGGAACTCAGCTGGGTTGGAGAAAGTAATGCATTTATGTAATTTCTATAAACACTATAAAAAACTTACAACTTTCTGTAACTAAAGTAAAACATTGCTTCTTAACTTCACTCTGTATGTTAAGGTCTTTGTGTGAATTCTACTTAAGATGTACTCTTTTTATTGGCAGTAACCAATGGAAAACATGAAATTGTTCCCAAAGACATCAGGGAAGAAGCAGAAAAATATGCCAAGGTAAGGTCTGATTTTGGTGTCATCTCGGTGCTTCACTTGACAGACAAGTCTAGAGTACAAGGAACTAACTGAAGATTAGGCTTCTACTGTTGTGATGACTGGAAAATGTGTACTTATATCTATCCCTTCAGTGTTAGCTGATGTTATTCTGACAGGAGAAGAGTGAAGTGTACAGTGTAATCCAGTTCTTTCTTTCAAGAACAGTGTAATTCACCAGGCTTGCACAGGTGGCGTGCTTCTCCTTCAGAAGTAAATGTATTAACTCTTCAACAGTGGTATGAGTGAGTAGGAGAGGTAGTAAGTCAACAGCCCAGAACAGCCTGGTCTAGGCAACAGCCTAGAACAGTCTTTAAAGATAATCAGCTGGAGAAAGTTAGACTTCAAGCATTTAACAGCTTTGGTTTTGTTCTAAAAGTAATGATGGTGCTTAGTATTACCTCCTAAAGATATGAACTAGCCTGCTGAATACAACAAGGCTTTGGACAGATTGAGAGGATTGTGAAACTACAGCAAAACTCATTTTGCTTATTACAGGCTGAACTATAAAACAACTGTTAAAAGTATTTTTTTAACTAAACTTTTTTTTTAAAATAGGAATCTTTGAAAGAGGAAGATGAATCAGACGATGACAATATGTAACACATTGTTACTTCAAAACAAGTTCAACTTTTCTTAACTTAGAACAGGTTTGTTTATAATGTATTAAGCATGGGATGCTATTATGTACTTGTTGGAAGAAACTGAGTGACCAACTTGCACTAATAAATTTTCCATTTTACTGTCCGTTAGCTTTTATTTCAAAAGAGTATAGGCCAGAACCATCAAGAAGCAACTGTACTCTGTATCAAAACAGACATTAAGAAGGAAAGATATTATCAGGCTGGTGTTGCTGCTGCTTACTACAGCACTCCATCTGACCCATGCCAGGTACAGAAAAACAATCTGCTTAAAAATTTGACAAGTCTTTTTTTTTATACTGCAGAGTTTAATATTAAAAACTAGTACTTGGTTATTCCTTGAATAACCAGTGTCATGATTTGCAGTTCCTTTGTAGTGACAGTCTGTGACTGCTCTTGGCAGAAAAGATGAGAACAGATCTAACTGTAAAACAGCTGGTTACAGGTTTAAGGTGATGTGCACAGCTGATGACTCCAAACAGCCTATATAACAAGCAAGAGTTCAGGAAAAGGAATTTGAATCAGAAGTATTAAACCTAGGCTTATCCAAAGAGTAGGAGAAATTAAAAACTAATTCAGTTTAAAATAGTGCTTGTGTTAAGTTCTAAAGCTGAGAGATCTATTAAGCAATGTATCTGGAATTAATGCTTGAAGAGCTAAACTGTTTCTAAACAGCTTCATTCAGGTTTAGTTTCTGAAACAGCTTTATCACTTGTTGACCTTCCTAGGAGTTGAAAACAAGCTTTCCTGCTTTCTTTCCCTCCTTCTAGGAAAAAAAGACTGTCTGTTCTAGTCACTTCAGAGTCTTGAAAGACAAGGTAACGAACCATTCTGTTCACCATCTTAAAACACAGTTAAAATTGAAGTCTTGTTTGCACATGCAGTTAAGATTCTATTGGTCATCTTAATCTGAAATGTGTACTTTTCTGATGAATCAAACTCCTCACCTTTAGTACTACACACTAATGATCACCAGCCCTTAAAACAAAAGCTTTCTCTTACAGTTTTTTTTTTTCTTTTATACAGTTTTTTTCCTTATAAAAAAACACCTGGCCTTCTACAGTTTCTTTTCTAATGGGATTACAAGTTCTACCACCTTGTTGTGACAAGGGAAAGTCACTAGAGATAGACAGGTCTTTCTTGGTACTTGGTAACTGGCTCAGGTTTAAGCCTTAGCTGCAGCCTAGCTACCTGAACTCTTGCTTCTCCAGCGGAGCATAGCTTTCAAAGGCTGCTGGACCTCTCTCCATCAGGCCCGCCTGAGCCAACATTAACCACAACTGTGACAGGCAGCCTCTTTCAGTGTCTCCTCCTGAGGCAATAGTATAGCTGTTACACAGAGTCAGCCTTTAATTCTATGTTACATTTCGCCAAACTGAATCTACTACTGAAGTTTACTGCTGATTCAGCTGTTTGAGTCATTAGTGACTGCCAATCAGGAAACTCTCTTCAGCACTCTAAACATTAGCTGAGGGCTGACCTTTCCATCCTGCAGAGTCTACTTGATTCTCTTCATCCTTATTCTATACCTGAAGTGTTGCTGACAAACTGCTAAATGGAAGTTAAAAGCCATCCATCCAATCCTTTCAGTGACAGACATTCAGAATTAGGGACAGGAAGTATAGCAACAGTTACAGAAGCCAGGTGTCAGGGTCAGATGAGAAGAGCAAGAACAGTTGTGTATATTTACAAGATAAAGTGGAAGGAAGATGTTCCACAGTATGTCAGAAGATAGAGGCAGGAACAGAGCCACCTACTTGCTTATTCAGAATTTCCAAGTTGCCATGGTCTCTAATAAGTAGCTATCTAAAAAGCTCCTTTGAAGAGCATGCTCTGATTTTATTGTTTGTTGTGGAAAGGCGTAAAGTCCAGTGAGAAACAATTCAAGAGTATGTGCGTTTTGCAGTGGATAGTAGTACATAATAGTGCACTGCATAGCAGTCTTGCCTGTCGTGGCAACACATAGTTAAACAATACCAAGGCGACTATTACCATCAGGTTCTTTTCTAAATTAAGTTATTGGAATATAGGCTCAACCTGTTTATAAGACTTGATCTTTACCTATGGTAAGGAAAAAAAAATCTGTTCCTTCCATTTCCATTAACTGCAGATGGAGAAAGAGGAAAAATGAGCATTAGAAGGGGGGGGGAATACTTGCATTGATTCGGGAGGGGGCACAAGGAGGAAAAAACTGAATAAGCTATTTTAGTATAGAAATCCCCCTTAACAAACAGAAAGCTAGCAGGCTTCTATTCGATCTGAAATTAAGCATTGCTACCTTTTAACAATAAGGCTCAGGGAACATTGGAATAGATTTCTAGTCCAGGACTCTCATTTCAGCAGAAAGACTACTGCAGACTCCCCATTAAAGCTACAAGAATAGCTGTAACCTAGCTGCAGTTCCAGTTGGGATAGCCAATGAGACAACCACATTGCATTTAACAAGTAACTTACTAATTTGAATCTAGTTACTTAAGAATACTTAATTATACATTTGTGCAGTAGCCATCATAATGTTTCACTAATTTAGTCTGCACCTGATAGGCTAAATGCCAACTTATTAATTTTGCTACTGAGAATTAGTATTTACTTGTTGCTTTGTCAAACAGTGGAAGTTGAGCAGGGGAAGAGATCTTCCAAAAAGAAGGAAGTGGCTCACACAGCTACTCATGGCAACGCTGACCACATAAAGACTTAGAAATGCAGTGGGACAGGACAGCATTGTTAAACTTTGATTAAATGTTGAAGACCATGGGGTTTTTTCTAAATCTACAGAGCTGTCTGAGGCAAATAATTTGGTGAAAGCTAAGCTCTAGAAGGGCTCAAGCTGGATCTGGGATTATTATTTCAGTGAAGACCAGATCTCTTACAGAACAAGAGAAAAGAATATTAAATCTCAAGGAAAAAAAAAAAAAAGTGCTTACTTCTAGCAGAGGCTCTGTTCTAAGTACAGGACTAGGGGAAAAAAAAAAATCTAGCTGTATTGTAGATACTTCCTTACCCTCCAGCCTTAAACAATATCTAGGATGAAGAGTTTGGTTTAAGCCCAGAGACCAACAACTGATCAGGTAGCTAAACCACAAGATTTGCAAGCTTCCACCGGTCAGTCTCCTGTAGCTTCAGCTGTGGAGCATGTCTAGAGAAAGCATGTATGCTCAGAGTCTGCAGAGGTGATGCTCTAGAAGAGCTGTACCTTGAAACAAAGAATATCACATGCACCTACTTAAGTCTTACTACTTCTGAGCAAGCTCACTGAGAGTAGTGAGTCTCTTAACATGCCAAGGGACTAGGGCAGCCCAGTTTGGCTGACTTGATTCAGAGCTGCTTGCAACACATGCAGGCTCAATAGGATGGCCCTAACAGCAGGAGTCTGTGACAGTGACCTCTGAAGGCTCCCAAAACCAGCCTTCGGCAGCAGAGGCAGCCTGCTTTCCTACAAAAGTAGGGCTTGGATCCCCTTCCCTAAAATTAGCTTTTATAATTGGCCTGAAAATGTTCAATTATAACTTCAGAGTAACATTGAAATGTGAAAATTAATTGCAAGACTAACAAATGGGCAGGGTAAAAGTTTCTGTATCAGAGATCTGAGCAAGAGGTGATTCTTCACAGTCTCATTTGGGTTGTTTCTGCCCAAAGCTCTGGGAAGTTTCAGTTCTAAAGATGTCAGAAAAAGTGTAATTAGCCCATACACCAAGCAGCACTTCTTGCTTCAGGCTCGACAAGTAACCTACTTAGTCCAGACTCCAGCCATTTATGGGAATACATAATAGAGCAGAAAGTCAAATACCCACTTGGAATGCATAACTGCAGTTCTTGCCATGCTGAAACATTTTACGTTCTGAGTTTTAATGGCATGTGCTGTTGCTTAAGAACCAAAGCACAGGCTTTAACAGAACACCAGAAAATAAGACTATATAGACTGCCTCATCTCTTAGCTCAAAGTCATCCCTCCACCAAGTATTTTAGAAATACATAGATCCAACAATTACACAAGAGTAGGCTGTACAGTAAGATGCTTCCTCTCCCTTTAAGTCTCATACATCCACTGACTGTTACTCAGCACCTGATGAATCACTACTCTGATATTTAATAGGACTGGATGTGTCACATTCCCTGTTATAATTAGTCAGCAAGTCCACACACAGAAAACTTGTTAAAGAGAATTAAGAAGGGGGCTATGGTGAATGCAGATGGGGGGAGTGGGAAGCTCCAGTATCTAGTTTACTTACATGTATTTCCATGACTGCACCAGTACAGATTTCAGAATATCCTACTGGGCTTGGAGAGTTCAAAAATCAAGATTAGGCTACTGCATCAGGATAATCAATTTTTACTGTTTCTACTACCTTTCCACAGCCATAAAAATTACTGTTTTGGATAATATCTTTAATACAACTGACTAGTACTGATGATGAAATTATGTTAACATTGAGCCGTTGGAAGCTCATAGAAGAACAGCTTATAGAAATAACCCATATGTAAAATTTCCTGTGTGGCAGATATCCCTAAGGCTAGCTCCAAAAGAAATACTACAGATCTGTATTTGGTGCTGACTCTCAGAAAGGAAACATTTCAAACAGAATTTGTCTGATGCAGATCTAAAGTATGCCAAGCATCAGGTCATTTGTTACTTCCTTCTCATCACCAAAAATAGCTTGATGGCCTGAGGTTAAAAGCCCCACACACTGAAAGTGTGACTGTCCATACGGATGCAATACTGTTTGGGATGCTATCTGGCTAAATAGTCCAAGTCACCCTTAAGGAAGGAGACTTGGAATAACTGCATATGCTGTTTTGCAAGTCTCTTCCCTAAGATAAAACTGTAACCATAGAAGGGAACATAAAACAGTGAATTCAACAATGCATCCTAAGCATATCAGCTGGAAGATAATCATGACCTTAAAGTGCACAGTTTCATGATTCTGAAGAGAAAAATAGTATTAGTTGTCATGACAATTTGGAGACTGTAATAGCACCAAAAATACAGTACGGAGACTGTTCTCTCCCCCTCATTTTCTTCCTTCAGTTGCATATGCCTGTAAGGCAAGGACTAGCTTTTCTTCCACCCACCAGTTTTTCAAGTTACATGCAGCAAGGAAGTTACTTTTACTGAAGAATTGAGAGCTATTTTGAGACACCAACTGCTTTGTAACTTTACATCATAGAAGATCCTGCTACCTATTATGTCTAATTATACAGAGTTGCAGAAGAGGTAAGAGAGTGTAGCCTTACTGTTTGTCCAGTAAATACATTCTAGTATTTGAGAACATGGGATCTACAACCAAGCTCAAACCAAGTCTCCCATTTCCAGATGGGCTAAGCAACCACCACACAGTGTTCTTTCATCTTCAGTACATTGCTATTAAAGGACTCTGAAACAGTTGTTTAAAAATGGTTCTTACAAGTTGCTGTGCCAACCAAAAATGGACAACTAGAATAAAGCAGGCAGCAGCATTATAGTCCAAGCACGTGCATATAATCAGATACAGGAAAAACTGAAATCCCCTGAAGTCTCCCCTAAAGACAGTATAAAAACTACCCACTGAAAATACCATTTTAGGTGACATAGTAAGACAAGCCAAGTAAGAGTTTAGAAAGAACATGGGGTGCTTTATTGCTGCATAAAGTTAGATATCATTCAGTAGATGTATTGTCTACATATCCAAAATACATTCAATAAGATTCCAATTTCAGCAGATTAATAGTAGGCTCAATTACAGTAAATTCACCCAGAAGCCAATACATTCCAAACATGCACACACACACACACACACCCCCCCCCCTGCAAACCCCACCCAAGTGATGCCTAAGTAAGTTTTTGGAAGTGAAATTTACTTTGTTTGCAGGGCTTTTAGAAAAGCAGGAAATCTGCTAATTTCATTATTTCAGGGAAGGACAGAGACCTATTAGGTTAGACTACATTAACAGGTGCCAAGAGCAGGGAAGTGCTCGATGACTTTAACAGAATGCTTATGTAAGCTCCATTTCAGCTCTAATTCTAGATGTTTCCACGGTCTACAAAGCACACCACTTGAGAGGCTATTTTTCCCAACACTTTTCTATATACCTCAGGAATTGAAACAAATCTGAAATACTGTTTTAGGAGGCAGAAGCAAAATGCAGCTTAATGTGTTTCCTGTCAGTCAGTTTAACAAGCAACTACTTTCCCCAGCCAAATCCTTGTTTCTGTGCTCATACCAGTTTGTCCCCTGTTGTGCTGCTTGCAAGGAGGAGATCACTCCCACACTAATAAAAGATATTTCATTGATCCAGAATAATTAAACTCTCCAAAAAGACATGTGTTTTGTTCTTTCAGAGCTCTAGATGTCACACAACACAGCTCATTTCAGTGGTTCTGTTTACAGCTGTAGTGGTGTAACTAATGGGGTGACAGACTACAGAGATGCACTGCAGGGGAAAGCATATCCCTGAAGGTACACACCTCCTGCTAACAGTACAGTCTTGCAATTAATTCACAGGTTAAGTGTGCATTACATAGTGTTGATTGGTCAACTAACTCCCTGGCCACCTGGAAATCAGCTACCTGTAATAATATCCTCCAAACAATATACACAAATAAAAAGTCTATTTTGAAAAAGGCAACTAAGTAGGAAAAAATTCAGCATTTAATCACCGGCCGAACTGTAGATTCTCACTAACAGCAGCTACTGATAGCTGAAAACATTTAATTCAAAAGATTGAGGGCAATAATACTTTTAAAAAAGAATCAATACTGACCAACTGCAGTCTTGCTAGCTGAGGCTGAAAAGTTAACCCTAAGCGATTGAAGTAATTTGGACAAGCAGCAAAAGCCCTAGAAGAAAGGCCATGTAACCACTGCCTTCACAAGCTTTCTTTTGCTGAGCAACCATGCTTTGCAGAAGCAGTGCTTACTGCTCTGTGCTAGCCTGCATGCTACTGGTATAGTCCCAATGCAGTTGGATCATGTTGCCCTACCACCTGCACCTCTAACAAGCCGTCATTGTAATCAATAGCTTATCAGTGCTGACAAGCTGGAGTGACACCTATGCTGGCAGATGGACCATGTCCAAGGATTCACCATCAGTATCAGAACCCTATTTTTTATCTCTACAGGCACGGAAAGATACATTTTAGTAAAATCCAAACTAAGCAAGCCACTTACCAGTGTCTGAAAAAGCTTGTGTATGTGAGGACATAGCTCTTCAAAACTTTATTTCCTTCTACTTTTTAACATGGCTACTTCTGCAGCATGGAGTCTTATTGGGGGGCGGGGGGGAAGCCTTCCCAAGATACAAACTAGCAACAGGTAGCATAAACAAGGAAGATTCTTACTTTAGATTGGCCATGACAAATCACTCAAAACTACTGAAAAAAGAAAAAAACCCTGAATCTACTAACACAGGTATTGAGAAATTAATCCAGAGTTGTTTCACTTCAGCAAAGAGAACTAACAGCCTATTTCAGCTCTCCAATGTCAGCAGCAATCAACAGCTTAGATATGGATAGCATCAGACACCTATTGAGTATACATTTACTCCCAGCCTGATATCACAAAAGGCTGAAAAAGTAACCACACTGTTGCTCCGAAGTAGAATCAGAAGTTAAATATTTAAGAAGGAATACCTTCTATTTCAGAAGCTCAACTTACTCAGAAGATTGCAGTAAGATTCTTCAAATACAACCTCACTTAAAACTTTGAAGAGTTTTTCTCCTGTTAGTTTTCATGGCAATGAAATATGTCATTGCCACTCCCAAAACCACACGGTTTTTGTATTCAAGTTGTACCCTGCATGTTTGATTTAGATGGGAGGTTACTCAAGCAGTAGTATTTATAAACAAGATTCGACCCCGTTAAGAAGAATACAGACTATTTAGATATTCAGATGCAAGTTTCAAAGTTTTCAACTTATGTTTATTTCAGGAACACTAAACTGTTATTTTCTCTGTAGACTGGTGACTGACTATATTTACACAGAAAACCACTCCCCAATCCTGTAGAAAAAAAAAATCTCATCTCACCTTGTGAGATCAAAACTTCCACAGATAAAATGTTTACATCACTAATAATGTCTACAGCTCGGAAGCCAGCAAAAAAGCTGCACGCTGTAGAGATAATTTGGAAGCCAGTTAGGAAGTACAGAGTGTTAAAAATTAAATTTTACAATACTGGAGTGGCCGATGCACTAATGTAGCCCATATGTGTACATACACAGGATACATTTCTAGTACTAACTAGTGTCTTGTGCCTGTCACAAAAAAAGTTATTCATAAAGCCTGAAACAGAAGGTTTGATTACTAACAACAGGTAGATCTAATCCTTCACCTTTACTGCTGGCATTCAGAGACAAACCGTTACTTTGAAAAATATGTAACGGTGCTTTCCTACTCAGAACAGTAATGAAATTCTCATTTGCCGTCAAGCATCTGCTTCAAGTTTTGAAAGACAGACTGATCACTTGGTTGTAGATGATGACAACCGAAGTCCTTTGCCACATCCAAATTAAAGCTGCTGTACAAATCTTCAGCTTCTCCTGTAGTACTGTGCGCCATTGTTTTGTAACACTGCACGACTTCCCTGATGTGGTTGTAATAGCCCCACTATTGTCACCAATGTGAACTTGCAGTCCTTAGAAATAATACAAGAAATTAAATGGATTTTTAATCAAATTCCCAATCTTGCATCCCTTTGCTAGGCAGCAGAAGAGAAATTAAACACCTATATTCAGATAATTTAACAGCACATGACAAAACATGCAAAAACTGGCTTTAGACTCCAATCTTAAGTAAACCCTGGCAACAGGCACCCTTCCTCCATAGTTGCTATATTAGCTAACATTAACATTTGATACAAATATGTTAGCGATCATAATAGAAAATTACATACCAGAAAGAATAAAAATAGTCTCTTACAATACAGCTCTTACTCTGTCCAAACACAAGATTACCAAATCAGTCTTAATAAAAAAAAAGGAACATTTTATGTTTGGAATTAAAAGATTGCACAATACGTGCCAAAACACCGCCACACAGCTAACAGGCTAGGATGAAAGCAGCAGTTTTATCAGTTGAGAACTAAAACCTCTTCTCTTGGTGCTAGGCTGCTAATAACACAGATCAGGTAATGCATCACTGCACACATTTTGTAACACATGGGATTGTAGTTAAGATCTGCAGCCACAAAGCACAACAAAGTCTGGACATAGTTTGTTCAGTAAAAATGGGACTACTTCTCCCTGGAGATCTCTGAAGCTGCTAAGAAGAGCTACTCTGACAAGCTGAGCACATCATTTCACTAGCGTTACTGGAAAAAGCAACTACAAAGTGAATATTATTGTTAGCTGCAGAGCTGACAGGAAACCCAATTCTGAGATTTTTTCCTCACACAAATATTTATGACAGAGTACTCTATGTTGTAAATATTTTCATGATTATTCATATCCAGAAGAGATACTGCACTGCTGCAAAACATACCCATACCAGATTCAGGAAGCCACTACTAAACTCTGCAGTGGATATAATGAACTAATTCAGGCTTCCCAAGGGTTGCTAAACTTTGCCTTCTCCAGCAGCAACAATGACAAGGAAATGATGAAAAACAGCATGCACAGTTATGTTTGGATAACTAAATATCCATTTTTCTGAAAATGGGGACAGGAATATGCCAGAGATGGGGAAACTGTAGGTAAGCATTTAGCATTAACAGGTGTTCTTGTTTGTTTTTTTTTTTTGTTCTCTCACACACACGATAATAAATATGAAGGAACTTATTGCCGATAGTTGACAGTAAAGCACAATTTTCTCCATGACTAGGAAAGGTCTGACCTTTCATTTTCACAATCCAGCTATTACTGACTGAACTTTTCTCGTCAACTTCACATTTATCAGGGTTTTTTTTCCTTCATACCTGCATACTAACTACTTCACAACTTCCTACCACACTTGTCTGAGCAGTTTGCAATCACTTTGATAATAAAGCTTTGTGGGAAGCATGCATATGACCTTTATTTGAGCAGAAATACAGCAGTTCCATACACACAGAGGTTCTAAACTGCAAGGCAGATGCTTGCTCAACCACCACTGGAAAAGTGTTGCCTACTTAGTTAAAGAATCAAAACACCAAGGGGAAGAGCATTTAAAAAAAAAAAGGAGAACTAAACACTTAAGACAAAAATAAAAGAAGATAAAAGTCTCCTGAACATCTGCAAAGTCTGACAGAGTAGCATAGCATGTCATTACATACAAAGAAACTCAGTGGAACATGAGTCAATATTTTTACTATTTCTAGAGTATTTTGGCTGTGATTCTATGTGTATTCTGAGTTCTTTTATCTATGTATAAATGCAGCATGTCAAGAGCAATATGTGACTACTGAGCAGAATTAAAACATCTTATCTCAGAAATCTCTCTTCTCATTATTTTGCCTCTCTTCAAGCCACATGGTACATTCAACAGCTTGATTTGGCTACTACTTATTCCGCTCTTCTTATGAGGAGCACTGCAAGACAGAGACATTCCTCTACTTGCCTTTTCCTATTGAGTGCCACATACATGGAAGACTTTGGGCAAAATTTCTGTATATTCTGCAACTAATACACCAGAGACATTTTAAAGTACATTATTTTTTCTAATTTACTTACAGCCATCACCTAAGCTCTAGAACTACACATAACCAAAGATCAGTGTCATGCTTAAGAGTGCCTTTGATGTTTTTGTGTTTTGAAATTAAGAAGCCTTGTGCTAATTTGCACAAGCTAAGACCAAAATGCATATCCCCAGGTCAATCTCCTGTACTGCATCTACAAGACCTTTGGTACTAACAAAGTACACACAACACAAGTACAGCTGCTTTGAACAACGATGTTAAAAGTTTTTCTACCTTACAGCATGTCCATTTGCAGAGAGATTAGATACTAAACAGACATACTATGATTGTCTGACTCTAGAGCTTCTAAAAGTGTTAACATTGTAAAGTTAACAGAATGGCTTATGATAAAGTAGCTCACAACAGAAAAGTCTGCTGCTCGTTTCTTCCACTCATTTTAACTGTCTCCCTATAAGGGATCGCACTGGGGGATGGGGCACAGCCACAGGATCCAGTATAGGCAAGCTGTCTTGAAATCTCAGGGCTAGTTAACACTGACATACATTTAGGATGCAAAATTTCAATATCATGGCGTAACTCTTGAGTCCTGAAGTTCCTGTTCCAATGAAAAGTTATTTTACACCAAACTTAGACCCTTTTCTCTGGCTTGCCAAAAGCACAGCTTTTTCATTCCATTATACTAGACATCATCCCTAAGTTGTGTGAGAACGCTTACCCTGTTTGTTGAGCTGCCTCGCTAGGCATTCTTAGGTGCTTTAAATGCCATAAAAGAACAAGTCACCTCTCCTGCTGACTGGCTAGAGAGAGAGAGTCCTTTTCCTCACAAGAGCTAGACGGGTGATGTGCCATGAACTTCCTAAGCATGCCAGCTGTAACAGATACATCCAGGCGGGCAGGATTTTTCTGCTAGAAATCAGAAACAAGACTGATTAGTTTTGTCACAAACTATTATTTATTGAGTGGTACTATACTTAGTACAGAGATACAAATCGTGCCTCAAAAAAAGCTCACAATCTAAGTCATGATTTGTCCAATACATTCCACAGAGAGATCAGAAGTTCACTTTCAGTGATTTTTTTTTAACTTTTGTTAACGTTTGGGTTAGATTTAATATATTCTAAACAATAGTTTGCTCTTCAGTTTATCCACTGCATAAAGTGGAACTAGAGCACAGAATCAAAGTTCCCTCAGCACTAAATGTCTCAAACCTTTATCCATTTTGTATACATCCATGTATACAAGCATCTTTGTATTTACAATCCAGATCCAAACACCAGAACTCTAGAGCTACCCTCCCCCCCATGTTAGACATCTCCTGCAGTCAATTCTAAACATGCCTCGTGTGCATTATGCCTTACTAAACCTTCAGAGCTTATCTATACTATACACCACTGCTCTTTAAACTCCCTAGAAAACCAGCCATTGCTTGCTACTTTCCAAAGCATCAGATTTAATATAAAAAAACCAAAAAACAAACAAACAAAAAAAACCAAAATCCCACCTTCAAACAGAACTTTAATGGAAACTACACCTAAACTAACAATACATTTCCGTCAAATTAGCACAATGGATCTCTTAAATATACTGATAGGCCCCTCCGCTGTTGCTCTAGATCAACCTAAGGTATGTCTTGTAGCTAAGAGCAAGCACTGTCAGTCAGATACTCATTACTTTGTGGAAAAATAATGGATCTGCATTACAGTCAACCATGAAGCAGATTTTAGGTAAGATGTCAAAATGTGAAACAAATGTTAAAAAATACAGTTTTATTACAGGCTTCAGTTCATACCTCCTATCTAGGAGTGCCAAAGCGGGCCTCTTAAGACCAAATTCTCTCAGAGGACCCCTGACAGGTGCAGATATCCCGCCTTGTAAGGCTGCACCTTCAGAAAGCATCCATCACAGGTGCAGAAGGACCGTACAAGACTACAAGCTATCTCCCCCCACGCACCCCCAAGAGCACTCAGCCCCGTCACCACCACTCTTCCCCCGTCCTTGCTGCGTCTTCCTGCGAAGAGATGACCTCAGCCGCCTGGCAGGAGGCCATCACAACCGCCAGCACCACGTGCAGAAGCGACCGGGCAGCAAGAGACGGTCACGTCCCCCTCCCCGGGCTTCACCCCAAAATGCGTCACGGGCAGCAGGGGGGACGATTAACGGCGACGGAGCAACGCCTTCCTCCGAGGGAAGCGCAGCCACCCGCGTCCCGCCCGCACCGGCCAAGGGACCGGCGTGAGGGGAAGGCGGCACGGGCGGCGCCTGCAGCCCCTACCTGCAGCCCCGGCGCTGTCTCTGCTGGGGCGCTCGGCAGCCACCGCAGCGGGAGGGCGGGCCTGCCTCAGCCCCGCTCCGGTGGGCTCCGCGGGGAGAGCAGCGGGGGGACGGCCGCTGGGGGGTCCGCGCCTCACCGGGCAGCTCAGCCGGCCGACCGATTCCTCCCGGCGGGCGGTACCGCCGACAAACCGCCAGAGGCGCCGCCGCCCCTCCATGGCCGCCGCTTCACTTCCGGGTCCAGCCGGGCCCGCTCCTGCGCCATCGCCGCCGAGCGGGAGAACGGACGAGGCGGCCGCCGCCGCCATCCAACGCGAGGGCGGGCCGCGGGGAAGAAACGCAAGCAGGAGGAGGCTTCCCGCCGAGCCCTTCAGCCGCTGACCCGCAGCTCCCCCGCCTCCCCCCGCGGGAGAGACGCCGGCCACTCCCGCTCCCTTCCTCCCGCGGCCTAAAATGGGAAAGAGCCTCACACAAAATGGCGCCGGGAGGCTGACCGCGGCGCATGCGCTCTGCCTGCCTCGGGCCGCCGCCGCCGCCGCCGCAGGACGCCGTCTCCGCCCCCCCTCCCCTCCCTCCCCCTCCTCCCCGCCCCACCGCGTCTCCAAGAGACGGTCCGCACCAATCACATGGCTCCGTTCCTCTTCCTGTCTCCCGGTAGTGGCCAGTCACCGCGCCCAGAGCTACATCCGGATCCCGCTCCCCCCAATCAGCCGCGGGGGAACGGTGACTTCACTTCAACCTCCACCAACCGGCTGGCGCTTCGGAGAGGCACCAATCAAAAGTCCCCTTAGCGCTACCTGCGTCGACGGCTGGCCAATGCCCTCTGCCGGCCGCCCTGTGACCAATGGGGGTGCTGTCCGCGGCGCCCAATCCGGGCGGGGCAGAGCCCCCGGGGCGTCAGGAGGGGGCCAATGGGAGTTCAAGCAGGATAGATTCTGCTCAACAGCTTGTTATTGGGCTGGTCGCTGGTGATTCGGTGCGAGTCCGGGCTGGAGGGGGGTGGAGCGGGGCCGCGCTTCAGCCGCCGCCGCTGCTCGCGGGGCTGTCGTCGTCTCGGATAGGGGGGCCGCGGCGCTGGGGAGGGCGGCCGGGCCGGGCAGCGCGGGGTCTGCCCACTTCGTTCCGAGTTTCCAGGTAAGGAGGGTAGCGGTAGGGACGGTGGGCGCCTCGGCAGCCGGAACTCCGACGCTCGTCCTGGGGGAGGGGGCGCGGAGCGGCGGCGGCGGGAGCTCCCCCTTCCATCCCGTGAGGGGAGCGGGGCCGCCCGCCGCGGCCCGCAGCGACGCCCGGGGGAGCGGCCGGGGCCGCGGCGGGGATAGCCCGGCGTCTGCGGCGCGGCGATGTCGCTAGTGGAAACCCGGGAGTTGGTCACGTACCCTGTGTGGAGAAGGCAGCTGCCTGCCCCTCGTCCGGTCTGGTTTAGACAATAAAGGGTGACCCTGGTAGTTCATGTTTTGTTCTGGCCTCCTGACAGTGAAACGGGGGGGGGGGGTTGGGGAAGGCTGAACTATATCTTTTATGAACATTTTAGATTTTTTTTTCTTTTTAACAGCAGATAGGATACTCCTGATGGCAGCTAATACCAGTTCATTATAGGAACTGTCATGCTTGCTCTGTTCTGTTACCCATATAAATACGTAGTCTCTCCTTGAAGTCATGAATTCAGAAGTCATGTACCGTGAGGGTCAATTCCACCACCTAATTAAAGAGGGGAAAAAATGTTTTTAATTTAACTTTAGTGGAATATATTTATATTTGTTGTGATACTTCATTTTTGAACAATTTCTTATCTGTTTTTTCCGTTTGATTAATGAGGAAGTGTGACTTTCTACTAAATCAGAAGCATTTTCCTCCTTGTTAGCATGAGCAGTTCTATCTTTGCAAATTCTTTAATTTAAATGCATGCTTCTGAATCAGTCCATCTTTCTGTTTAGACTAATGTGCAAATAACACTTATACTTAGATTGTTCTACCATTACTACCAGTTCATACAGAATACACATGTTCCTCCCTGCCCCCCAATGATTTTGCTGGTCATAAGGACTGAAGCTCTTGGTTTTACTTGAAGTAGCATCAGTTTCCCTGCAAGCTCAGAGATCAGACAGAATAGTTATATATAAACTGGGATCTTTTGCTTCAGTCTGTCTTGGTATCAGTTCAGTAGATATAACCATTCAGAAATATACAATCCTGGCATTATGCAAATAGAGCAATTCTTCCCCTCAGTTTTCCACAAGGTGGTTCTGCTCAGAGAGTTCCTTTCATCGCATACGTAGATGAAAGGTGCATTGCAAACCTTAACACCTTGTTTACAGGTGCTGTATTAGTATCTGTATATCTGTGCTTATGGGTATGCTTTGATAATAATTTTCTTTGTTCTCATGTAATTTCTTAATTCAAGGACTTGTTTGTGTGTGTGTGTGTGTGTGTGTGTTCTAGATGGCATTGTCAGACTCGGTCACTACTTGTCTTTCTCCACCTGTGCATTATGTGATTTGCAAACTTGGATTTGAGAAGGAAGACACCTATGATATTAATAATATTTTATCTGAAAATGGTGAAGTATGTTGGCAAGCTGTTACAGAGCATGTGTGTTACCTTGAATCAGGTATGAAATGCATTTTATTATAGCACAGCATTAGCTTTGCTGCAGACTGGAGTACATGTAGTTCATATCTACAAGGAGCTTTAAATTTTTCATCCACGTTTGGTATTTGGTTATTGCTGGCTCCTAAGATTCAGATAATCTGTGCTACATAAGTAGCTGCTCCTTTGCTTCCTTGTTCATCTTGGTTCCCAGCTTCATGTGCCTGTACATAAGAGGGGGTTCAGTTCTGCTTCTGTCCTACCTCATAACTGCTTTCTTCTGTGTTCTTTGTATCCTTTTTGCAGTAAATTTAAAACAGTCTGGGACCATCAGTATTCCTACTGTTGCTTCTGGTTTTGTTTCCCCAAGTATAGCTTGTATAGAAGTACTGTTTGGTTTCCCTTCTGTATGCAAAACAGTTTATAATTGGTTTTTAACCAAAACAAAGTATTTATGCCCTGATGAACTTATTGAATTTTAATTTGCCAAATTGCATCATGCAAGCTCTGTTATTAATTTCCAGAGATGGTAAAAATGATACATGTTTCATAGAATCATAGAATTGTTTAGGTTGGAAAAGACCTTTAAGATCGTCGAGTCCAACTGTCAACCCAACACCACCATGCCCACTAAACCATGTCCTGAAGTGCCTCGTCTATGTGTTTTTTGAACACCTCCAGGGATGGTGACTCCACCACTTCCCTGGGCAGCCTGTTCCAATGTCTGACAACCCTCTCAGTAAAGAAATTTTTCCTAATATCCAACCTAAA
>JAVJGG010000040.1:16985016-17000832 GCA_035590195.1 Aviceda cuculoides | reverse complement strand
CTTCTTCTTGTTTTGCAGTGTTTTCCCGTGTGCTCGCGGGGAGGAGAAGTCTTTGAGCTGGAATCCCTCAAATAACCTTTAAAGATGAAGGTAGGCTAAGTCCGGAGCGGGGAGCCGGCTCGTTTTCCCCCCACCCCGCCTCGCTAGCTGCTCTGGCGATTTCATTTTTAATGGCACGTCTCGGCTGAGCAACAGTAGGATCGCGCTGGCTGGGGTTTCGGTGCATGCTGTAAATCCTGTTTCTGCTCTCCAGCTGAGGTGTGGGTGAGCAAAGCTCTTATCGTCTTGCAGTAGCAGTCTGAAAATTCACAACGTCTTTGAGTCGTTGTCCTTTGGGCTACTGTCTTTAAATGCTTCCTGTATCAGCAGCTGCTATTGCAAGTTTGCAAAACCACAGCTTTTGTCCCGCCTTAGCTGTTGCTGGTTTTTTCAGTACAAAGGCTTAACAATTGCAGTATGACTTACAAAAGAGAGAAAAACTTTTTTTTTGCCTTCGGAGTTGAAGAAATAATAACAATTTAAAAAAAAAAAACCAACAGAAAAAACAGTTATATTCTGTGCTGATTTCCTGTCTGGATGGACATTTTCAACGTGGTAATTTTGTCCTCGTTTATCAGTTGCTACAATCACAGTAAAGTGAAATGTTGAGTAATAAAGTCCAGATTAAGGAAAACATGAGAAATATTTCTCTCTTAAAACTCATAAGCAATTAGGCTTCGATAAAGGCATTTCAAGAAAGAAAAATACTAGTTAACAGCTGTTTGAAAGATTGCAACAAATTTCTCTAGAGGTCTCCTTTTAGTCAGCAGGAAAAAAACTATGTATAGAATGTTACAGACTTAATTGTAAATATCATGATAGCGATCTCAAATGTTTTAAATTATCTGTGTCATTGGATTTCTTACAGTTGAAAAAAAGTATAACTACCTTTTATACTGCCTTTTTGCAGTTAAAATATTTTCCTTTTGTATGCTGTATAGGAACGACTTGAATTAGTAGTCACTCCTATACCTATTATTCTTTTTATAAGGAGATGTTCCAAATATCAGTTCAATATCCTCAAAGATATTTCTGGGACAGTAATTAGGCTGACAGAATTGGAGGGGGGGTGTCAACATTACTGGTAAAGCAAAACTTCCTGTAACTTGTTTGTTGGTTTCTTTTTTTTTTTTTTTTCCTTTTAAAGAACTGTGTGATTGCAATTCTGAGTACAGATGTCGTTTATCACTTACAAGTCAATAAGTCTAAACGTTTAGATGTAAAATTCAATGTATAATGAGGTAGCTGTAAAAATAAATAAGAACAACTAAACTTTGTTCGTATTTTTTGTTTCTTAATAGGCAGCAGATGAGCCTGCCTACCTGACAGTGGGAACTGATGTCAGTGCCAAGTACCGTGGTGCCTTCTGTGAGGCAAAGATTAAGACAGTGAAAAGGCTTGTGAAAGTCAAGGTAGTATACTGTGGTTGTTGCTGATTTTATTAAAGCATTGTGCTGAAAGGACTGTCAGAGAAGATCCTAGTCCTGAAGATAAGGAAATGTTCATCACCTCTCTGCATGAATTTTAAAGAACACTTGAATGTTGTTTTTCATATTTTGGTGTTGGGTTTGGGATGGGTTTTGTTTGGGTTTTTTTGTTATTTTGGGGGTGGTAGTGGTGTTTTTTTGGTTTTTTTGTTTGTTTGTTTGTTTTTAGAAGTATGCTGGAACAAGAATGAGCTTTCAGATTACCTGTTCTTGCTACTTCTTTCCTGATCACATTTGTCTTCTGTTTGTGAATGCATCAGTTTCACAGCAATCAGTTTTCATGTCAGAAATGGAGGATTATGGCTTTACATGAATAATAAGGAATAAGAGCAACCTCTTCAGAAGCAGAAGTTCCATTTCATTCCAACCAACATCCTCAGTTTTATAGCTTGGAACTTAAGAGGCAATGCCAAAATAAATCAACATAACAGCAAAAAAGATGGCAATATTTAGTTTCTTAGACCAGGTTTTAGAAATGCCCGGGATAACATTTGTTAGGTTTTGAGCATCTTGCTGCTGCTGCTGCTTTTAAAACAGCTTGTTCTGTCTGTAGCTGAGTTTCTGTATGTGCGTAGTACAGGCACATAATATTCATTCACATTTACAGGTCGTACACCAAAACAACCAAAAAATAAAGCCATTATTTTGGTGTTGCAGTACTGTTGTAAATGCTACTATGGGAAAACAAGAATAAAACGTATTTAAGTAAAAGTTAAGAATCAAAGTAAAGATAGAAATTGTTCTTCTGCTTTGTTTTGTCAAAATCTTCCCACTTCCTACTTTCTTGTCTGCTGTCCAGGATATGTAAATAAGGCAGTAGTGACCCAAAACCCCCTAACAAGTAGAGATGAAAGCTGTTTTTTATAACTACACATGTAAGTTTTCATGTGCTTTAATGCTTACATAAATAGAACAAGCTATCAGCCTCTTCAGTTACTGTAGATCATATCACTTTATCAGAGTGCTTTTCATGAATAGAAGAAACCCCAAACAATTCAGATACTGGAGTCTTTTCCCTTGCTCTTAATGAGTACTTTTAGAAATTTGTGATGTTCTTTGAAATATGTGTTAATGAGAAGCTCTGTAGGAAGCAGTGTGCTGCCCTCCCTGGTCTGACATCCTTGATTTTGTATCTGCACCTTTGATCTGATAGAGTATTTAGACTGTTGATAGGTGTGAGTTTCTTTTTCTCATTAGAATCATATGCTTTATTACTCAATGATAAGATTTGGAAGCGTATGAGGCTGCCATGACTTGGTGGAAATTCCTGTCACTGTATCTCAATTATATTATAACAATTGAAGTTTTAACTAGCTAAGCCTGATATTGTAATTAAGAGCACGTAGGCACACCCTGGCACACCTGCCAAGAGTGCAAAGAGTCCAAAAAGTCCAGTAGTCTATTCCTGAGTAGCAGGACAACCTGCCAATGCAAATCATAGTAAAAAATTTTTAAATTAAAATTGCACAGAGTGCATTATTGATCTGAATGTGTGTTAATACCAGTGCTATTTTAGCATGCCACTAGTGTTGTATTTATAAATACAGCTACAGTGTAGTCTATGGTTGGGGGATAATTGGGGGAGCCAGAAAACTGGACATCTTTATAGGTGGAAAGGAAGCTCCTGGAACTTCTGATTCCTGAAAAGAAACAGGAATTCGGGAATTGTTTTATTAAAACACTGTAGGTGGTTTTGCTATAACAAACGGCAGTGAAACAGTTAACAATGTTGACATCTAAATACTCGTATTTTATGTTTCTAAACTGAGTCTCTTCAAACTCAGGGATTCAAATTGCATGGGCTTACAGTCACTTTGTCTCATCAGTGTTGCCTTCTCAAACGTTGGATTTTAAAGGGAGAAGCATAGTTTACTTACACTGTAACTGATCCTTATTTTCATTACACTTTGTGATTCACAACTTTACCATAAAAACTTTCCCTTGCTCAAGGTAGCAGAAATGGTGGTATTGCAGTCAGTTTGGTGATTTTTTGATACATACTTAATAAAGAGAGCTTTTTATTTTGGTTGTAGTTTAGTATTCAATGTGTTGTCAATAAAGTGCTGCAGTTGAAGTAGAGAGAAGAAAAACCTGCTTAATCTTCTGATCTGGAAGCCCAGTGCCATGTATGCCCTTGATTGCATCAATATCCAGACTCACATCAAAATGTATTTTCTTTGCCTTGGAATAGCTGATGTTTGATTTGCCCTGTTCTTTAAGTATGATGTTTCAGATTAAATATTAAGTGTGATACTTGAGGCTTCCTGTCAGTAAAACTGTCCATGCCAAGTGTTTTGTGTTCAGTAATGTTTCAGTCCGTTTGATAAAGATCTTATTTCCCAAATTATGATTATTACTATAAATACAGTTTCATATAAAGCATATAACTGTATGCTGTTAAAAATAAGTTCCATGTAAAAAAATTCGTGGATATCTTTCAGGTGGTCCTGAAGGGGGATAACTCAACTCAGTTAGTGCAAGATGACCAAGTGAAAGGACCTCTAAGAGTATGTATATTGCATGCCTTTTTTTTTCTGTACTCACATAATCGATTTGTAAAATTGTAAATTTTGTTGCTGTTTAAGTGGGTACCTGTTCTGCAGAGTTTAAATCAACAGAAGGAGACTCGTTGCTTTAGATCAGATTGATTCTAAGTGATTAGTCTTAACTCTTGTAGCTTTTAGAGGCTGTTTATGCTTCTCTACGTAGTATACTTCATATGCAGTTTTGCAGGCATGATGATTTTTGTATCTTCGTACAAGACACAAAACTTCTTGGAAGTAATGAAACTTTGAAACTTCTTACAAGTAATTGAGAACTTGATTACGAAGCTAAGCTCAAGCCCGTTGGACGATAGTAAATATGATTACGCTAACTGTGTTTTAACATAGTATATGTACTTTATATAAAAATATGTGTTTATTTGTATTGTTATAATATGTAACAGTTGTCTGCTAAAATACACAGCTGCATTGTAAAACACTGAATGCAAATAGAGCTTTTTAGAGGAGATCATATTTTTTGTATTTGTCTTTTCTCTGTAGCTACTGCAAGAACACCAGTGCGTGTTGTAGGCTGCTACTGAAATTCTGATCTAGCTGACAGTATAAAGATTTTTAAAGTATAAGAAATAGTAGTAATTGCATGCATATCAGCATTAAAGCAATACTTACTTTGAATATTTGAATATTTATTTCCAATTAGCCTTCTATTATTTCTTGTGAAATCATGCTGAAATTGGATGTTCTGAGTTTCTTGCTGCTTTACTGTCTACTTGCAATTCAGCCTTCATACTTAAGGACCTTTGTTCTTACCAGCTAAGTAACTAAATTTTACAAAGTAACATTTAGCTAAAATGAGTCTTTAAAAAAAAAAAAAATCTACCTTGCTGGAAGAATTAATGCCTACATGTCTTTTTCTCCATTATATGAGTTTGGGATTACATGTAACCTTGAGATACTCCTTTTCGCAGGTTGGTGCAATGGTTGAAACCAAAATGCCTGATGGATCCTTTCAAGAAGCTGTTATCAGCAAGTTGACAGATGCTAGTTGGTATACTGTAGGTGAGTAGCCACATGCTTTCATTTATGATCTGTAATCTTTGAACAATATATTTCTAATTATAGGTAATAATGTAAGTAATTATAATACAAGATCTGAAACAGATTTTGGAGGGGACTTTTTTAAGTCTTCCAGGTCTTGTTTCCCTTTCCATTTAAAATAGGACAATAATTATTTGATGTTCAGGGAGGGTGTTGCACAGGTAATTGCAGGGCTGAACAATCAAGTTTTATTTGGCACAACATATGTATAGTGATGTCAGTTTCACTCACACGAATTCAGAATAATTTTTGCAGATTTTAAGACATAAACTTTGTAATTGCACTTGTAGCTGAAAACCTGTGGCATGTAACGAACGACTGAAATGCAAGCTGCCTTTCACTATATGCAGTCTTGTACACAAGAAAAACATTGGCAATACCACCGTGCATTCTGAAGGCATTCTTCTGTTTTGTGTAGAGGGTTGTGTTTTCTATGAAACAGTAAAAGACAGGATCTATTTCTGATTAAGAAAAGAATTGAAACATCACAGCTTAGAAAAGAGGGGACATTCATTTATAATGTGAATAACTGCTTTAAAATAATTTTCAAATAATGATTATATCTGAAGTGAAATAGAAAACTATTTTGTTTCTCATGTTGGAGGCTCATGTGCTCTTCAGGGTCAGTGAAATTTCAGTGCTGAACAAGAATTCATTCCAAGATAAACTTCTCTATTTTGAATAATTAGAATTGCCCATTCTGATCTCTAGATTTTTCTGAAACAGTTTTAACAGTAGAATGACAAAACCAAGCAATGTTCAAGTAATACTAAATAAGCAAATAAAAAACCGCAGTATTTGAATCAGAGAGCTTTGCAAGCACCTGTCCTTTTTTGCACAACTTTCTTACAGCAGTGGAGCATTGTATTCACTAATAGTAGCATGGAGGGAACATGCTCCTCCTAATTGTCCTGTACATGCTACTCTTTGGCAATGCTTTTGAGATTAGTACTTGTAAATTGTAACTGTTTGTTTCTTACTAGCTGCCGTGTATACTTGAGTGTATTTAGGTTTACTTCATATTCTTCCATACTCTCTTGGAGTTCTCTATCGTATGAAGTGTCAATTATTTTGGTTCATTAACCCCTTTTTTAGGATATAAAGAAGATATTTTCAGTAATCCAACATTTCCATTGCAGTAGGTGAGGTTATGTCATCTTTGGTGGGATCAGGATAAGGTGCTCTCTGCAGATAATTTGCAAGGATTTATCAACTTATGATTATTACTGTGTGCTTTAAATGTAAGCTACTTGATTTACCGGTTGACGAAGCTCACTGCTCTTTGCATTTTTCTTCATGATTATAACATTGCTGTAAAACTGTAGATTTAGCTGTAAAATTGTAGTGTATGTCAGGTCAGGGAGGAAAGGCAGGATTATTTTGGAGTGCAGAAGTTTTAAAATCTGCTTTAGTACTATGATGAGACACACTCAACAATGAGACCTTCAACTTTGCTTCATATTGACTTAGAGGTTCACCATTCTGATACAGAAGAGATAAGAAACACAGTCTTGCACTAATAATTTCATGGTTTATAAATTAGAATTTCCATTTAAAAATTCTTAGGTTTTTTTTTAGTTTTAAAGTAGCATTTTTAGCTAATTCTGTTTGAATTTGGATCAGAAGATTTACATCAGTAAACCAACCCTACGTATTCCTGCTTCAGTGATTAAAAAGGCTTTGAACTATTAATTGATAAACCAAACATACTTGTTTTCTTACATTTGACAGGTGAACTTTAAATTCCCTGTTTTGGGGCTGATTTTTTTTCTGTCTTTTCTTCCCCCCCCCCCTCCCCCATCCCCTTTTTTGAGCAGTACACTTCTGCCAAAAATCTTTACTTGATGAGCAGGTAACATGAACAGTGAATACATGCTCTGCCCTGCACAAGTGGATTGTTGTTTAGATTTAACAAGTTGTTGAACTCTCCCCAATAATGTAAGAGATAAATCATGCATACCATGATTTTTACTTTATACATTTATTAAAGTGCAGTTCCTCAGAAACTTGAGCCGATGGATCCATTTTTGTCATTTTCTTCCCCCCAAAAAAATTTTTGGACAGGTGGAATAGGGAAAATAAACTCATATGTTTCCCATATGCAAATGTATTAAGACTGCTAGGATGTTGTAAAAATTTGGAGCTGGGGGTGCCTGTGGGATTTAAGTAATCTTATGGTAAGTTAACATGCAGTACAGTAATATGGCATGTAGAGTATATATACCTATGAATATGTCAATTGTATTCCAATTGTAACACATTGGAATTGTATTTAGATCTTACAGACATTTTTGTGAGTTGTATGTGGTGACATGCTCATTGGTGTTCAAAGCACAGGTAACATTGACCAAAGTAAGCAGATCATGAAGTTTGTGTCATAAAAAAAATGGTTATTCTAAAATTAAGGAAGTGTTCTAGGTTGAGTACAGAAACATTGAGGTATGAAAAGTAAGCCTTACCTTTTGCCTGCTGCTTCCATTGTATCTTTGTAGAAAGTTTTGAATAGATATTAGGTGAATGTTTATGTTGCTATGAGGCAAACAGTTGAATTGGCTCCTTTTTAATAGATGGTGGGCCATACCACTTGGCAGTCTTACTGACTGATTCAGTCAAAGCTAAAGAGTTGAGAGGGAAGTGGATTAAACAGTCTTCAGGTTTCTAGAATGTCTTCTTGAATGTGGTCAGGCTTGACATGGAAGGCACAAGGGAAAGCTTGTGTTTCAGTAGTATGTGCTTTTCCTGTACTATTTATTTTCTGTCTTTTGTAGCATCTCTTTCTCAGTGATCTAAAAGTAGACCGATACGGATAGGGAGACCAGCAGTATATTCAGACAAACATTTTCAAAGTATTAAGTACAAATATTTAAAAAATCCACCAAAACAAACTGTATGCAGGTCTACTGAGAAGTAATGATGCTCACTTTTGCAAATCAGGTTCTCTATTTCAGGTAGGTATCTAAAGAAGAAAAGTCAGCTGAAACTTTGTTCAATAAGGTGAACCAGTAGAAATGCTATGGTGAGTTTGCTGTAGTAGGCTACTTTGCCACCACCATAGTGAGCACACCACAATGATGATCAGTTAGTCTATTATAACAGTATCTCCTGTCTAACAGTGATGTTCATATACCCAAAATTATTTTTATTGCAGCTGCCATGGAATCACTTTTTCAGCTATTTTTACATAATAATGTTGTTACTGTAGCCATGTAGTCATACTGAAATTTTCAGCTGTGATTTGGAAATACTTTTGAAATTACTTTTGAAATTCAGCTTTTCAGTATAAGTAGGTGAAGAAACAAAAGCTGTTTGGAGTGAAAGTTTAACAATGTCTGGAAAATGCTGTTGCACAAGTCGGCTCTCTCACCTGCTCAGTTAAATCTGAAGTGGGATGACAGAAATAGCGGTCTAAGTTCTTTGGATAACAAATGGTTCAATTGGATGTTGTCATCTTTAAAATGCAATTATTTAATATGAACTTATTAGTTTAGAAATTTTAAAGTGCTGCATTGATGCTTTTGAAGTGCTGAATATATCGCTAGGTGATAATTGCATAGCATTAGAATGGTCTATCAGATCTGCTTTCAGCTCAGCCAGATTTGAATTACGGCTTAGTGTACCATCCACCTGATTCTCTGTTAACTTGTAAAATGCTTCAAGTGAATACTGAAATGTCTGAAATTACTAAAAAAAAAACCAAACCAAAACAAAAAAAACCCAGCCACAATCCAGACCACACCTTACAAAGTCCATAGTTGTATTTTCCTTCTTTCATATTCTCTCTGGAATCTTGCAAGCACTACCAGAATTTCAGAAAACAGAAATCCTTAGGTATATGTTCTTTTATATCACCTCTGTACAGAACTAGTGAGAAATAGTATCTCAATTGAGCAAGCACCTGAAGAGTTGTTGTTAGAGTGGCCTTTTTTATTGCCCCATCAAAACAAAAGTGTCGTCTCTCTTTTGACAAAACTCAGGTCAGTAATCTGTATGTGCTTAGATCTCGTTAAGTGTATGTAATTTAACCCTATCTATAACTTGAAACAAAAGAAAAAAAAAACAGATCAAATACATTGAGCCTTGTGTCTTGCATTTTGCTAGATAAAATCATGGTAAAGTTTTTCTAGAGAGAGAAAGAGAAAACATGTATTAACTTTCAGTAATTTTTCCTCTGAAATGAGTAGGAAATAAGGAGAAAAAACAGTGAGAGGAATTTGCCATTTCTAACAGACCTTGCTGTCAACAGTAGGGCTTTATATGCTATTTAGAGTGAAAGGGAGCGTGAATCCTTACTTTTTGAGAATCGTGGCTTTCAGGCTTCATCTAGTACTTCTATGTAAGAGAAGGCTAGATGTCTTTTCTCCTTTTAAAAGTTAGCATGAAATGGCAGAATATTTTAACATAAATAGTAAAGAATTTTTCTCATTCTTTTCACACTGCAAAGCCAACAGATTTTTTCCTTTTTGGCTCTACTATGGTGTTGTACATCAACATGGCCAGACACCACTTCCGAGACACCTCTGTGAGCCCCATACCTTTGCTTGTGCTGCTCTCCAGCCTCATGTGGTGGTAACTTCCTCCTCTCGTGTAGCCATTGTGGCAGTTTGCAGGGAATGCTGAGTGAGTGTGTGCTGAGAGGAGTTAGATACCTGAGTGCTTGTCCTTGTGCAAGTAAAGTTTTGGGTTGTCCGCTTGAGTTGTTCTGGGAATGAAGTATAGTCTCAGCCACCAGTTGCATCACTCTGGGGTACTGTGTTTAGGAGGGCAGGTGACAGAATGAAAGGTATTAAGTATTTGGTTCTAGTCCTCTTTCACGTTGCATGGATTTTGAAAATTCCAGTTCCTAATCCCAAGAATATGTATCAGAAGATAAAGCAACAGTGATGTCCTAGGACTTTCAGGAGCAGGGTTGCTAACAGCAGCCATTTATAGTCACACTTTTCCTATTTTTAAAAGTTTTCCTCTTCTGACACTTTGTGGAGATATCTATGCTAACAAAAAAAAAAAAAGCTTGGTTCTGGCTCCACTGCAACTTTAAGCATCTAATGTGTCTTGTTCCTGCATGAAGGGTGATAAAAGCTATTATAGTGCCACCAGAGTTAGTTGATTTCATCCATGCCAGAGGCCTGTTGGTTTGTCTTTTTGTAACTGGAACAGCACACATTTTGTAGTACGTGCAAGGCACTAGTCATGTTTGTGCGGCTGGTTTGACCAGTTCTTCCCAGCATCCTGTTGAATTCTACATCCCAGAAGCATCACTTCATCTTTAGGCTGTGCATGTGTCATCCAGGAATCCAAAACCACAAGTGTGGCTGAGGAACTGTCCAGTTGCCCCCACTTCGCTGGTGCTCTATACCACCCTGACCCACCATAAATTTGTTTTCGTCTTCAAAGTGTTGCTGGGGTGGATTTTGGGGAAACCCTGTATTTGCCTGGAGTCCTTCCATGGGACGTACCGTTGTTTAAGTGCACCTGTGGCACAAAGAAACTGCAATTGCTGTGTTGGTTGCTTTCTGGAGAATCTAGAAAAGAAGAGCACTGCATTTTGCTCTTAAATGTGTTTAGGCAGTGTGCAGGTAGAGGAGCAAATGTGATGGTGAAAAAGTATATTAACTGAACCTTGTTACAGATCAGCTGGAGGCTAGAGCCTCTGGTTATAAAACCACCTTTGTTACAATGTGGACTGAATGTTTAAAAAAACAAAAACAAAATGTGTACAAACAATACTGTAGGGAAAGCAAGCAGGTAGAATTTTTTTCTCTAATGTCTTTATATGTAACAATAGTAAGATTACTGTAACATGTCAGAAAAAGCAGTTTCAGACAGTAGGTTTTTGTTTGTAAGGTAATAGTCTTCTATGAGTAGACTCAAAGATCACACTTCTGTGTTTTCAGTGATATTTCATATACATTTCTGTAGAGGAACTGAAGCTCATTTAACGTGTTTGGGGTTTTTTGTTGTTTTGTTTTGTTTTTTAAATGAGTTCTGTAGTCTCTCCAGTAGCACAATAACCTGCAGTATCTTGCTCTTAAGCCCTCTTACAGTGATGAATCAGTAGTTAGTACAGTCCTTGTCTACAAGGTCATTCAACAAGTATTGCGTGACTCTTGGTACTTTCTATTTTTTTCCACAGCAGAAAAACAAAAATCTGCAAAACTTGCACACTTACATCTAGACATTCATAGATAGCATCTCTGATAGTTCACAAATTACTACTTTGTCAAGCAGCTAGTGAAAATAATTAAGAGTGCATAGTGACACTGGAGCAGTTTTTACTTCTTGATATGTACTTTTGTTGTCTTGCAGATATAAAAGTTTCCGAATAGGGTGGGGAATGAGAAGAAAATGTTTACTTTCTGTGCAGTATAGAATCTTTCCTCCTTTGGGCAGCAACAGTAACATAACTTGTTAGATTTGAAGTTAGCAAGCAGGTGCAGCCTTGAAGGTTGTTTTTCCTATTCACTTGTGTATTACAGGACTGTCTTATTCTGGTAACACTGATTGCTCTGTGTATAAGTAATATCGTAACTATTATGAGGATGTTATCGCTGGGGTCCTGCTATGTTCTCTTTTTTCTTTCTTTCTTTTTTTTTTTTTTTAATCTTAGGGATATTTATTAATCACATCTGCAGTATTTTGTGGCAAGTTTCTTAACAGTTCCTAAAAATGATTTTGATTAGTTGACTTGTTAGTATTTCTTATATAAATAGATGAGAACCGATGTTGAGACAGTGTTTTTGTGAGGACACGGTTAGTATCGTTTTTGCTAATGGCATATATGGACCTGCTACAGGCAGGGAATGGAAGGTACCTGCTTATCAATAGTGAGTGCAAAGTTGCACTGTTTAATGCATTTTTTAGGTACTCAATTTTAATGGAGAGATTTTTCTAATTTTTGGGAAGTATTGCATTGATTCTCCCTGGGAAGCTTTGTTTTTCTGTCATAGCTTTGGCTTGCCTAGGCTTCCACAAATAGAAAAAAAAATCAATTCTGTTTCTTTCCTGTTATTATCAACAAGGTTGGGATGCAGTGAAATTCTGAAAATCTCCATTTTATCTTCACTGTTTAAATATGCTCTGTATGGAGCACATTGAACTCCCATTCTTGGGGCTAGAACAAGCATTATAACAGAGACTATTCCTCCAGGTTGTGCTGCTTAGTCATCTTTTTTTCCCTTTCTGTCAGTGTTCATCATTAAGCAACGTATGTGGAAGAAAGGCCTTTGGCCAGCAGAAACGCTGCTTTTCTTTCTGTTGTTCCTACTTTGCTGTAAGTTATAATAGTAGTATATAGGTTCCTGGCTAGTATGCGTCATTCTCTTCCAGAAGTATTTACTGAAGTAGGAAGCTGGTATACCCTGTTTCCCCAACAAGCACATGCCCACTACAAGATTAGGTGATGGTAGTACTTAAAGGGCTTCTCCTTTTTTGTATGTGTTTCTTTGGAAGGACAGGATTGTAAGTTCCTTTTCTACGATAAATATCGTGGCCCTATAAACAAATCTTTTGATGACTACATTACATGTGTATGGGGAGGTATCTCCCTGTCTTCTGTCGTTGTTTCCTTCCCTTTTTAACACAACTGGTACTGTTCACTAAATTCTTTCTTATGGAATACAACCTCTAGCATTTCTGCTGTTGGAGAATTTGGAGTTGTAACAATAACCTATTTAAGGAATGATTAATTAATAAAAGTTATTCAGCATTAATTTAACAGTTTTTAATTTGTTTGTTAGTACAAGGCATTTTAACTAGAGTTAAGCAGTCTTACTTCTGGATGAGGTTAAAAAAAGGAATGAATTTGCAGCTTAGATTGTATTAAGTTCTTGTGACATGACTGCTATCATAGTATCAAAGTATCGCATAGCCAAAAAACATGCCGTCTGCCCTGCTGCTTATATTTGTGAAATCCTTAATATATGATACTGTACATTGAAAAGACATTGTCTTAAAGCCTCTAGGCCTAGCATTAAAAAGGCATGTATAGGGTGGCAGTAATATGAACGATTCTTTGGTGAAGTAGATTTTTCTTAAAAGTGAGATGGAAACCACAAGGCCTACTTAGTTTAAGAAAGGTATATATTTTTAAAGGTGCTGCGACTTTCAATGTGTGTTTCTGATTATCCTTTCAGTAAGGCGCAAACAAGTATTTTCCCTAGAAAAGAAGCAAGTTTAAAGTAGCTACAATTACAAAATACTTCCTGTATTGTGATTTAATTGGAGAGACTTCTTACTTGGCCCCACTTTAGTAATTCAAATAATTGATATTTTTGTATGAAAAATGGTGCTATCCTTTCTCCATTGACACTTCATAAAGTGATCACTAATTTAGCTAAGGAAATCTTTTTTTTCTGCTGTTCTGTACACACTTCGTTCTGCAACAGTTTCAGTTTATCCTTGAAGCAATTAAATGACTTCGAAATACCAAAAATATAGTGCCTTCTGTTTCTGCCCCTCATGGTCCTTCTACCTCTGCCCCTGCTGTTCCCCATTAAGATAGAAAATTAAATGTCACTGTCACTTTTCTATTAATCATTTTAAAAAGGCAAAGTCTTTTTAAGTAATGATAATGCTATGCTATTTCCTTCTGTGTAACACCACTTAATTTTCATTATTGAGAATTCTGTTGTAATTGTCTAAAAGCATTTTCTGTCCTGAGCAGGTGATGTCTGTAGGGAGAACCACACACAGACTTGATAAATATTTTCTAGTTTTGTCATTCGTGTGTGTGTATATGTATTTACATATATTTATATGAGATTCTCAGGGGTTGGATATATTGACTCAATCCATTCTTTTAACCTGAGTGAAGGGGTGAGGGGGAGTGGAACTTCAGCCCTGGAAGAAAATTACCAAGGTAAAATGGAACATATTGAAGTTGATTACTTTGAAGGAATCGCGCACTCTTACACTCTGCTGTGCATTTGCTTTTCCCTAGGTGTGGGACACTCTCACATGGCTGCTGAACAGAAATATTTTTCTACACTTTCATTTAACACTTATGCCAATTCCTTGGCCTGCTGTGGTTCAGGAAGGAGGTCTGAGAATTTGTGCTTCTCCACCTTCCTTTCCTGGAGTTGTGTGATAACTGCCCCTTGTATGAAAGAAAGTACTCTATCCTTTTGGAAAGATTGGCTTTCCTTTTAGGGGTGGGAGAGGGGTTTCAGAAGGGGCTTTGGTTTTTTGTTGTTTTCCTTTTTGTAGTCCACCCGTTTCGGTTTTGGAAAATGTAGAGTGGCCTACCGATTTTTCCCTGTATGGCAAGGGACAAACAGCTTCTGTAGAGCAGGCCGGTTCTGTACCTTCAACTAGAGAAGAGAGAAGTGGCAGGAACTGAGAGAAATTGCAGGAAAAGGCTTTGTAGGAAGAGGGCTCCTTTTGAGGCATGGGGTAGACTTGTCTTCATTCATGTATAAAACTGGGAATAGGATTGAAAGCATGACTGCCAAACTCTGAAAACATGCTCACGCTTTCATTGTGTCTGGTTCTGAGGGGTGATTAGGAAAATTTAATCATTCAGCATTAATTATTTTTTCTTCCATGTTGTTTTGTCCATGGAAGTGAAATATACATTTATGAAGTTGATGCTTCTACAGTTGCAATTACAGTTTGCAATCTATAATTGCCTCATACTGGACAAGGAATATCTAATTATGTGACTTTCAAAGTTCTAAGTTAACTTTCATGTTGTCATGGTTTAGTGTGTTTTACTAGTGTATTTTACTTAACATTCAGTATTTATAAGATTTTTATCTTTTAGGGATGAAAAAATGGTATGTGTCATCTGTTTTGTGAATGGTTTACTTGATTTCTTTCTTTCCTGTACTAGTTATTATTAAACAGGTAGAGCTTCCAAAATTGGAGATAAACGAGACCAATTTTTTTTTATTTATTTACTGTCAAGTATCAGGTTCTGTTTGCTTTTTTTCAGTAGTTACCTGCTGCCAATCACCCGCCATTTGTCCCCTAAAATGATTGTGAAAAAATAGTACTTTGACTTTAGTTCTGCATGTGTTTGGCAAAGTATGATGATGGTAATCTGCTTTTAAGTCTCTTCAGAGCAAAGAAAAGTGGCCCACACTGTAGGGTGCACAGAATGTTTAAAAAAAACCAAAAAAACCCCCCAACCAGCCAAACCACCCTAAAACTTAAAAAATATGCCAATGAAATAATATTATCAAAGTGTACAGAGAGAGCTGATGAGTGACAGGTGAGTAATGAAACTTAAACTTCAACAAAATCCATGCCACCCCTTTGTTGTTATTGTAAGTGTAAACCTGTGACAACACTGAACTTCAGAATTGTTTTGAGCACTCTGGTGCTTTGTACTTGGCTGATCAATGGGTACCAATGCTGAATTAGTATTATGGAGGGGAGGAGCTTATACTTTGTTTTCACAGTTAGTGCAAAGTGTTGCAGTAGTGGCTTCCTTGAGCTGTAAGCTAAACTACAAGATTTTGACAGCAACATACTGACATTGGGGTTGATGGGTCTTACTGGTATTTATATTTTAAAAGTTTTGAAAATATTATTAACTAGTATAGCTAATTAGGCATATAGGTATCTGCTGTTCTTAAAATATTAGTTTTTTTGGAGGATGTCCTGGTTTCAGCGGGGATAGAGTTAATTGTCTTCCTAGTAGCTGGTACGGTGCTGTGTTTTGAGTTCAGTATGTGAAGAATGTTGATAAC
>JAVJGG010000040.1:16957930-16984916 GCA_035590195.1 Aviceda cuculoides | reverse complement strand
TGTTGTCATTTTATTAGTGTTATCATTATTGTTATTAGTTTCTTCTTTTCTGTTCTATTAAACTGTTCTTATCTCAAGCCATGTGTTTTACTTCTTTTCCTGATTTTCTCCTCCATCCCACTGTGGGGAGGAGGGGCGGTGAGTGAGCGGCTGTGTGGCGCTTAGTTGCTGGCTGGGGTTAAACCACGACAGAGGAGTAAAAGTTAGTTGCTTTATGTGTACAAGTATTATAACATACACCATTAAGATAATTCAGTAGTGGGATATACCACAGCAGTATCTCTACTCTGAAGATGGAGGAACCTTAAAGCTTATCTTATCAAGCTAATTTGTATTCATACCTTTTTATATAGTTATTATTTTAGTATTATAGCAGTCTAAGGTTTTAATCTAAGATAATGAGAATGTGACTGTTCTATTTAGGTTTTTGACAAAATAAGTGCTTTTCTTGCTGTGTTTTTGCTAACAATACACATATATTCAATATTTGTGCTAGCTTAAGAGATTCTTTTTTTTTTTTTAATAGAAGTGTGTCAAAATTATCATACTGATATGCACAACACTTGAAACTTCCTTTGCGGGGGGGGGGTTGGTGGTTTTGTGGGGGTTGGTTTGTTTTGGTTTTTTGTTTTTGGTTTTTTTTTGTTTTTTTAAGTTCACTACTGGACAAAATATGTTTCAAGTAGTTTAAATATAGAGTAGTATCTGCACTTTGACCCCATACAAATAAACTTTTACCTTACTGGAATGACAGACTGCAGCCACCTGGTCTCTGCTCTTTGAAAAGGGCCCGTTCACATGGCTCAGACAGTGGGATCTGAGCCAGTTGGGGGTGGGGGGAACTAGTAACTTTTCTTTCCTTCTCTTCAAGGAAATTTTCATGAAAAGGTTTTATTTAAACTGACTAAAGAGTAAACCTTTCTCAGGCAGAGCTTGCAATAGCGTCATAGCATTGTAGTGTTCAGGTGTGTGTTGGTGGAAATTGATGGAACTTCCCTTTCATTTATAAGTGAGTTTTAAGAGCACAGGATGTCTACTAAGTATTCTTTATAAATTGGTCAGATTTATAGCTGCAAGTTTCCAGTACTCCCAGTCTGTTGGTAGCACAGTATTGATAGTGTAGCAAAAACTTATCACACGCTTGTGTTTCTTTCCATTCATTTATCTTTTTGTGGGGTTGTTTGTAGCAAGAGGGAGGATTGAAAGGTAGCATAAGGAATAAATGGTAGAGTTTATTAAATAAAAAAAAAAAAAGCCCAAACCAAACAAAACCCTAGGATTGTTAGATAATAGTAGCTGGTATGAATCCAGTAGCTATGGTTTGAAATGTGCAGTGTACTGATAAGAAGGATGTCTAAATTAGACTGAGAGAACTGCATCCAAAAGCCTTACTTTATACTGGCTTGAATCTCTGTGTGAAAATGTTATCTGTTCTTAGACTGAATTTTGAAAACCACCCTTCATTTTGCTTGTGAACTAAAGAAATGTTTAAATGGAGGTCTTGAAAGTCATGTTTTACAGAATATTCTGGATTGTGAGATAAATAGTAGACTTGTTTTGTCAGCTTGGGAAAGATCTGATCATCTTGTGCTAATGTGTTTTCTTGGCTTCATGCTAGTTTTTGATGATGGTGATGAAAGGACCTTGAGACGAACTTCATTATGCTTGAAGGGAGAAAGGCACTTCGCAGAAAGTGAGGTGAGACAATGGTGGACATGCAGCGAAAATGAAGTAGTTTGTTTGCTTATTTATTTATTTAATAATGAGAAAAAAATGCAAACTAATTTTGTTTCCTCTTTTTCCATGTAGACACTTGATCAACTGCCACTAACTAATCCAGAGCACTTTGGAACTCCAGTTATTGGGAAGAAATCTAATAGAGGAAGAAGATCTTCTCTTCCTGTGTGAGTTTTGATAGTGCTCTATTGCTTTCCTTTCCTTTAGTGTCTTTTGCTAAAACTGAAGTAGCACCATTGAAGCTGTAATGGTCTGAATGCTCTATCATGCAAGTTGTGTGCACAGCTTATGGACTTAAGTAATTCAGTTCATGCAGACGTGTTCATGTGTTAGCAATATTATGAAATTGATGGGGTTTTTTGCTTGTAGCAGCCTTAAGAATGTTTATGCTTCTTTCATACAATAGGAACTCGTGTCAGGAAATGTAGGATGTTTAACCTTCTTTATACTGCACAAAGTAGGAAAAAAAGGTGCTTTTAAATTTCTGGGGTAGAGACCGTTTCTCTTTGTTTTGTCTGTGCACAATCAAACCCTGATTCAGGCCTCCAATTCCAACATGATGCTGTTGTAAAATACTACTACTTGGAAAGAATTTCTACAAAAGTCCTCTTACTAAGTAAGTGCACTTAAATATTGAGTGTATTTCAAGCAATTTCAGCTCTTAAAATTCTAATTTTGTTTTTGAAGCTTTGCAGAAGAGGAAGAAAGATGTGGTTGTAAGCTGTATTTGCTTTCAAATACTAACTTCAGAGGAAAACTTTAAAATACTGTGTGTTTTAATAATTTAGTACTGAAGATGAAAAGGAAGAAGAAAGTAGTGAAGAAGAGGATGAAGATAAAAGGCGCCTCAATGATGAATTGCTTGGCAAAGTTGTGAGTGTGACGTGTAATTCTGAGAAGGCAGACTGGTATCCAGCTTTGGTAAGTTGCTTAAGACATTAACACCTCTAGTGTCATACTACTAATATCTTTTTAGACAAGAGTGTCATCTTACTTGTTACCTTGTTCATATAGCAGTTTTCCTGGATAGGATGGTTTGCAGACTTAACAACTTTTACAGCAAAGTTGCGAATACATTCAGGCTAAGCTCTGCTGCCTGTATTTGCTAAAAATACAAATCCTCTACAGTATCTATGAAAGAGTAGGAGAGCAAAGATTTATGCTTATGTGTAGTTAGTTTCATAGCTCTTAAGTCTTTCAAAACTGTACATAAAATGATTGGTATGTAACAATATTTGTCTTCTGAAAATATGATACATTAGGACTTGCACTCCCAGACAATTTTAACAACTAGATGTATGAATTTTAATTGCAGTGGAATTTTGAGCTTTTTGTATTTAATGTTGCCTTTTTGCTTAGACTTTCAATTTTATGAAATACTAGTTTCTTTCATGCTTGCATTTACATAAATGGCCAGTTACTCTAGCAGTAGGGGTTGGTTATTTTTATTGACTGTCAGTATAGGATACTGCTGTTCATTGACATTGCTGATAAAAATTATATTAAATCAAGTACAAGTAGACTCGTACGGTAGAGGTAGACACTTTGCAGATTCTTTATACACACAGAAAAGTTCAGGGATACATATAAAAGTTGCTTTCTTTAATAAACTTTTTGGTATTGTCAGACAAGCTGAATATGCATCTGTCATCCATCAGAGATGCGTTTGTTTAAAAAAAAAAAAGGCATTTTGAGCATTAAACAGGCAGGTTTGGTTCGCTAAATTTTGCAGATGTTATTTATTTAACTGTATATTCCATAGTCCTTTTGAGTTTTCAGGGTTAGCTGGAACAAGCTGAGCTGTTACAATCTTCTAACTTAGTTTAACATTTTATTTCCCTGCCTGAATCCAGCATCAAAGGTAACTAACTACATAGGCTTCCCTTCCTTGAAAGAACACTATGGTGTAATGTAGGGTGAATAGTTGACACTGAGTTGTCCAGCTTTACGTATCTCAGTTTAAAATGTGAAATGTGGTATTGTTGTACGTGTTCTGATCGTTGTATATCCCTTTACTAACAGCAGATTTTAACTTCACATTGTTCTAACTAGGGAATTAAGTTACTGGAGGCCATGTACCTGTTCTGTTCTCTGCTGCCTCAGAAACAGGAATGTCTTACCTTGATTTTGAGGGTAAAACTTCTGACTCATCTGACTGGGGTGGCACAGCTTCCATTGAGTCTTGGTAGATTCAGAAGTTCATCTGGATTTGACATTTTCTGTCTGTATATGGTCTAGAGCAAAATGTAAACTTGTTCTGTTTGTGGTAATACAAGTACTGCAAATGTGTTTTTATCACCTTTTTAGACTTGGAGATGATACTGGTTTGGAATGATGTGCTGGATTCCATACTGGCTTATACTGTTCACAACTAAAAAAAAAAAAAAAAAAAAAAAAACAACAACAAAACAAACAAAAACCTAGTTACCTCTCAGTTTGAATGCCAAAGATCACAACCTGATATAAGTGGGGCTGTGACTTTTTAGATAGATGCTTTAAACAGGTTTTGTGTGAACAAGAGAAAAAAAGCCGAGTGAATAAACAGGATCCCATAATGTCACCCCGGTAGACTATTTTTGAGTTTACAAATGAAATTGCAAACTTTTCTGGTTTGTATGTAACAAGTAAAGCTAATAGTTTGAGGTAAACTGCTTTTTGAAATTTGTCATTGTTGGCCTTAGTAATATAAATTGGAGTAGTTTTCTTTTCTTAGAACTGGAAAATATAATAGAAGAAACAGGAAAACAGCAGTTTTCCTGCTGTCCATCTTTCTTTCCTTTCAAGATCAGCTTTTTTTTTTTTCTTAAAAAAAGTGTTTTATTTGAAACTTTAGGTTGTGTCTCCCAGCTGTAATGATGACGTCACAGTGAAAAAGGACCAGTGTTTAGTTCGATCCTTTGCAGATTCCAAATTGTAAGTAATAGCTTACTTTCATTAAATGCATATGGGAGAATAATGCAAAACTAATTACATATTGCACCTGAAGACATTGTTTCTTACAAAAGGAAAGGGTACAATTTTCTATATTGTTGGCTGCACGCATTTGTCATTGATAGTCCATTTCCAGCTAACTACTTTTGTGATTACTCACCCACCTTTACGTTGTGTGTGCTGATAAGAGTTCATTGGATTAATAGTTTCTGGTGTTTCTTTATTAAAAAAAAACAAACAAACAAAAAACAAAACACCAACGTTGAAAAACCAGGTGTTAACACTTCAGATGATTCCTGTTCTTTGTAGTGTGAGTTTTGGTTCTAATTATTTCCCTTAATGTCTTAATTATTATGTCTTTATGGGTGTCTGCTGTAGTAGTTTGGTTATCTGATTGACTCATTACCTCCAGTGCCCAGATGTCCATGGCTGTTTAAAAAGCAAAGTTTAAAAGTGTTTAATCTACTTCTTTAAATAAAAAAGTGAATGTAAAGTAACTGTTCAATTAAAATTTTTACAGAATCTGAACCAAGATTCCTGCAAAAAGAAAGAAAGGTCCTGTTAGTCCATCCTGCCTCCAAAAGTGGGAGGAGGGAGAGAGGGGTGGGGGAGGAAGAGAGAGACAGAGACTTGTGTCTGTCTTAAGGAATAATATATTCAAAAGAATACAAAGACTGGGGTTTTTAAAGCTGTTTCCCTTTATTTCTCTTCATCCTTACTTCTAATACATCTGTCTCAACATACTGTAACTAAAAACTTCCTTTCCGAAGGCCAGCTGTCACCTCTCTTTCCCTCTTTCTTTCAAAGTGAACAATTTGTATTTTTTTTTAATAGCCATGATTTTGAGCAGGGTGTGAGTACTTGATTACTGAAATGTATTTCAAGTAACCAAAGACTTAATTCATTTTGGCCTTTTAATATGGACGTGTATCATCAGCCTTTAGATAAGTCTGGTTCTTTATATGCTGAAGGTAGAATGTTATTGGAAAAGCATGCAGACTTGCTCTGTTTTACTTTTTTTTCCCCATAGTCTTATGGCTTTAACTTCAGAAAATGGCGACCTCCAATTCCTGAGGTTTTACTCCAGTTTTTCTGAAATAATGAAAGAAGAAAAAAAAATCTTTATAATAACTCACTTGTAAGGCTTTCCTTGCAGGTTGGTTAGCATTTCTATTGTAGTAAATCAGTAACTGAATATTCAGTATAACTTTAGAACAGAGCAACTTCCATATATTTTGCTGTGAGAACACTTTTGTAATTTAAAAATAAAAATCAGCTACTTATCAATGCAGATATGTGAATTTGGCTTCACTGTTGTTCTGTGCTAGTAGAAATGCATTTTGAAAATAGTGGGCTTGTTTCTTTCATCTTAGCTAGATTGCTATTTTGGGTAGCAACTGTTGATCGATGGGAATATTTTCAATTTAGAAAATGTTTTTCACCTACGTAGAGTATTTTACCTTTGCAAATTTGTGCAGGTTGGACATTTAAAATAAGAGCTTTACAACCTTCTCTTAATTATTTAATAACAAGTGTTCTTTTAGTGTCTGGATTTCAAAGAAAAATTGGAAACTTACTCTGGGTTTGAATCTTGTATTAGGACCTATGATAAAAAATGCCTTATGCATTTAGTTGGTAGAAAGGGGACCTTGAAAGTGAACAATAAATCTTGAAAATTTTAAAAAGTGCTGTTTTTCTAAGTCAAATGCTTGCTTTACTGTGATTTAAAAATAATAACAGAACTTTATTCTTTTTCAGTTACTCAGTAGCAAGAAAAGATATTAAAGAACTAGATGTTCAAAACTTACCAAAATCTGAGCCCTCTCCTAAAAAAGGTAAATTAGAATAAATTCTAGGTCTTAAAGAAGTCATCTTGTGCAATAGTACTTTTAACTTTTGCAGATAAATGATGGCCTGTTGATTTCTGATAGTTGCTCTTGGATATTTTGCAAATGATTTTAAATGTGACGAATTAGAGAAACTTTGGATATAGCTGCCTTATTAATAAAATAGCACCTAGCAGAAGTCTTGTTTATTTTATTTTAATTTCCTCTTTTGATCCAGTCCAAATGGGTGGAAAATGAATAGAATATTTTCAAGGTAGTGTATTTGAAATGTCATTGAACAATGGAATACATAGTTACCTCTCCTGACACTAAAGTTTTGTGCTATTGCTCAAAACACTTTATCTTTACACTAAAAATACCCAGACAGCAAGGTGTAAAGTTTATTAGAATAGCCTGCCTGTGATTAATGTTTGATTTAAAAGTATAATTACAGAACTTGATTTCTGGATGGATAGATGATGTAACTACAGTATCCATGAGCTTGTAAAAGGCCAGATTCTCACTTTAATGTAATTAATTCTTAACCTTTTAGTGTTGTTTCTCCCAGTTGGATCTCAAAACATGAAATTTGTTAAGGAGAAATATTTAAAATGTATTTATTAAAAATAATTTTAAAAAACCTCAACCCAGCAACAAAAAAACCCCACACGACAACAGTTCCTCTGGTTTGAGTAAAGGTGTGAAACAGCTTCTTAACAAATAGAGATTTAACATGATACTCACAAATGAGAGCTTGAGGTGGTTTAGACTGATTGATGTAATTCTTAATGATTCTCATACACTTTCTTCCTAATAACTATTTCAGTGTACAAGAACTTTAGAACAGACAAAAAAATGATCGGATGCCAAGTTCAAGATAAATTGAAGAAAGAGATATTTTTAAATTTTTTTTTTCTTAATGCAGAACGTAATTGGGTTGTGACATTCATTGCCATCAAGGAATATTGTGGAACCAAAGGTACTAATGGTTTCAGAAAATGAGTTTAGACAGATTTCTGGAGGTTACTCTATCAGCAGCTATTAAAAACTGGTGCCTTTTCTTCTCCAGCAACACTGTGAATGGTTCATTGCAACATGTCCCTCTTTTTTGTATTCTTCTGATTCATCTTACTAGTCTTTCATTGTGACTGGGGGGCATATTTTGAGGTTATCTGCGTCTGTTTTGCTTTGTTGTTTTCCCCCTTGGAGCACCTATTAAAAAAGAAGCATATGAGGTATTCCCATTGTACAAGTGTGACTTCTCCCTGTCCCATCACTCCCATATACATTGGTGTTATTTTTTCTGTTCCAAACATTAATGTAACATCTCTTTATGCAGTGCTCTTAAACAAAACATTTGCATTTTTTTTGCAATCTGAACTTTAAGACATGAAGATATTTTGAATCTAACTGGGATGGGTTTGCTTTTTTAAATAGCGTTATTACAGTATTTGTCTCTTTCATACAGAAGAAAACAGTACACAGTTGTGCAGAATATGTGTGGATAAGTGTAGGTGCTTATCTTCGGTACTGTTCACATACATATGCGTAAACCTTAGTAGCGTTCATGGGGACCTATGCCTGGAAAACTACAGGATACCATGTGTGGGATGGATGTTCTGAACTCCCTGAGTTGCCGATACTTGATTTTTAAAATTTGACAGTCTCAAAACGTAAAGTGTGTAAACTGTGTGTTTAAAGCTGAAGTATCTGTTTTATTACTTAAGTCCATTTTTGGTTTAAGTTGGCATTGTGATTTACAAGAATGTGAAAAGGAAATTAAAAATGCTTTGTGATTGTGAATACTGCAGATGAGGTAAAACCAGGGCCCTTTCTTCTGTAGGGCTACAGGAGGCAAGCACATTTCTCAACACAAAGGGTGTTCCTCGGAACTGGAAAATGGACATAAGTGAAATTCTGGAGTCCTCTAGCAGTGATGAGGAAGATGGAGCTGCTGCAGAAACTGATGAAGAGGAGGAAAAAAGAGAAGAGAAAACTGAAGAAGTAGTGGTAAGTCTGGGCAATTGCAGTCATTCTTCAAAGATAATTTAATAACTTGCATGCCTGAAGATCCTGCACTTTCCAGCATTTTACGCTCAGACATAGCTTACTCACTTCAGCATCTTTTCAGACCCGTTCACCTTCCCTTTGCTACAGCCATCTTTATTGGGATTTGTGACCAGTGGCAGATTGCCTCCTGTTATCCAGTGCAAAAAGTGGAGACAAATCTCAGAAATTTAAGAATTCGAGGCAGAGAAGAGTGATAGAAAGAATCTAATAAGCCTAATAGTAGTAAGCCAACCTTAAATAGAAGTAACTTTGTATTTTTCTTTTGTACTTTATATGTAGGTTATACAAAGAGTAACTTCTTTCCGAAAACAGTAGTTTGATTAAAAAAAAAACAAAACAACTATTAAAGCAAAAGCAGTAGGCTGACTGAAAGTATGAGCCAATGCGCAGTGCCTGTGAAAGCTATTTTGTGCCTAAGAGGCTATTTAGGAGCAGTGCAGGAGTTACCTTTGTAAGTGTTAGGTTTTCTTAACACCAGTTTTACAGGTTGGGAATTGCAGAATCATATGCTACGCTGTGGATGGACTTTCTGTCTAATATTTACAGTAAAATGTTTTTCTGCACTGAAATATTTCGAGTGGCCCCTTTTCCACAAAGATAGGCAGCTTCTTCGCGTCATCAAAGCGGTATTTACAGCATTTCCTTTTTATTTCTGCTACCTGTTTTTAACCTTGATGTTATCTTTAGAAGCCGGGGAGCGGGGAGGAGAGGCTGTTTGCTTGTGGGGAGTGTTTTCTTTTCCCCTCGTCGTGCCGTTTTTCACGGTACGCTCGGAAACGTTCCTTTCTATCGAAAAATGAGGTGAAGTTTGTCTTCCGAGGAAGGTCAAACACCGTTTCCCTTTCGCTTCCCCTGTCAGCGTGCGGTTTTGTCAGCCCCAGCACAGAATGGCCGTCCAGACTTGGAGGCGGCCTACAGCGTTGCCACGGCAACCGAGTGTTGGCCGGCAGTGCGCATGCGCGGGGAGGGGGCGGGTGTGTGCTGGGGGGAGCGGGCTCTGGAGCGGAGGCTTGGCCGCCGGCCAGGGGGGAGGCTTGCCAGATGCTTTGAAATGGGCTGTCTCTTTTCTTTGCCTTTCATGTAATGTCTGATTTTTTAAGATTTTTTTTATTTAATTTTTATTATTATTATTTAATATTTTTTTTAATTTTTTTTTTTTTTTAATATGGAAGAGAATGTAAGTAATGCCGTATAACTGCGGATGCCGTGCAGGGAGAGAGAAAGCGAGCAAATATTTGGAAGTCAGGCTGAAATATGTCCAGGCAGTGGGCAGATTAGATAGAAAGGAAGTAAAACCATTTTACATTTGAAAGAATGCAGCTCCTAGGTAAGGATTCTGTGTTTTAATCTGTAATGTTAACATGGTTGTTAAGAATGCGGATTTGACTTGGATTTCTGATCTGGGAACTGTCTGGTGGAGCATGCAGCCAGGGTAGATCTTTCCAGGTAAAAAAAGACAATAAGAATCTATTTTTAGGTGTTAATTTTATGCCTTGATAACAGTGTTCTGGAAAATGGAGTAGATGTCTGTGTGAGAATAATGGTATGATTAGATAAATATAAGGATAAATGTGTGCAGAATATAAAATCCTCTGGGTTTTTTCCTCTGTTTGCAGTGAAAAGGACTGAATAGGCCACATTTTGCAGGGTGTGAACTGTTGCAGTCTGTATTGGTCTGTTTGTATTAACGTTGGTTAAAATTGCAGAGTATCAGTCACTAAAAATCAAGGATTGCTTTACTAGTTTTCTAGTATCCATCTTTAATACCATTTTTCATGTCTATTGCATAAAAGTGCTGTGTGTTTCAAACAAAGAAGGGGGAGGGGGGAGCTTGGTGATTTTTAAAAAAAAAAAAAAAGGCATTACTGTAAAAGAAATAGAGGTTATTGTTAAAGAATAATCTAAATGTAGAGCAGTGAAGCAAAGGATTCCAGACAGGTAGATGCGCTGGTAGGAGAAGCTGTAGAATCCATTATTTCCAGGTGACAAGCAGGCATGTAAAAATAAGGTGAGCATCTTCATGCTGAAGCTATGTAGCAGAGGATAGATATTAAGATTTTTAGTTTGTCAGAACTGTCATGCTGGCCCATTAAATCAAATTCCTGATTCAGCTGTTACAGTACAATACATATTTTAATTGTGGGCCATGCTGGATATTGTAGTTAGACAGCATTTAGGGAATTTATCATAATTTCTTTTTTCTTAGAAAGGCAGTAATACTGGTTGCAAAGAGAATCGACAAGTGAATGATTTTTTTTTTTTTTTTTTTTTGCTTTATTTGACTACAGATGTTGAATTACTCAAATTTTGCATTTACATTTTGTAGAGTTTCTCCTTTTTTAATCAAGGTCAAAAATAGCTTCTGTCCATCCTCTCCCAGAATGTTCTCAGTGGACCTTTTGTTTTAGAACTGCATATTGTTATATTACTAGAGATGGGAGGGAGATTTTTAGAATTATCTTTACCTCCGCCCCCCATCTCCTGAAATGCACAGCAGCTTTGCTGTCAAGGCCTGGCCAGCAGCTGGCCAGCCATGATAGGCCTTCATTAAATCAATCAAATGGACATAGACCTACTCAATATATGATGAGAGGTTAAAGTCAGCCAGAAGAGTCTAATTCTGGGAATGGAAGGGATCCTGTTTATCTGAAGTAGGATCTTTTGTAATGATAATGGAGCAGAGAGATCTACTGTGGCTGGTGATAATAGATACTACCATTTTTCCAGTAGCCGGCTTAAAATCTGTAACTTTGTTTTGACAGAGACTGTCTTTTGAATTGTGCTGCCTTTCATGACATCTTAAAGAGTAGGGTAGAATTGGTACAATAAGGTTTCCAGGCTTTACGTGGTTGTTCTTTGATGGCTTTTGTAAGCTAAGGAGTGGGAACCAATATGGTGGTGGTGAGATGCTAATCCTCCTCATTGGTGGTAACCGACTCGTGTGGTCCAGAGTTGACTACGAAGGGGGACAATGTGGAAATTGCTTGTCACTGGCTTTAACGGGGATTGTGTTAGATTGCTTAGCATGTTCAAATTGTTGGATTTTTTGGCAATAAATGCAATATATAGTGTAACTCAGGATTACTTTTCATTCACAATGTGAGGTTTAAATAACAGAACCGATATTGCTTGTGTCATAAAAAGTGAAAAAATCTGGAGGTACTAGAGAAAAAAATTCTTTATCAAATGAAAATTTAAAGAATCACTCAATTGGTTTGAATCCAGATAAAAATCTGGATATTGCTTTTGGTTCTTATCCAGTTTTCAACATGTCAGTATAAGAGAATTAGGGTACATTTGGCAGTCAAAGAATGCACTGCAGCTAAAAGGAAAGAGAAAATCTAAACTCCAGTATCTCCATATAGAAATAGAAGCTTTTGGGACATTACCTGATTTTTATTAAAAATCAGATTATATATACTACTGTATTTGCTTGTATTTAAGTTGTTATGTCAGGGAAGAAATCATACCTATTTTTTTCTCAGGATTAGTTAGTCAAATACTCTGTTTTACAAGGGAATGTGTAGGCAGCATTTGGTTTTGCCTCTCAAGTCTCCCTGTAGGCCATTCTGATTCCAAAAGAATCAAGATTTGAGCATGCAGTTATTTGAAATATATCTTCAGTACGTGTTCTTAATAGATACGTTCATGTAAGATCAGAGTAAAAGTAAGGAATTTGTTCTTTAGAGTTTGAATTTTACAAGTTTCAAAGCTGTATCTTTTTACGATATCAAGCGTGAGGAAAAAGGGATTTCTATCTTACCTGCAGAATTGGTTATAACACCATCTTTGAGAGACTCTTCCAACTTATCTATGTCACTTTAGAAGCAGTTCCTCGTTCTTTCACTTCCCCCACCCCACCCTCAATTGAACATGCAAAAAATGTTCAGAAAAAAATTCTAGCTAGCTGGTCTCCATGCCTCTCATTGAAGAAAGAGTTGTAGCACCTCCAGGTGTATGCTTAGAGGAATTTTCTCTTAGTCTTCATTTTGACAGTCACCTGAAGGATGTATGTGTAGCATGTTAGTAGTGTGCATTTATTTCAAGTTTTTAGGGTTCTTGCACCTCAACAGCATCAAGAAACATTGGTCACAGTTGCTTTGCCTTGTTGAGCAGGGAAAATGCCAGAAGCATTTTCCAGTGTACCTATTCTGCAAATAAGCAAGGATTTCAGTTCTCATGATAAGTCATTACCATATATTTTATTACCACTAAGTTCATAAAGGAAGGATGAGTATATGAAATTTATGATGTGTTTTAGGAGGCTTGAGATTCCTACAAATGATCAGTAGTCATCTATTAAAATATTTATATTTTGCTTCAAAGTAGTTCTTGTTTCCCATGTAGTCTTTTCTTTAAGTGACTGTGGGAGATCACATAAAATGATGCTGAAATCGTCCATTTCTGTTGCAACCTATGTGTATTTTAAGATAATGTCGAAAAAGCTGACTCTAAAAGTTAAATACAGGAGTACAGTAATTTCAAAGTTAATGAAGCATGGTATCCAGAAACAAGTGGTTTATTTACATCTACAAAAACCCCTAAGAGCTGTGATGTCTAATACATAGAATAGCCTTTAAAAAAATAGCTAATCATTGATTAGCTAATCATCCTTCTCATGCATGCATGCATTTGTAGGAGTTTTGGCTACTGTGAAGCATGACCCGCATCATACCATGCACAAAGGTTCTTTACAAAGACTTTCTTGCTCACAGCTTTATGCTAACAGGCATTCTCAGAATATTCCTCTAAGAGGAGCGAAGAAGCTGCAAACTGAGGCGCAGCTCTAGAGTGAGTCATTGTTGAGGATGGTTCAATTCCTGGTTCTTGTTGGTAGAAATTAACATTTTAAGACCACTCATCTCCACATGGTGTAAAGCTGTTAACTTGTTGCAATCAGTTTAATTCTTTTCATTTCCTTAATTAGCGTTCAAACTTGGCATCAGAAAGCAAATGTGCAAGTGATGAAAATGCATTTAAGTACTCTGAAGCAACAAAATTACATTAATGCTAATTCTGGCAGCTTGTCTTGATCATATACCCTTCTGAACTCCAAATCCTGTACACATTGTTCTTCCTCTTAGCACACATTTATTTCACAGAAGAGTTTATGGTATTGCCAGTCTATTAATAACATAAAAGAAAGATCTGTCCCTGGTACCTTAGCCCTGTATTGATTGAGTATATGGTGTACATGCTTGTAAGTAGAGATTCATTCTTTGTTTTGTAAAAGAAGCTATTTCATCCTTTGTGCTCCCACTCAGCTCTACAGATTAGCATCCACAGAAGCTTTAACATCTTTCTGTAGAGTAAAGTATGAGTCAGGAAAACAGTTATATTCTTGTTTAAAATCATGCTGAAGACAGAGGCAAAACTCATGGTGAATAAAGTGGCTTGAAACCAAATGAAGCAAAGCCACTTAAAAGTTTTCTACGAGTTTCTGTGGGTTTTATGTTGTGCTTATTTGCTGATTGTTATTATCAAAATAATGTTACAAACTACTTTAACACTGTTAGTATTACTTGAAAGGCAGTAAGAAATTGAGTTGGGAAAGGAGTATGTCCCTTACACAGAGAACCTATGTTTGTTGTTCATTTCATTGTTTTGCTGTTTATAATATTCTTTAACTGATGTGACCTGCTAGTCAGAAAGGAGGAAGCAAATCTCAAACCCATAAAATTTCAACTTTTTAATTATAAGCAAAAAAGGGGCATCTTGGAGTTTTTTGTTTGAAAACGAAATTCAGGCTCTTGCCCTGAAACAAAAAAAAAATTTCTCATGTTACATTTAGTTACAGGTATTGGATGAACAACAGAAAGGTCTCAATTTTTAACTCCTGCCACTAAAAAATTGTATCTTTAGCTACAGTCTCACTTGGACTTATCTTTAGCTACAGTCTCCCTTTCTTGCAACATCTCTATAGGAAAAAAAATGAAATGGAGAGGCAGAACTCTCTTAAGAAAACTGATTTTGAACAGTTGTCACGGTGGCCTTACTTATGCCCAGTCTAAAATGGACATAAGTGTCTGGATAGCAGAAGTGAGTTTTGGAGTGTAGCAGTGTTGCCCTGGTGCCTGCTGGAAAGAGATGCTGGGAATTTTAGCTCTCCAGTCACTCGGTGATCACAGGTTGTGGCATCAACATTTCTCAGGTGTTTTCTTCACTTTGGGTGCAGATTTAAGGTTGCTGATAGAGCATCTTAGATGATGGTTGATGTCTTTAAAATAAAACTCAACTCTAATGCAGAACAGTAGACACTCCTGGAAATTCATTATGTCCAGTTACAAATAGATAACCTTGATTTAAAAAATGGCCTCTTATACAAATTCACATACCTTAATGTTGCAGTAAGCATTTCCATGAAGGGTTGGTCTTTCTTATATTGGCCAGTAGCAAAAAAAGACTTTGAAATAGCTCATACGTGATATATTCAGGTCTTATTCAAGTCACCTCTCAGAAGGATTTGGTATCTACTCTGGCTTTGGTACCAGGCACAGTTCAGACTCTTTCTGTCAAGGGGTAGCAGCCTCGCTCATACACTGTCAACAGACAGAAGTAGGTACGGGATTCAGGACGTCTCACATAAGTGGATAAATATTGCAGGCAGTTTTTATGCCCCTGTCTTCTAAGTATATAAAAGCTTTTCAACTTTTCTTTTTGCTTTTTTTCAGCTGAAATACTTGGTATCAGTGAAATGGTTAACATTCTGTCTGCAAGAGTGCTATTTCTAACCTGCATTTCTGCTGTTCTGACCTACAGTTCTGGTTTGGCATTATGCCCACATAAAAGAAATGGTTTGAATTCAACTATTCAGAAGTATTTCTGAATGTTTACTGTTATGTAGATATATTTAGTTTGTATGGTTTGAGTTGTATTGCCTTTAATCAGTAAACATTACAGTAGATGGTAGAAATTTGTCGATCTTGAAGTTGGTTTGCAATCTAGATGGAGAGAAAAAAGCTGTGGTTTCTATAGCAATAATTCATTTGTTAACCTGGAAGAACGTAGTAATTCTGTAGATAGCTGTTTCTCTTTATATAATTGCTATGATATGCAGTATAAGCAAATGGTAACTGATGCTGTACAATGTTGTAATTATTAATTTAATTTCCTCAAATTACTGCCCCCCCCAAAAAAATAGGAAAATAAGAAACAGATATTGTCTCTGCCTGATTGTAGGTGATCCCTGTTGGGCTTTGAAGCTCAGAATGCACTGAAGCAAGCAGGGCTGAAATTCATTCTGATGCTGGTTAGATTGCTATCTGGTTAACAAGGCAGTAGCATATACATTTATATTTCACTGCCTGTCTTCCTGCCTTGAAGCTTAAAGTTTACAGTATGCAGAGACAACTGAAATTGAAATTACAATTCTGGTTTCCTTCTGGAACTGCTTGTGACTTTTCTGTTATTTTTTAGTAATGTAATGATAAGATTTTTTGACACGTACTGTACATATTTCCTCCAAGACAGCTGCAGTCTTCCTTGTGCAAACTGCCTTACCAGCAATCCCTATGATTGCCAGGCTGGCAGGAGGAAAGTGGCATGCGTAAAGCGTTGCAGGGAAAAATTTTTTTTTTTTTTGTCTCTGCTAGAATCTCAGAATTCCATGACGTATATGTAGACATTATTTTCTCTCCCCACCCCCCAATAAATTTACTTTAGTTTCATGGCTTCCACCTGAATGAAAGAAAACCTTCATTTTATACTGTGGGCTGCTTACCATAAAGTTCATAAGTGCTTGTCTCTTTGGGGCTTTAAGTTGTAAAGATAAAACTAAAAAATTTATAATAATAAATTATAGAAGAGACTCTCAAAGCATTTCCAAATATGAGCTGAAGTCAAGCATTGAAGCTTAGTCACAACATGAATACCGTCTGGAGCATCAAAACCAGGAACGGTTGGAGAAAGAATTATTCTGCAACCTTAGCTGTAATTGGGGTAAGGAAGATGAGTTAAACAAAAAAAACCCCAAACAAGCAAAAAAACTAAACCAAAAAAACCCCTAAAGTTCCCATGAACTGCTTCAGTCTTGTAAATAACAGACCTGTTCTGTATTAGAACAATACGTTAAGTATATTAGTGTTTTCATTTTGAAGGGTCACACTTAAATTCTTTCTGTCATGGATTGAGGCTTTCCCTGACCTGCATTTTGTTTTTTTCCTCCTGAGGTGTGCATGTCAGTTTCCTGAGTAAATTTTGTTTTCTGCCTATTTCACCATTATATGGGTGCAGGGCCAAATGGGAAGTGGTTTGCATTTAGTTCTTGCTGTTAGGCTTTTGTATAAATAAATTGTTACTTTGCGTATTTTATGTTTTCATTATGACTGCATTTGTTTTCACAGCCTGAGGAAGAGCTTGATCCTGAAGAGAGGGACAACTTCCTCCAACAGCTTTACAAGTTTATGGAAGACAGAGGTAACACTGAATTATTACTTTTTCTTTTCTTTTTTTTTTTTTTTTTTTTAATGTAATCTCTTGTCCAGATCTTTTAATGGCTTTTAAAAATTGCTTTTGAATGTGATGGATGTTATTATGAGCATATTCTCATGTCAGTGAAAAAAGATAACAGCTAATCTGGTGCAAGGAGAAACACCCATTTTCACATGTGGAAGGTCTACTTCCACTACTTTGAAGCACAGCACACAAAGGAAACTCAAATGCTCCCTGAGGTGTTTTGGTTTTGTTTGGCTTTCACAAAACCTTTTTTATGTTAACAATCCCTGTTAAATAAGCTCTTGGTTGATTTCTTGTTGTGACAGCCATGGCTGGGAACTCTGCTGCTGTTAATCTCAGGCTGGAACCTGAGGAGGCTATTCGTGGATGGTGAAATTGAACCAGCAGAGAACGGGAGATGTGCCATCTTCAAGTCTCCTTGCAGAACTGTCTTAATCATGTACAGATGTAGCAGTGATACTCATCTGAAGAGACAACTTAAAAGATTCTACTTTGTCCTGTAGCTAGAACAAGAAAATAGCGTATTTTAAATGTCGGTCTTTACAGAATTAGGTGAGACTGTAATAAATTGGAATAGTTAAACTCCTGGTGTAAGACATATATTGGAAGTGCATGTGCTGTGTATAGATAGAGAGCAGGATATACCTGCTGACTTGGGAGAACTGTTGTATAAGCCATTCACATTTGCAGTTGTGATGAGACTTGACACTAAAATGGAAGGTTTTCTGTCCCTTGGCTGCACATCCCCCCCCCCCCCCCCTTTTTTTTTTTTTAAAGTATGTTTAAGGCTGGAAAGAGTTTTATGTTTTAGAGTACATTTATTTTATTCATTTTTCTTGCTTTTTCAGTTCAAATATTGTAAGTGTTAATCCTGCAATAACATCGGTGGAGGTAGATTACAAGTGCAACTATTGCCTTTTTCCTTTTTCTTTCTTCCTTTTTGCTTGACAAAAGTTACCTGAATCATATATCCTTAGCGCCATATAGTAGAGCAAACATTGATGTATTTTAATTTGAAATAACCAGAGCTAAGAGTAAAATGTAAAGTGCACAAAGTGTCTGAATATTTCCCCCTTTCTTTTTTAGTTTTTCTTGTGTTTTAAAATTGGGGGGGGGATCAAGTTACCTTTGTAAAAGAGCCTCTGCATCCTTGTTAACAAGGTGTGTTCTAGACCACAGAATTGTAAAAGAAGAGTTCCAAGTCTGTCTGTTCAATATTGCCAGTTATCACAGGTTTAGAAATTGATTATGTATTATAGCAAAGTATACTGGAGTTCATTCAATATAATTTTGAGGCCTCCTGTGTATAACCAGTGTTTCTGGAGACTAACCTGCCTTGGGAGAATAAGAGACTATGTCAGGGAAAAAAAAATCCCTATGCTGCTGGACTAATCCACAATTTTCTTTCTTTCCTAGTAATCCTGATTCTTCCCCCTTTTCTGTTTTCCTCCTTCCTTACTCCCTTTCTTAAGTACTTTTAGACTACAAACCACGTAGGGATCATGTCAGGGACTTGTAGAGGCAAAAGATGAAAGCATTCGTGCACTGAATTTGAAGACTCAGTCTAGAAACGATTCTTTAAGCTAGTATGTTGATTGAGCAATGTACAGGACTTTTTCAGGACTGGGTCTTTCCCCCGCCTGTCTACTTTTTTTTCTCTGTTCTTACAGCAAGATGTCTGTTCCCACCAGATTTATTCTACATTCTGTTCTCTATGTATGAATGGTTTGATTTGTGTAATCACGACAGTATTACCAAAGTCCTATAAAATTATTTCAATGATTCCAGATATAATTGCAAGAAGATGAAGGAAGCTGAGAAGTAGCAGGGAAGAGGTTTGGTATTCTTCCTTGCTGGGAGGAATACTGTCTACGTACGCAGCCAGTTGCCCCAAGTCACTTTTGGTTTCTCCTTTTGCAGTTAATTACTGTTCTTTATATCATTGCCACTTACCCAATTTGAGTTGTTTCTTTTTCCCGAAACTGTCCCAAATATTCATGTCCTGTTACGGCTTTAGGGTTTTTCGTATTCTGACAATTTATCTGTGTATCTTTTTCTAAACCAAGATTTCTGCTTCTTCCCTATTCCTTTCAGACCACAGTGTTTGAGTTTAATCTCTTTGCATTTTGCTATAGTCCAGCATTCATCAGGTGTTCTGTAGAGCTTGCTGCAATTCTGGCTGTCGTCCCCGCTCAAGAGAGGAACAGTGGGATGCAGCCAATTGGAGGGGGGTTATTGCACAATTCTGAAAAGGAGGTCAAGAAATGCTAGTTATCAAGCAGGTGGTGCCAGTATGCTAATAAACCACTCAGAAATGTGTGATGCATTCAAAAGAGAGTGAACCCTTAATTGGTGGTTGGAAAGTACTGACTTGTGACATATCTTAGAACTATATTAAAAATGTAGAAAGTTATTAGTAATTGTGTGTTAATGGAATGGAAGAAGCAGTTTGCTGCTGTTTGTGATAACTTCTTATTTCTGGTTTTGTTTTGTTTAGGTACTCCTATCAATAAACCACCTGTTCTGGGCTATAAGGACCTTAATCTCTTCAAACTTTTTAGACTGGTGTATCAGCAGGGTGGGTGTGACAATGTAAGTGTTGGATGTTTCCTAACTAAATGTGTCCATTCTTAAAGGCTGTGGCTTGTGGCTGTTAGATATACTTCCTTAATGTTCTTGGTTAACAAAACCTGAAAACTTCCTTTTTTTTCTTTTTTCTTTTGTTGTTTTTTTTTTTTCCCCAAAGATTGAGAGTGGTGCTGTATGGAAGCAAATTTATATGGACCTTGGCATTCCTATTTTGAACTCCGCTGCTTCCTACAATGTAAAAACTGCTTATAGAAAGTAAGTTCTCATATTGTATCATGATGAAAACATTTTTCCCTTTTTTTAGTAGCATGTACAATGTTCAAGCATTTTTTGATAGTTTAGTGAAACAGTAGTTGACATTCTTCAGCTAAGGAACAGTTCTGAGCATTTTCTAGTGCTGAGGATTGAAATGGTGGAAGAAAGGAGAGTGCTCAGGGCTGCATAAATTCCCGTTGCTCTCATACATTAGAATTCTGCTCATCTTATCAAGAAGCATTCACTTTCAGCATGTGATGATGCCATTTCAGAGTACAACAATGAAATTTATAAAAAAAGCTTTGGCAAATTCAGCTTTGCAATTTATGGTGATTAACAAGAACTAATTCCATCCTCAGTCTGTAGATGCTGCACACAGCAAGGAGAATTTTATACCAGTTTCTTTAACTTCCTGAAAAATGTTGATATAGACAGACATATTTAATATCATCTTTGTGGAATTTGTAGAATAATGGCTTTAGGTCATAACTGTACATTGCTATGGTGGATATGATAGTATTAGGTAGTAAAATTATTGCTTGTAATGAAAAAATGCCTAAGTCTTTTTATTCTGACCCCTGGTTTTCAGTTGTGTTTTAACTTTTGAAATGGAGACCTTTTAGGAATGACACTATTCAAGCTCATTTTCTAAATAAAAATTATTTTTATTATTTATTCTCCTGGAAGTTTGACAAGAAACAATTGGGCTTTTTGAGTAAAAGGGAAGAATGAGGTTCTCTTGACTCGAACCTAAGGAAATTTGGCTGATTGAATAGGGATGACTAATGACTCAACTCATGTTAATGTTGATGAAGATGAAAATATTCAGACTATCTTCAGTGGGATTTGAACTGGGCACGTACTTAAGGTCTGTATTTTACAGCAAAGAGTATTTATCATAAAAAGAGTAATTGGTAAATATATTAGGTTGCTGTTACAGTGGAAATAATTATGTTGTATGGACACATGACAGTATGTTGTAACTTGCATATTTATTCTTTGAGGAATAAGCTAGTTCGTATTTCTCTCACCTATAACTGGATTAGAGTGTGCACACAGGCAGTTACCAGAGAGCAAGCTGATGCATAGCATTTTGTTTTCGTATGCCCATATTCTAATATTAGGCTGATCTTAGGTGTCATTGTGCATTTGCAAAACAGTATACATGTCCTTAGGCTTTAGTGTCATGAATTCTTAATTGGACAGGGATAAAGTTAAATTTGTGGGAAGCACCTTTGTGTATACTTTCTCACCATTTGACTTCTGTGCATAATTGTTTCATTTCAAAATCTTCTCTGGCTTTTTATTTTTTGTTTATTTGCATTTGTTTTGTTTTGTTTTTTCCTGAAATTACCGCTCCTCTTGCTTTTCTGTGAGCAGGAAAATAGGTTTTATGCACTTCAATAAATGGAAAATAAAACATGAAATATAAATGAAACTTTATTTCTATCTATAGGTATCTTTATGGTTTTGAAGAGTACTGCCGTTCTGCAAACATTCAGTTTAGGACCATCCATCACAATGAACCAAAAGTGGTAGAAGACATACAGAAACATATGGAACCAATGGAGGAGAGTGTAAAAGAGGAACAAAAAATGCCCCCAACAGAAGTTAAAAAAGAAGCAGAAGAAAATTATTCCAGCAGTGAAAGTGAAAAAGAAGAAATAGAACTAAGATCCCCAAGGGTAAGTGGTTTGAACTGGCTTCTATTTAGTACTTAACAAAACCCCTTTGTATAGTGCACAGTTTACATAATGAGTTTTTTCTTGTGGAGTGATTGTACGTTTGGATTGGCGTACTTGTACAAGTGTAGGACTGCATTCTGTGAACGCAGAGTTGGTGTTAACTGTTAATTATGTTCTACCTGTGGATAGAATCAGTTTTGATTATTTCTTCATATTCTAAACTGTGCACGGGATTTGCTCAGGCTGTGTTGGATGTCAGACGTGTTTCGATTCAGGGATGGCTTGAGAGCTACTGAGAGCTGTATATCATCAGAACAGTGAAACTCAGCAGGACAGTCGTGGTTGTGGGTAAGAATTTCCACAGGCACAGGGAATCTGGAGCTTTCCGGCAAGAAGCAGGAATATCAAGGGACTGCTACAGCTTTAAGAACCAAAGGAAGACCCATTTCTCTGAGTTGTTTTTTATCACAATACCTCTTCTTTTAATAAAAGGAAGTCTGCAGTTTTACAGTATATAGACAAAAGTATAGGGAGGAACACTTAAGTTTTGTATTCCTTTGTCTTTGAATGCTGTAGAGGTGAGGGTTGTATTGGTAGTTACATGGATAAGACCAGTGCCCTAATCACCTAGTGGATGCTGAACCTGACTGAGAGTACAAGAATACTTTTCAGGTATTTGAATATGACTCTGTAGCACTCCTGTTAATCCTGTTAAAAGGACATTTTGCGTGCCTTAATAGAGCATGATTACTGAAAGACAAGGAATTGCTACTTTTTAAATTGTTCAAGTTGTAAGGATTCTGTTCAACTAAAATGTAATTCTATTAAAGTACTTCTTGTAAACCAGCTTTTCAAGCAAGCATATGTTCTTTTAAATTAATAGATGAAAGGACATACTGTAAACACAAGTTTAGATTTGTATTACCTATTATATTCCTATCTAACTGCAAGTGATTTTTTCCAAGCTGTATCAGCCTTAATGAACTTCCTGTCATGACATTAGCTTTGTTGTTAGTTTATTCATTTATTTTGTGTTTTTGGAGAAAACTGGTGAGAGGATAAAGAAATGGAAGAATTTTTGTGGTTTTTATCATTGACTGTCTATGTTAATTTGTAAATAAGTAGATATTATTTGGTTATTTTCATTACTTTATTAATCCAGTCACCAGCTACCTATTTATAAATGATTATTTTTCCAATGTATTAACCATTATAGTACTGTGAATTTTAATTATTATAGTGCTTTCATTACTGTAATCTTTGGATGGTCTCCAGATAATTAACCTTACATTCATAATGTATTTTAAATGTTCCGATTACAAAGCAATGACCCTGTCAAGAGACTTTTAATAGTAAAATGATAAACTTGTACTAGATCCCCAAGAACCAGTGCAGATAGTCCCAGACAGCAATTGTCTGGCTACTCAAAGTACCTTTTAAAAATGCGATCCTTACAGTTTTTCTAAAGATGACAAATTTTTGTTCTGTGAAATCAACAGGTGGCTATCAGGATTGAAGATGCTGAAAGGAAGATGCATTCTCTTAGTAGTCCTATACAAACACTTTAATTAATGCTATTGCTGTAGTTGATCAAGACTTTTTAGCCTTTTCTACGAGGGCAACAGACTTGCAGGTCCAGACAAATGTTCTGAAATCCTCCAGAAGTTAGTCAGAAGCTCGGCCTCTTTATTCCAAAACCAAGCAGAACAGCTTTATTTTGTCTTTTTCCTTGATAACAAGACTTTAAGCTATTACCTTAAGATTTTAGAATATTTTGCTTTTTGGTGTTCAGCCTTTCTTCTGTACAAGAATAGTATGTTCCACTTTTTGCTAAAATTTGGAGCGGCTATGCAGAGAGTAATTGACAGGAGTCATTAAACTGATCTTATTTCTGTTCTAGGGACGAAGACGACTTGCCCGTGATGCAACCCCAGCTAAAAAAGATAGTGAAGAGGATAAAACACAAGACAAATTGAAAGACAGTAACAAAGAAAACAAAGATATAGAGGAAACACCTGACAATGCAGAAAAGAAAGAAAATGAAACTCCACTAGGGAGAAAAAGTATACCAAAGCAAAAAGAGAAAAAAAATAAAAAACAGGAGGATTCTGATAAAGAGTCAGACGAAGAGGAAGAGAGGCAGAGGGAGAGGTAAACAGTAACTTTTATCACCTTCTTATAAGTATGTCTGTGTCAATCGGGGACCTAGTTCACTCAGCCAGACAGGAAAGCAAAGTTTTTATTTCAAGCTTGTAGAGTCTGCTGCATTTTATGGAAGCATCTTTTTCTGGTAGATACCAGACAGTATTTTTCATTTCCATTTTCTAGAAGGTCTTGCCAAGGTTGTGTTGGTGTTTTGTCACACTAGTACGTACAGACTTCAAGTGGACCAGGCTATAGTATGCCAGGTGCTGTATGGATTGTGAGCAACTGTTTGGGCAGACTTTTCTGGGCAGTTGAAATATAAATGGAAACAGAGAGCCCCTCTTCTCCTGTGCTTTTGTTTAAATGTTTGGTGGTGGCTGGTGAACCTACAGCTTGCTTGTTTTTATTGTTACTTGATGTATTGTAGGCAGGCAGGAAGGGGATCAGCTAATAAAGCAAAGGAGAAGGAGAGAGGGAGTTTGAATGAAACCTAAAGGTAGGTGGAAGAGGAGAGGATGGAGAGACATGGAAGGGCAAAGGGAAAATAGCATCCAGAGACTAAGCTTCACAAGCTAAATTGGATTTATAGTCCTGGTTACAAATGAGTTGTGATGAGGTGACTAATTTATTAACAGAGTAGACCTCTTCTTAGCTAACTTTGGCTTGGTCAAGGGTAATGTCTTACCTGCTTAAGCTGGCTTTCTTACCTTGTTTTTCTAGTCCATGTGGCTAAGTGGTGTGAACACAAGTTGATACTGAATAAAGCCTGATAGAGGAGTATTGCATTTTTTCTTCTCAAGAGCTTTGAGGAGTGGGAAAAACGCACAGTTATTTTAAAGAAAGTGTCACTGTCCAGTCAAAAAAAAGTAATCTTGCAGTACACCATAGCATGCAGAAATGCCTCAAATGAATGTACAGTGTGGGTGTGCAGCAGGTCGCAGAGGTATGTCAGATGACAAAGGCCTCAAAAAGAGTTTTCTTTAAGTGGTGTGAATGGTGGTTGTCCTCTTTTTTAATTGTTTGCCACAAGAAGATAGTTCAGCTTTCACTGAGGGCTAGCAAATATATTTCATTAAAAGCAAACCCTTAGTCTTTTTCAGTATTCTCTTTCTTGGTGATTTTTTTGTAGTTTAATGTTTACATTATGTTAAATTCACCCTAAAATAGGGAGAGAAGTATAGGTAAAGTAGGTTAGATCGTAATTCTTGAAAAGATGGTTAAGTAGAATGTTTAAATATTAGACGTACCTATAATAAGAGGTAGATACAGCTAATAAGAGCTGTATAGACACTTTTAATCTTGGTTAAATATTGTTGTAATCAACTTTTTTTTTTCAGTTGGGTGGTGTTTGTATCCATCAGAGGATACTATGATGGCAATTCAGACTTGTGTGCACTGTTAGTAAACTGTAGCCTATTATCTGAACTGTAGAAGTAAGAATTTTTTTTTTTAAATAGTGTGTCAAATTCAAGTCTATTTTAAAAGCTGACAATCGTTCTTCCTGTCTTATTTAGGAGCCAAACACTGAGTTAACTTATTCTTCTTTTTGTATTATCAAAATATTCATTTAAAAAAATAAGCTTTAAGCTTTGAGTTGTACACCTAATAAATTGCATTTAAATTACAATATAGTTTTTCTGGACATTTTTGGCACTTACCCCTATTCTGTCTAAGTCCTGTTCTTGATTTTAAAAAGCTGTGTCCAAGCTAACTTCAGAGGCAGTCCAGGATACAGAAAATGAAAAAAAAAAATTTCTCGCAGCCTTTTTTTCTTTTATAGTAGCTTGGCTATGCTAGTTAAATGTTAAAACTTTAATTATCACTAATTAGTGGGCATTTTAAATACACTTTACTGCAGGGAGGAAACTGAGAACAAAGGAGAATCAGAAGGTGAAGAAGATGAGGAGGATGCAGAACCCTGCCTGACTGGAACCAAAGTGAAAGTAAAATATGGACGTGGAAAGACTCAAAAAATTTATGAAGCCAGTATTAAAAGCACAGAAATTGATGATGGAGAAGTTTTGTATTTAGTTCATTACTATGGTTGGAATGTAAGGTGAGGATAATAAATTGCATTTCATTTCTTTGTTAAAAGGATTATTTGCAAAAGAATTTTTGTTTTTAAGAAAAGAGAAAGATGGTAAGTGACTTGGCTCCAGATTGAATTATCAACATGATAACAGGATTTGACTCTTATTACACTTCTCAATGTTAGTAGTTTTGTTCATGATATGACACTACTGCATTGAAATCTCAGAATATACTTACTTTTATGTTTCCAAGTTTCCATCTGGCTTAAAGTGAGTAATCCTCACTCCTTAGAGGAGTATCCCTGTAATTTATTGTGTCAGCTAGTGTTAGCACTATCAGACTTTTTTATTTAAGGGAATCATTGATAATGGTGAAGATATCTACAATTAAGTGTTTCAAGCACTGAAATTTTGGCAACAAAATTTATTCCTGTATTGAATGTTGACTGTGATTGTAAAGAATGGTTGTTAAATGTAGAGAGGGTTGGAACAGGCTAAGCAACAAAGAACTACAGAAAAAAATTCATCAAATGCTTCTCTTGGCAGCCATGCTTTATATTCAATACTGCAGTAGAAAAGGCTTTTTTTATTATTGTTAAGAGCATTGTGATTATGTAGACAAAAATATCACAAACCCGATCATTTTTAAAAATAGAACACTTCTTGTATGTAACTTGAGATATTCCAAATCCATACATTTCTAAGTAAAATAAGCAAATTTCTTTATGTGGCAACGTAAAGTTTATGTGTGGGGGACGTACCCCCAAATACTTACTGTTGAGGCACAGTGTGGTGAAAACTGCCTTTGGTATATGATGTGAAATATTGACAGACTTTATAGCTGACTCAGTCCTCTGAGTTCCAGTGCTTTACTAGCAAGAGACAGGGAACTTTGCACCTCCGTTTCCCCATCCCCCTTTTTTTTTTAATGGGCTAGAAGTGTAATTTGTCTTTCTAATGCCAGATGCTGTGTGTGTTTGTAAATACATGCTCTGCTTTCCTACCTCTCCTTAATAAATATTTTCTGTAACTCAGTTTTTAATCCTCATATTGCAAACAACTTTTTTATGTGTAGTGATAACAGTATGTTGTTATTCACTTTTAGATATGATGAATGGGTGAAAGCTGATCGGATTATCTGGCCTGTGGACAAAGGAGGACCAAAGAGAAAACAGAAGAAAAAAACAAAAGTAATGGTTATTTCAATAAGTTTATTGTAGTACAATACTTAATGACTGTCACTGTTCATTATTTAAAAAAAAAA
>JAVJGG010000040.1:16939340-16957830 GCA_035590195.1 Aviceda cuculoides | reverse complement strand
GTAAATGTTAATTATTTAAAAAAAAAAAAAAAAAAAAAAATTATTCAGTCCACAGTCTAGTTTTTTAAGAGAAGTGTAGAGTAAAATGAGAAAAGGTTTGATAATTGGCAGTGAAACATATTAATAAAAATTCATTGTTCTCCCCTCAGAATAAAGAAGACGGTGAAAAAGATGAGAAGAAGGATGAGGAGAAACAAAAATCAAAGCGTGGGCGACCCCCTCTGAAATCTACTCTTCCATCAAACACATCTTGCAGTTTATCCAAAACGCCTAATAGTGAAGGTAAATCAGGAGCCAGAAGTGCACGGAACAACTTGTCAGATTCCTCACCATTACCAAATGGAACAGAAGGTACATCTAGTGCACTCGTGTTCTGGCATGGAAGTGCATGTAAACAGTGATGTAATGCGGTGCATTAGTGTGACAACTTCAGCAAACACAGTGCTGTCAGCAGCTTTAAAGTCCTACTTAACCAGTCAGTGAACAAGCAATATAACAAAACGAATTTTTGATTCAGATTTTACTCTATAAAAATTAATACTTTTGATTTTGATTTTAGCAACACCTCGCAGGCAGACGAGACGTAGCTCAGGAATGTTTGATTCTGATAGAGGATCAAACGGTGAGTGATCTCAGTCCTGTGTATGCTTTTGAGGTTTTTTCAGTACCTTTTTGAAAAGAGGTTTGATTTTTATTTTTTACTTTTTTGTTTGTTTGTTTTTCCTTTCTCCCTGTGAATTTTATTAGGAAGTAGTTTAGCTGACACTGCTGAGGAGCACAGTTTGCTCACAGAAGAGCTATGGCCTGGAAGTGACTGTGCAAGTCATTCCATATTCTTTAGCCAGAGCCTTTTAGTCCTAAACTTGAACAGACCAAATCTAGTGGTATAATGGTAGTCTTTGTTGTGGTAATTAAGTCCTCACGCTCAGTACTACATCATCCAGCAGAGTTGTTAATTATATACAAATGCCGGCAATATTTTTGGTGTTTCTAAGCCTCTGTGAACAAGAACTGAAGTGAAATCACTGTCTCCTTTTAGTACAGGTGCCTGAATAATCTTCTGGTAATGTAATAATGCTTGCTCTGTATATGGTGCGTGATTCGTACAATAGTTTAGCAATGAAATGTCCATATTGTGGTGTGGAAGGGTTTGGGGTTTTGTTTTCATTTGTTTGGTTTTTGGTTTTGTTTTTTAGTTTGGTTTTGTTTTTTTCTGTTTGGGGGTGCATGGAGGGGAGGAGTCTTGTTTTTTGTTTTTGTAATGTCAGGTGAGGGAGGCAATATCCACAGGTAGATACCAGATCATGGCAATCTGTAAAACTATTTTTGCTACTATAAACTGTAATTTGTTTATATTGGCTTCTTTAGGAAATAGTAATAGTAGAATCATAGAATATCTCAAGTTGAAAGGGACCCATAAGGATCATCAAGTCCAACTCCCTGCTCCTCTCAGGACTACCTAAAACTAAATCATATGACTAAGAGCATCATCCAGATGCTCATTGAACTCTGATAGTACAACTACTGTTGTAGTTTCGTTTAAACTTTGAGTAAAGATAAGAACTGTAATAAGTGTATTGAATAACACAGGATTTTTTAAGTTTTAAACTGTTTATTGTAAACTGATGTGAATACCATAGATTACTGGAAAAAAAAGGGTTTGTGTGGTCAAAAAAAAAGAAATTGTGTTGTAATTGATGATTTAGGGTGCTGTTTCCTTCTCTTTTAAAATTTTTTGCAGACTCTGGCTCATCTGACAGTGAAGCAGATGAGTCATCTGAAAAGAATTTGAATGAAGAATTTTCTCCAGAGACTTCAGAACTGGAAAAAAGCGAAAAACTACATGATGAGAAGCTAGATGAAGAAAATCCAAAGATTCCTCATGCATTGAAAGAAAATGACAGGACTCAAGTACAGCCACTAGAAACACTGAAACTGGAAGTTGAAGAAAGTGAGCAAATTGTTCAGATCTTTGGAAACAAAACAGAACAAATAGAAGAAATCAAAAGAGAGGCTGAAAAATCACCTAAAGGAAAAGGGAGAAGGAGCAAGACAAAAGATCCCTCTTCAGAGAATGCGAAGATTTCACCAGGAAGCCAAGAAGAGGTGGCAAATGAATCTCTTACAGAACCTGAAAGATTAGACATGTCTTCCTTGGACTGTAAAGAAATTTCCAGCACTACTGAAAGTGAAACAGAACCTTCTACAAAAGATAAGAAGCTTTTGAAAAGGAAAACTTTGGAACAAGCATCGCCTGAGAAGAGAAATCGACGAGAGAGTGAGATGGAAGTGCCAAATATTGTATCTGAAGAGAAGACCAATGAATGTACTGGAGCAGAGGAATGTAGAGGGCTGAACGCTGAAGAGTCTCTCAGAACTGAAAATGAGGAAATGCCATCCCTGGTGGCAGAGTCAGTTCAGCACGGTCAAGAGCTGCGGAATGAGAACTTTGAACGTCCAGCTGAAGAAAATGAGAACGTTCCCTTAAAAGATGAGGATGATGCAATGCCTCAGATTGGTCCTGAAACTTTGCTCTGCCATGAAGTAGACTTGGATGACTTGGATGAAAAGGAGAAGAGCGGTAGTGAAGATACAGTATCAGAAAAGCCAGACCCTAATGCTTCAAGTTCAAATCCATCTGCCTTACCCCCTGCCGTCCAGTCGAGCTTTTCAGTGGCCTCACCTCTTACTCTTAGTCAGGATGAATCACGCAGTATCAAGAGTGAAAGTGACATGACTATTGAAGTTGACAGTGTGGCAGAAGAGTCACAAGAAGGTCTCTGTGAAAGTGAGTCTGCTAATGGATTTGAAGCCAGTACTACGTCAAGCAGTTGTAGTATAGCTGTGCAAGAAAGAGAGATTGGAGAGAAAGGTGAGTATTTCCTGTGACGAGTCCTTCTCTGCTGTAATGACTTCTGAAATCATCCTAAGTCTGCTGTTACTTGGCTAAAAATTGCTGGTTTGTTTTGTCTTCTGATTTTAAATTTCTTTGTTGCTTATAAAAAAAAAGCTTGTGGTTAGCAGAAATATTTGAGGGGTCTTTTTAAATTTTTTTTTTCTTCTCGTTTAGGTCAAAAAAGACCCAGTGATAGCAATAGCGGAACACTGGCAAAAAAACAAAAGCGTACTCCAAAGCGAACAAGTGCTGCAGCCAAAAATGAAAAGAATGGAACAGGTACATTCTTGGAGGGGGAGAGGGGGAAGGTTATGCTGTCCTGTGAACACATATAAGGGCTCACTGTTGCTCGTTATTTCTGTGGGATGAGACTTCCTTGTCAGGGTTTTTCATTATTATTCATCATGATTATTGGCTGTTAACTGGAGAGAAATTACCAGCTGCGTGGTAGCAGTGTTACTGGGAAATGTCCTTACTATTTTTAACTACTTCATTAGGAAGAACTTATAATAACTGTGTATATTAGCAGTTACTAAATATTTACCATTGTGCTGATTTTTTTATATATTGGGTCGGTTATGAATTTGGGAGAGGGGAGCTTGTTCAAATAGAAACATCTCCTTTAAAGTCTTACGAGAGGTGTTTACTCATGGGAAAAAGGTCATTTATGAAGTACGGGTAAAATGTTTGATGCTAAAGAATAACTTTTCAGCAAAAGGAATCTTGTGTGTTTTTATCTCAAGTATGTGACTATTTTTTAACTTGCTATAGAAATCTGGATTTTTGTGTTTCTATAGCTCATTTTTGGTGATCATTGTATTGAATAAGTCAATATTTAGGCCCTGTGGCAGCATTGTTAAAATTTTAAAATATCAAACTAAAATGTTAATTATCTGACATAAAATATTCAGATATATTTAACATGCCTGTGTAAAACTTCGCAATTACTCTGGGAATCTAAAATATTTGCATATATCAGCTTAAAATTTTCTGTTACATGTTAAAGCTTTTATGCTTTTAGCCATGTTTCAGAACTGTTCCTTTAGATGTGTAAAGCAATTTGGTAAATGTACAGAGTCATGTGCTACCTACATATATTAATACAGTTTTAATCTTTAAGAAAGGAATTCTACTGTCTGCTTTATATTAGAGCCCCAAAATATGTGACTTTATTAGAGCACTGCTAAGCTATCTTTTCTTATTTTAATAAGCTACTTTGTTGCTTCTTTAAAAAAATTTGACTATTGCTTTTTAACCAAAGGCCTTGTCAGCCCATGACTTCTGCTGCATTAAAGATCAGTACGCTTGAGAGTTCAGTGCATGTTCTGTCTGATAAGGTTATACATGGAATCCGATATGTTTTTTCCTTGTGTGCATTCTGGGATCTTCTGAGCAAGGAGGAGCAGTTTTTTCTTAATCATTTTTTTCTGACTCTAACTACAATTTTTTAAATGTCAAGGTTGGTTTTTTGAAGTCCAAATAAATTTCTCTTACTGCAGGACAAAGTAGTGACAGTGAAGACCTTCCTGTCCTGGACAGTTCAAGTAAATGTACTCCTGTAAAACACATAAATGCATCCAAAGCACAGAAGATTTCTCGATCACCTGCAAGAGTGATTTCACCTCACATCAAAGATGGAGAGAAGGATAAACACCGAGAGAAACACCACCACCAGAATGCTTCGCCTAGAGTATACAAATGGAGTTTTCAGCTCAGTAAGAATTATTTAAGTGACTTGATCAGAGGGAATTTACAAGAAAATTTGTTCTACAAATTTTGGGATTCTAAATTAGGTATAGGCCTTTTATGGCGTAGTTACGGAAGTGTGGTATCTTTCATGCTTCATCTCGTATACTCTTAAGAATTGCATTTATTTGTTTAAAATCACCTTGATGAAGCCATTTTTTCTTTTCTTCCCACTTTTAAGATGAACTAGACAATATGAGCAGTACTGAAAGGATCTCCTTCTTACAAGAAAAACTACAGGAAATACGAAAATACTACATGTCCTTGAAATCAGAAGTAGCAACCATTGACAGGAGAAGAAAACGATTAAAAAAGAAAGACAGAGAAGGTAACTTTCAGATTTTCTTTATGCTTCCCATGAGAAGTTCATTTTCTTGAAAATACGTAACTCAAAGCAACTTAATTGGCGGTATTTTTGAGGGGAAAAAAAAAGTGTTATCTGTTTATCCTGTTCGTATCTATACATATTTAGAAAGAATATTTGTGGCTTTTCAGAACTTGACCCTAACAAAACATTGACTGTTTTTAAAAACTGTGTATTAGAAGCTTGGACTTTCTAGTGCAAGCTCACTCTGAGTTTTCAATCAGTGTAATGACTCACCTGATTTAGCTTTTCAATTGGTCTGTGATGCAGAAAGGGTAAGGTTACTCATCCAGTTTACGTGAATATAACAGTGAAAGCAATTGACAATAAAAATCCTTTTCAGTTTTCTGTGACTGTGCCACTTCTTTGAGGTCTTTTAAACAACCTAATAACCAAGAAAACCTTCATTCTGACATGTATTCTGATAATCTGATGCTGATCTGTTGTTCTGTATATTCAGTGTCACATACAGGAGCATCCATGTCATCTGCTTCATCAGACACTGGAATGAGTCCATCATCATCTTCTCCTCCACAAAACGTGCTTGCTGTAGAATGCAGGTGATACATATTTCTCTGCCTTGCCAGCAACTTGCTGCCATGGACATAAATCCTGAAATTCAACCACAGAAAGCACTCAACTGGTTTGACATTGCCAAGTATATTCTGTACACACTTCCACTGCTGGACTGTACCTGTTCTCCCCTCCTCCCTCCTTTCTTTTGTTTAATTTACTGTTCAGAGAAATTAAGCTCATTGGTAACTGAAGGTTTGTAGGCACAATGTGACATGCTTGTCATTGTGTTTGGTTTTGGTTTTGTTTCTTTGTTGTTGTTTTTTGGTTTGTTTTTTTTTTTTTTTTTAATTTTTTTTGTATTAATGCAGAGAAAGGGCACTTATCAAATTTGAAAAGTTATGTCCAATGAAGCATTCAGCTGTTCTAGGGAGATCTTAGAAAAGCAAGTGCACCAAGCAGACATCAGAGTTTTATCAAAAAGAATTGAGTAACTGCTGCACTTTCACCGAGCTGTACATTAACTCTTGGTGAGTAGTTCCTCTTTGTGGAAGCACTTGCTATACAGAACTGCCAAAGTATGTGTTCAGCAATGTGCCCAGTTTTAAAGGTGTAAATGGGACAAAATAAATTGTGAAAGGAAGTGTAGTTGACTGAAAACTACAGTTGTAATAAGTCTTCCACTTTTTATAGGATTTTTGAGCACACGATTATGCAAATATTTTAATGTTTATTAATGTTTACAGTGGAATTGTGAATAGGTTTTCAGTGGACTATCTTATCCCTTGACAAAAATATTTTGTCTTTTTTCTATGTAATTTCAGAGTTTTTATTTTGTTACAAAAAGACGAAAAATGAAATATATAACAACAATGAAGTTATTTAACAAGATTTCTAAAGCTGAAATTTTTGTGTAAAATAAGGTATCTTGCAACTTGTTAAATATATTTATTCAGACATTGGATGTTGTATTTTTATGTATTTTTTAAAATATTAATAAAATTGGAAAAAAAATTCTAGGTTAGTTCACTCTTTCGATAAAACATAGTTATCAGTTATGGCTCTTAAGGAGGTTTTATGCAGTAGCTGTGCCTGTATTTCACATGGGTCTGTCTACGTATCCTCCACAACATAGGTCTGTAAGCGGGCATCTGGATTAAACTATGACTTTATTTGGAAACTTTGGCAGTCCTAGTACTTACATTGTTTTGAGGAACAAAATTTATTGGGTTGCCCTTAAGATAACTTTGTCACAAGTTCTTATGTTTGCTGTACTGCCGAATGAATTTATATCTCCCAAAGTTGAGATGCAACAATAAAGTAAAGCAACTGTGTATGCTTTGTCTGTGGATTGTCCCACAGATGGATACAGTTTGTAAATAACTCTTCCAAAACCATGTATTTAAAACAGTTTGCATATACATTATGTATAAAAGTGATTTTTTTATCAATTTTTTTATTCATGTTTGTACATCGAAAGGGGTTCCTAACCCCTATTTCTGTGTCTAATATGCTGTAGAGTAATAACATAGATGCTCTAGACTGTATATCAGGATATTCTGGTTCACACGGCAGAAAGTCAGAACGAAACACTAGTGATGGCGTAGCATTACTAAACTTGATGTTTCTTGAAATTTCATTTTACAACATTTGTCACCTTGTGATTCCAATTCCTTCCATTTTCGCAGAAAATTAAAGAAAAAGTACTCTTGTAAATGCACTTTTTCTGTCTTTTCTTAAGCAAAGCAGAACTATTTCAATGTAAGAAAAATATGGAGCTCACTAGACAGCATTAATAAAGGCCATGTTTTAAACATAGGCTTTATATTCTATTTTTATTTAAGTGATTGTTCTTGTAAATGTCTGGACTTACCTAAATAGGAAAATTAATCTCCATAAATTGTTGTATAGACTTTTTTCAGAGCTAAATTTTATTGTTAATCTTACAATAGCTATGAATAAAAAGCAATACTCATTTAAAAGGAAATAACATGGGTCACATTTTCTCAGATTATCTTCCATGTTTAGTGTTTGAAGAAGTAAGTTTTAAATTCAGTGAAATAATAGGATTAATTGTATCTTTACGCAGATATCTAACCTCTGTCTGTAAGCTGTGTGAGACCTTAAACAGGCATATACACACATTCGGCATGCACAGATGATGGATGAGCTCCTAACCATCTGTACTTCCGCATAGGTTTTCACAGTGTGTACACTCACTGCTTCTCCTTATCTCTTAGGAATGTTTAAAATACCGCATGGGAGACTGAAGGTATGGTTCCATGAAATGTGGACACCCATTCTAACAGATGGTTGCTCCTTGACACAGAGAACTCACTCCCTTACTTCCTCTTCCCACCTGCTTACCTTGCGCGAGTACTCATCAGAGAGACAGACTTACGCCCACCCACAGCCCCCAGTAACAACTAACATCACTATTCTGGACGAATGCTAAACCTGCAAGAAAAGGTAGACTTTCTGCCAGGCCGCTGGCCAAGCCTCTAGCATGTTACTGATTTCCTAGTTTTATCTTTCTGGCAAGAAGCTTATCAGTTAGCTAGATTATTCAGTGGATGTTTAAAGTAGTTTCCTATTACATTTAAAAATACCACAGGGAAAAGAAGATTAACTGTATAGTATGGGACCGTCCTGTAGTAAAGGTGAAATCGACAAGAAACCCTAACAGGTCTTTTATTTTGAACTTTACTAGAATCCCCCTATTTCTCCTTTGTTGACATAAAATAAATTCCAAAGTGTCTTTCACTGCCTTAAATGAAAGTTTATGCTGTTGAGGACACAGTAATTATGATTAAGCTGAACTGAGATTTTTTTTTTTTTTTTAGTAAGAGATTAGGTATGTTTGCAAGAGCAATCAGAAATAAAGCACCCTCTTGGCAGGCTTCACGCTGTTCTTGTGCCTTCTAATCTTTGACAGTTTTTCTCAATGATACATGTTATTTCAAGCCTAGTTAGGAGGTAAAAAAGATACAGTTAAGATTATGGGATCAAACACTGTTAGAACTGTTAAAAAGAACAGGGCTGTAAGAATTTGGACTCTCCCCCCACCTCCTGCAACTGACAGAACTGTCAGATTTCTGGCAGATTTATTATTTTTGTATTAGCATATATCTGAAGGTTGGAAAAAATTTGGAACATTTGCATGCAAGGACGTTAAGGTAAGAAAAGGTTCATTTCCCTACTTGTTTTAGTTTTTGCTTTCTTTCCATAAAGTATACCAGCTACATGTATACTAATGAACTTTTTTTTTCTCTGTAATGTGTAAGTTTAGCAACACTCAGTTAAATCTCCACTTGTTTCTGGCTCCTCAATCAGATTGCTTGTGTTCGAGAAACCTTCTCTTGCTTAATCAGTTTGAACAGATGAGGCAGGAGAAGCAAAGATGTCAGAACAATAATAAGCCATTATTTCAACAGAGGTTAAACAGATTTACAGAAGTAATCAGTAGTGAAAGAAAAGCGTAACAAGGGCAAGTGAAAGTGTGTATCTTCATGAAGCATAATGTATCTGACCTTCATGGGAAGCAGCAAAGACCTTTAATTTGAAGGACAGCAGTAGAAGAGAACAAGTGATTCAATCACTTCTTCGCTGTTTGTGGTATTTGCACAAGTTCCACTTGAATCTAATTTTTTTTAAAGGTGCAGTATTAGAATGATCTAGGCAGAAATTTTTAAAATGGATACATATTCTTATTTTATGTGTAGGAAGCCACATAATAATGGCTACCAAAATTACACAGGATGGCTTTGATGGGGAGCTCGAAAGAGAATCTGAATCTTAAGATTGTCAACTCCTCTGTCTCAGTCAGACTATCCACTCTTGAGAGAGCATTATCTCTCTGGATAGGTTTGTCAACCAGATGGAATTTCCCATTACAAAAATTACTATTCTTATAAAATACTCTTCTTTTCCCCATTAAAAATATTCTTGGATAGCTGAGGCAGCCAAATGGGTTTTCTGGGCAGCATTTATTAGAATTCTTTTACAGCAGTAAGTCTTAAGAAATGCTGCTTTAAGAAAAGAACATGTTTGGTTTGATTGCTTGAAACAAATCTGACAGATGAGCTGGAAGACAGATTTACCAGCTGAAACAAAAGGTGAATGTGTTAACAAAAGCATGTCGAGCCGTTTACTTTGCTGCGCCCTTGCGTTTTGCAGATACTGTGCAGTAAAATCTTGGTTATTTTTACTTCTCTGTACTTGGGATTTTATTATTTGCTACAATGTCTAGGATAAAGACTCTCTCTGGAGATGTAAGGAACATAATAAAGCAGTGGAACCAATAGGGATGTTGCCAGAGACAGACTCACTATAATTCCAAGGCTTAGGAAAAAGTTTATAATTTGCTTACACTATTTATCAAGCTACTGCCCTCAAATTTTGAGAAAATCTGTCACTCTACCGTATTATCTTCCCCCAAATAGGATGATTTCTTAAGAGTCTCAGGAGAGTTTAAAATTATTCACCTTTACTAGTTACCACTAAGCATCTGGTATTTATCGGGGTTTTTTTGTTTATTTGTTTTGGAAATCTACGAGTTCCCCAAATTCCACAAGCATTTATTCATCTCGTCCATTGCTTTGGAGAAATATGTAAATTCAATTTTTTGTGTTACAGTGTTATTGGCCTGGATATGTGCAGTTGAGTGGTGGATTTTGTGATTAGGCACAGCCCAATGACAAATACTCGCCGCATTGTCATTTAAAGAAAACTGAAAAGATAAGGCAATCTTAATTGTGAAAGCAGACTGTTTCCCACCCTTTTGAAGAATAGGGCTTTTCTGGCTTTCTCTTTGTTTTGAATTATCTCAGCCCTATTTATGTTGGTATTCCTGCTCCTTCCCATTTTCAGAGAAATCCTACTTTGTGTTTCAGAGCAGGGCTGTGCTGGTTGGTTCTGCTTCGGGTCTGCAACTACCTGCTATTTACATTAGTTAGTACCTTGAGGCTGTTGCTTATCCTATACCAATAGTTTTCAAAGGTGAAAAGGTGTCTGTTTTATGACACTTGGCTTTAACTCACCAGTACAGCTCACTCATTGTGAAAATAACATGGAAGCATTGCGACGCTTACTTTCTCTATGTTGCATAGCTTGCCAGCAAAGAAAATTTGCACAGGAGCCCCATTACAGCTGTGAAAACCTGCAGGTTGTTTATCAGTAGCGTGTTTGCTTAACTCTCACTCTGAGCCTTGTGGGTGAGGGACACAGATGGTACTGAGGCTGTGTCTCTCTTTCCCTGCTCTTCAGCGTAACCCAACAACGTTTCTATTTCAGCCCTGTCAGTGTCTTCAGCTATTCCTAAACTACTCCTCCTCTAATCCCTCATCTGGGTACAGCTTGACCTAATTTGCCATGATCCTGCCAGCTATGCCAGTTACATAAGGAGGGGTAAGATGCAGAATTTGTATGAAATACTTTGTTATATTGCCCAAGGGTGGGTTTTGGTTTTTTTTCAGGAAGCCACTGACATGTATACGCAGCTCAAAACCATCTCTCTTGATGCTTATTCATTTTCTGAAAATTACTTCCTTTAGGAATGGGAAAGGTTTAAAGCTATTTAAAAAAGAAAAAACAAAACAAAAAAACCAAACCCAAACACCAAACCCTTGATTCCTTCTGCTTCCCATCCTGCGAGTGGCTACTGTGTGCCACCCCAGCAGCTTCTCCATCCAAGTCTGCGATTGCCTGCATGAGGTCGGGTCTCTTCCAAGTGTTGCTTTCTACACCCTTCATTATTTTTCCTCTTTCATTTCAGTTTATAGCCCTGCCACGGGGGTGGCTCCAGCTCCGCTGCCTTCCCACGGCCGGGCCCCAGAGCCAAGCGGCTCCTCTCCCGCCATGGCCGCACCCCGCTCGCCTTTGTCGCCAGCTGCAGCATTTCGCCTCCCTCTTGGAGACATCCTCCTCCCTGAAGGCAATAAAAACCTGTAAGAAACCTGCGGGCTTTCTTCCTTTCCTCCACACCCGCGGACTGCAGCACCCTCCCTCCCCCGGCCCGGCACAGGGAGCCCACAGCCCACCCGCAGCCCTGCTCGAGTTGGCGCCGCGGGTCCCCACGCGTGAGGGACGGGTTACCGAGGGGTCCCCGGCCGCCCGCACGGCCCCAGCCCGTCCCTCAGCCTCTCCGCCACCGCGGGCCCTGCTCAGGCGGCGTTTCGAGGGCCAGCCCCGCCGCCGCCCCCAAACAGAGGGGCGGGAGCTCGGCGCCGGCGGCGGCCCGGGCCGCGCTGCCCTGAGGCGGGCGGGAGAACTCGCCGCCATGGCGCTGGGCCCGTCAGCGGCGGCCGGCGGCGCCTTCCCGCCTCAGCGGCCGCGCTCCCCCCTCAGGGGAAGGGGCAGGCCGCGGGGTGGCCGGTGGACGCGATCCGCGGGAAGGGCTGGAAGAGCCGGAGGGCCCTGGGGGCAGAAGGTGGCAGGGCTGAAGTCCCGCAGCTTTTCTCCTCAGGCCCTGCTGCCGTCCCCGGGGGATCGATGTCTTCCGTGGGGCACTGAGGCACTTTCTCCCGGAGATCTAAGCAGGCCCCACAGCAAAAGCACGGCAGGAGAGGCGGCCAACATCCCTTTCCTACCGATGAGGTGGCTGGAGTGTGCCTTGCTGCAGAGGAGGCTTGAAACCCTCTTCCCTCCGCCATGACCCAAAAGAGAGCTCCTGGCAGGTGTCTGGGGCAGCAGCACGCACAGAAATGCAACACATCCTTGGGCAGAAAAGGAGGGGAAAAGGGTCTCCAGTTCTATCTCCTAGGAAGGGCAGGATCTGTAAAATACAGAAATAGCCACCAGCTGGATTTCTACTTTGATTATTTGAAATTTAGATAAGCTCCCCTTCACATTACATAAACAAATGGTGATGTGTCAAGTATGCTACCTTAAGTATTTACACAGTAAGCCCAGCTCACTTGGCAGTCCTCTCGCTTTCCCTCAGATTAGAGTGAGTTACAGAATAAAAAATTTTAACCAGCTGTGGTCTGTTCAAGCACTGTGTAAGTGTAGACTTTTTTTTTTATATGAGTGATTAGGGTCCTTCATATCTCTTTCAGTTACATCTGCTTCTGTATGTGAGAAATCCTGGCAAAACAGACTTGACCGTCATTTTACAGTCCTGAACTACTAAAGCTTGAATGTTGAATGCTCCCTGTTGTGTTTACAGAATGAACCTAACACCAAAATGCTAAGGAGCATGAAGTTAAGGTAAAACATAATTTTTTAAAATTCTAATATTTAGCAGAAACTCTAAATTTTAGAGTTCTTTTAATGCTGTCTTCTTGAAACTCAAGGTGCAAGCATCATGCAAGTTCAGGTACAAGCTCAAATTGCTTTTACAGGTTTTAGAGTTTGGGCCAGACTCATTAAAGAAGTTTTGGAGCTGAGCTTAATGGACTTCCCAAGGTTTGAACTAGATTCCTCAAATGCTGTGTGCTGACTTCCTAACCTAGCTAATAGAGAATGTTGAAAAAAAGAACTGTTGCATAAACTCTAGTTTTCAAAGTTAGGTGTTTAAGGGTACAGAGCAATGCCTCCTTGCACTGAAGTCACAGCCACACTCTATCTCTGGGCATTAGGTATTTAACCCACACTTTCCTTACAGAAGACTGTAGTCACATCCTTTCCCTGCCTTCCAACAGAGAGCTCAGTAGTTGAAGCTCTCAGCAGGGGGTTACAGAAATTAGGACTTTGCTCCTATCCTTGAGAGAATTCAAGGAACCTCTATTATAATCTTCCAGATGATTGATCTGATCACTCTGCTAGTACCACTCATGTACAGGGCATTCTGGAGCAAGGCTCTCATTTGACCCTTCCTGTTGAAATTGTTTTCTGTGGGCTGACTAGTAATTGCATGCTTTTCTAGCCTTTTGGTTCAGACACTCATTCCAGAAGGAAGAAACTGTGTTCCTGGCTGTGTTGCAATGAACATCACCTCCAAATGAGCGTCTGTTCACTAGCCCAGTCTCATCATGCCAGTTTTTGGCAGGCTGCACTGCTGTTGCCTTCTCTCCCCTCCAACCTCCACTCTGTGGCTCACTTTTTCCACAGCCTACTCAGTACTCCTTCCTCAGCAGCACTCTGTTTTTCACCCTTTGCTCCTCTTTCCATCAGGATTGGTTCCATTCCTACACCTAACCTAATATGCCTCATCAAGGTGATTCACCTACTCTCCACACACCTCGTCTTAAATACTGTTGCCTTTCAGTTATGAGCCAGAGATTAAGCTGTCTTCTCATTTTTATTCTGATTTTGGCAGTGCATTTCATTATGCCATGCAAGCTTGAAGCTATTCAAGAGGAAGAATGGAGAACACTCCAGATTAAGCTATGTCATGGAAGTTAGAATTCTCTGCTGGGAGAGAAAACACGCAGCCTGGCCTGCCTTTGTGGACACTCACAGTGCACATACATCCAAGCACTGTGGAAATACCGATTTTTGCATTTGCAGTTAAATATTTTTGAGAATCGGGTGCTGGGAGATCTTGCTCCAAGGAGGAAAGACCAGCTGCAACACTTTGCCAATACATGCTGATAAAACATGTGTGAGAGGCACTGAAACACTTTGTGTTCTGAATCATTCTCAACCCACAAGTCCTGTTAACAAAATCTTATCAGTGCTATTTTCTAAATAACACGATTTGAGCCAGCCATCAGGATGTGTGAAGTCATCAAGGAGGCAAAGGGAAGTCAGAGCTCAGTAAAGCAAGTTAACCTTTTAAGAAAGTTTTCACTGTTGCTTTCTGCAGCACCTGGATGCTTTAGTTACACAGATGCACTTTACTTCCGAGCTAAAATGTATTTGTATCATCTTTCTTCAATCAGTCACCTGGATTGAAAGATGGCAACATTTTTTGAGTGAAACAGAGCTAGGACAAAACCGGTTATCCAAAAGAGCAAGCCAGTGACTCCATCCTTATCCGCATCTTTGTGCAGTAGCATCGCAAGTTGTTTTCCACTCTAGTTAGCTTTTAACTAGTCATAATTAACAGGCACATCCATAAACTAACTACAGTTGCTATAAGCACATTGCTCCTGTGGAAGTCAGAAGCTTTCGTCTGGCCAGCTTAATTTCAGGGTAGCAGCTATCAACCCGATGCTCGTACTTCCAGTGACACTTTTCATCCCACCTATTTGTTTAGTGAGCACGGGGAGAGGCAGGGGGATGTGACATCTAATTAGATGTTAAGAATACATGTTTTCCCTGGATAACAGGGGGTTAAGGCAGCTTTAAAACTGGAGTAAAAGGAAACTGGGGAAGCTGAAAGTGAGTAATTTATTAACTAAGTCCCTCTAACACTTGCTTAATGTTTTGTACAGTAAATCTGTCTTAACAAATATTTAAACATCTTCCTACACCCAAATCCCCAAACACTGAAACATGAGGGAAAACCACGATTTTTTTTTTTAACCCCCCCTCACTTCAGCCCTAAGGAGCTTTGCCCAGAAGACATGAGCATCATCCTCCAGGCCCATCACTTAAACTCTTCAGTCACTTTTCTGAGCAACTGTTCTCTTTGCATACTAAGATGCAATGGAAAATGGGATAATTTCAGTCATGCATTACTTGCAATGTTTAAACAAAAAAACTGCTTTAAAGAAAGCCTCATATCTTTACTATGGATATATTCTTTCTAATTGGCCTAATTGTAGCAAACAATCTAGACAGTTATTCTTTTGAAAAAACCAGGGCATTGGAGACTTGCTGCCTTATTTGGGCTCTTTTTTAGCCTATACTATTTTAGAGTTAGCTCTTAGCCATCTCCAAGGTAACAAGACATGGGCTACGTGGGAAAGAGCTGTGATATGGCTAGTACAAAACACGTAAATGAGACCGTAGGAACATAGTTAGTTGTTTGTTTCTTCCACCTTTGAAAGGCATATGAACAGATTTCTGTGGAAAGCTGGGGCAGCTTTAAAGAGCAAGCAGAGCAGTGTCCAGTGCAGGTGGCAGGTGTACAGTGCTGCGGTCAGGGCCTAGTAATCCATAGCCTGGATAGCTGAGAGTTTGAGCAGTAAAGAAAAATAAGCAGGCAGAAAATCATTCTTTCAAACTGCTGCTAGAAATAAAAAGCAACAGAGAAGGTAACAACAAAAAAGCATGTGGGCAGGCTTCCTGCCATTTCTGTTCCTTAATTGTTGCCTTTCCACCCAACAACAGAACCTGGCAGTTGACATGAAATAGCTTTGTTTCAGTCTTCATCGCTTGAAATCTCAAAATCAATATAGTAACCCTGATGTTCAGTTCCTTTTGTTACTGTATTTTATTAGTTAGAACTAAAGTAAAGTGTGCCTGTTAGCTATCACTCTAATGTACTAACAGTCTGACTGCAGGATTTCAGCTATCAAGATCCTTTCAAAGGACTGGTGTTTTTTTCTAAACCAAAACCACAACATCAGAACAGCTAGCTTCCACAAACTTCTCTCTGTACTTGTACTCATACAGCAGCAAAAAAGACATCGTTTTGTGCATACCTTGTACTTTCTGTTGGCATTCACACAATTGGCATCCACACAATTAAAAGAGAAAACTGCCAGCAAGCTCAGTGCTTGGAGTGCATCATGCTTGCATCAGGCAAGGAAGCTGGGTTTGGAGGACCCCTGGGGTTCCCTGAGGGAAACAAGGAGTGCATAGAAGTTGCCCTGGGGACAGGTGCTGCTAATGACACACTTCTGTTCCTTGTAAATGACCTGGTGAAGCAAGAGGCAAACATAACCTAGGGATAAGCTGGCAGAGCACCCCTGCCTACCTGAACTCATTAGTTACAGCAGTTCTCTGCCATTTATAACCACCCTTGGCTTGATAGTCTAATCATCACCATCCGGCACTCTGGGAGAGTGAGAATGATCACAAGGCTCTGTGAGGGTGGCTTAACAGTTGTTCTTCCCAAATTAAGAGAAATAACATATTCACAAATCCCCAGCTGCTAAAACAAAGTCACTAATTCTGTTACCTATCAGCAACTTAAAGCAGCAATGAATGAACAGAACTCTGTAGTAGCTGAGCAGGAATGAGACAACAGCAAACAAAACACTGCTTTCAAGCAGTGCCCTAAAAATGTGTCTTTGGAAAGAACATACATACAACAGTATGGTTCCCATTTATTTTATGTGAATTAAATAAAAAAAAAGTGTATTTCCCATATTACACTTTTTTCATCTGAACCAGTCCTAGCAGAAAAGAAGTATAACCCTCCCACCCACCTTGAAATTTAAACATACCAGTCTTTGGGCCCTGGAAAAGTTTGTATCAATATTACTCCATTGTAGAGTGAAAAGGACCTCAGAAACAGACTCCATTGCCAGTCCATCACGACTAACTTATTTTTTTAACCCTTCATGGTTTCCAGTGTCTGAACAGCATCCAGAAGTCTCTTCTGAGTTGCCAGACATACATGCCAACAGTAGAAAATCCAAAATGTGTTCTTGCCCAATGAATGCTGGCACTGCCTGTAAACTCTGAACAGAGTGCTCTTGTCTAACGAGGCTGGCCAAGCAGTCCTGCTTTAGCTGCCAGAGCTTCGTTCTGCTGAATATGGTACTCCTGAAATCTCATGGAGATCCTTTGTGTCATTTTTAAATACTTCTGTAGGCAGTGGTCTGAGCAAGTCATCTAGAGGAAGAGGGAAACAGAAGGCTTCAAACAGTAGTTAAAACACTTCCCCAAACAGGACCCAAAATATAATCATATACAGGGATAAATGATTAGGTGACTACATCTCATATTCTGTTTTAAGCCTCAAGATGAGGGCCTAATTGTGCACAGCCTCTCTATGCAGCGGAAAATGTGAAGTTTAGTTTGAGGGATGTCTGAAACGCCTTTTAATATTCCATTCTCATATGAAAGTCTTCATGGAAAACATCTCAGATCTAGAGATAGTACCATCTCATCCTTGGGCTCCTCTTGTGAAATTAAAAGTATATAAAGCATTTTATTTTGCAATAAATACTGAATCTATTAAATTAGTATCTTTTTGTAATTCTGTTTACAAACACATACTATTTTTGACAGACAAATATGGTCTCCTGCTAGCTCAGTTTAAACTTTTTTTGACCTTGTTCCTATTAGCTTTATCAGTCTTCTTGTTCTTGCTTGGTTAACCCTCACAAAAGCAACCACAGCAAGTTCTATCAGTCAGCTGACAGGGAAATAAGTACCAGGGACTATCCCACCCACAGTATTATTTTTTAAACTTAGAGAGTTTTTTTCTTTCTTTAAGTGTAGAGAAAGAGTTAGATCTATCTCTGAGCAACAGTTCTGCCAACTGGATATTCTGTATCATGGTTCTAAACCTTGCTATTGCTGTAAAAGTTAACAAATTTAGACAGAAAGACAACCACTTTGCATGATGACTAGAAAACCAGAAACTGCTTTGATTCTGCACAGTATAAAGGGATGTGAAAAGCAGAGGGGCTGAAAATGAACAAGAAAAAAAAAAACATGCATCTGTGCACACCACCCACCACCCACCCTTCTCTCTCCTTCACCTGGCATCAGCTACAGCAAAACCTGTTAAGCAGAAGTTAAGTCTGACTAGGAAACAAATTCTGGAGCTACCCCAAGCCACTTCTCCCAGAGGGTGTGGTGTTTATGACATGGTGCCCGGGGAAGTCTAGACTTGCAGTGCAGACTTGCTGTAGGGAAAGAGGTCAGAAGCTGCTTTTTCAAATGTAGAATCTCAAAGGAAATTCCTGGAGGTATTCATCTTAATTATTTAATAAGAAACTACACCTTTAAATAGAACATAGGAATTTCCATACCAGATCAGACCAGTGGTCCATCTAGACCACTGTCCTGTTTCCAGCAGGGGCGAGAGCCGGATGCTCTGCAAGAAACCCTGTAATGGATAATTATGGACAAAACTTCCCATAAGAAAGTTTCTTCCTAGCCTCCATCGATAACAGATGGCTCCTGTACTGCTGGACATGGCTTCTTTGCAGATCACAGAAGCGGGGGGGGGGGGGGAAGTAGAT
>JAVJGG010000040.1:16909428-16934349 GCA_035590195.1 Aviceda cuculoides | reverse complement strand
GGAGCAGGTCCAGAGGAGGGCCACGAAGATGATGAGAGGGCTGGAGCAGCTCTCCTGTGAGGACAGGCTGAGAGAGTCGGGGTTGTTCGGTCTGGAGACGAGAAGGCTCCAGGGAGACCTTATAGCAGCCTGCCAGTACCTAAAAGGGGCCGACAGGAAAGCCAGAGAGTCTTACAAGGAAATGTAGTGATAGGACAAAGGATAATGGCTTTAAACTGAAGGAGGGTAGATTTTGGTTAGATATTAGGAAGAAATTATTTACTGTGAGCGTGTTGAGGCACTGGCACAGGTTGTCCAGAGAAGTTATGGATGCCCCATCCCTGGCAGTGTTCAAGGCCAGGTTGGCTGGGGCTTGGAGCAACCTGGTCTAGTGGAAGGTGTCCCTGCCCATGGCAGGGGCGTTGGAACTGAATGATCTTTAAGGTGCCTTCCAACCTAAACCATTCTATGCTCTCCAGACCTTCATAAGCAGAGAGCTCATGAATGTAACTCCTAAGCACTAATAACTGGAACAGAGCTTTTGATTGTTATTACTGTACTGCTGGGTGGCTGAAAAAGCCTGCCTCCATTTAACAGCCTGGAGTTCTTACAGGTGAAGTATGCACTGTAAACTACAGTGAGAAAGTTTTTTTTTTTTCCACTGATGTAATCAACATCAGTGTCTATTACCTAATCTTGAGTCAACAGTATCCTTCCCCATGGAAACTAAACAAGCCCCATGTTTTGGTTTTTTTCAACCTTTTTGTGAGGGGCTACATCTTACTGGGGGAGAAGGGCTATGGAGAGACACCATAAATCCATCACACTTATCCCAAATAACTATCTGAATTGGGTGTAGGTACAACTATACATAGAAGGCTACAATTTTTTTTTAAGCCTTTGCTTCCAATTGTACACACAGAACACCATGCAAGTGTTTCTGCATGTGTGTAAAAAGGACAAAGAATAATAAAAATATCAAGTCAAGGAAATGTGTCAAGATAAAGCACCCACAGCTTGTAGAGAAAGGGTTTTTTTAATCATCGGGAATTACTAGGCTAGAACTTGATTGACATCAGATTAAAAAAAAAAACCCTCATTGATTTAAAGAGCTCCATTACTGAAGCTACTCAAATCAAACAAATGCCTACGAGACCAGTAGGCTGCTCAACTAATCACATAAAATTCAGGGCAAAAGGCAATTTAACACTGAACTCCCGGTGCTGCATGCCTGAGCAACCCACCCTCCGTCCTGCACCAGCCCAGCGAGGCACCGCTGACGGCCCTGCTGCGTCCCCTCCCGCCGGGAAGGCAAAGCCCAGCTCTCCCCCACACCCAGAGCGGGTCCAGCCGCTTTCCTTCAAACTGGTGCTTGCCATGCGGTTACAGGAAGGTCTTCTTCTCGCTCCGCACACCGCGGTCAGCCTTCAGAGGCACGTGGCGAGATGAGAGAGGGACTGGTCAGAAGGTGGCTGGATAATGAGCTGTACCTGGTGCACAGACTGTTATAATTGATGATCACGTACTTGGGGGCTAGACCCTGCTCTGAAGAGAAAAAGCTTGACGGTAGAAGAAGTCTCCGAACGCCAAAGGCGAGTTAACACAGCAAGTCTGACATCAGACACCCCGAGAGCCTCTTTGAACAGAGCGAGCTTAAGACACAAGGGCATCTGTCCTGGGAGAAAATACATGTTTTTCCATAAGCGCTCTCCTATTTAAGTTAGATTAGGCCTCACTGATACTTCTGACCCAGTAAGATCAAATCCTGAGCTGAGATAAAATAATTTCACCATGATTTTTTTTTTTTTTTTTTTAAACTCCATCCTTCGGTTCTTGCTTTCAAGGGCACCTTGAGTTTCTCTACCTAAGGAGACACTCGCTCAGCCAAGCCCCATCCCACCAGGCCGGTGCGGCTACACGAGCGCTGCCCCTTCCCTTCCACCCCAACCGAGGACGAGACGCCCCGGCAGCGAGAAAACACACGAAAACGGACAGTTTTTCCTTCATCCCTGCCACGTTTTTCGTCCCTCCCGCCCTGCACAAGGCCACCGTTCACCGCGGCGCCTCTCCCGGTAACGGCCCACCCCGGTCTCCTCCCTCCCTCCCTCCCTGCGGACCCACGCCCCGCGAAGGCCGTACCTCACCGCCGCAGGGCCCGGACCGCGCGGGAAGGGGAAGGCCGGGCCGCAGCAGGCCCACGGGCCCCGCCAATTCGCCACACGGCGAATCGGCGACACACAGACTTACCGACGGCTTTACTCTCCTTCCCGGGAGCGCAGCGCTATTATCTGCCCCCCCACACCCCTCCCGCCTTGGCTGCCCTAGCGGAAGCGGGCGGGGTTCGGGCACAAGTTTCCCTCCGGACGCTATTGAGGAACGGACCGCGCGCAGGCGTGAAGGTGTCTCAGGCGGGCGCCGTTGCTATGGCGACGGGTGCTTCCGGTGCGGGGAGCCGGCTGGGCCGCGGCGGGGCTCTCTGTCCCTCAGGCCGCCGGGGAGGGCAGGCGTGCCCGGGACGCGGAGGCTAAACGGTCCCACGGAGGCTAAACGGTCCCACGGAGGCTTCAGGCCGCTTTCCCTACGCGGGGGCAGGCGGCGGGGGCCCGGCCCGCGGGGACGGCCTCTTTGTCAGGCTGCTGCTTTTTGGACACTCTTCCAGAGCTGCGTGATGAGATCCTCATGGAAGCGGGAAGCAACTCCAGCCTCAGCCAAGACTCCCTGGCCAGTCTCACGGCGGGCGACGTGCTCATCCTCTCCACCGGTGTCCACAGGGAGAAGCCCACTGCCGCTGTGAGAGGAGCCGGTGGCCGTACTAAGAAAGTGACGATCGCTGTCGAGAAGCTTCGCGAAGCGGTTTCTCCCTGCCAGGCAGCTGATGCGGCTTGGGCTGGAGACAGAAGACCCTGCCTTCCTCCAGCCTCGTTAGCCAACAGGGCTCCCTGCGGGACAGTGACCCCCGGCCCCTCCCGCAGCGCGGCACCCGGTGAGTGGTTTACCGTCAGTGTTCTGCTTCGGTTTGAGGTCAAAATGGCTGTGCAGCGTTTTCAGTCTCGTAGTAGTTTTTATAATTAAGCAAATAATTTTTGTGTTCTGGTACCACAAATATCAGCGCTCTTTCAAAAGCTGTGTTTGTTTGTTTGTTTTCCCAGACTTTGTTTCGCACAGGAAAAGCGAGTTGTGCAGGGTGAGGTGGTCAGTCGGAGCTCTATTAACAGAATGCCAGGCTTGACTCCAGATTCCTAGTCCAATTAAATTAGGCAGTTGTCATCTTTATCAGAAAAATCGTGACTGTCATCGTGACATTTCACAAATATACTAGGCAGGAAGGTTTTAGGCAGTATTAGAGGATAAAACAGTGTAAGCATGAAGGGATCTAAAGCAGAAAGGTAACAATATTGATGCCTTTCCAGTCACAGTCTTTTAATGCAGTTTGTAGCTCATCCTTTTAGACACCATACGTACCTTTTCAATTTTATGCCTGAAGAATAGTCAGCGGGCAAATCTGTGCCTAAGAATATTGCTCCTGCCAGCAGACAGCTCTAAGTATTCCCAATATTTGGGCCTTCTTTTGCTGCTCTATACTGGAATAGAGATCAGAAGTCTTTTAAACCTTTCTCTTTCTCTGCTTCTTTAAAGGTGATTTTTTCTGGAGAGCTTGACCTTAGTAGATGTTCAAGCTCTAGCTGTACAAGCTTGCCTTTTTAAAGCAGTGTTCATTGGACATTTCAAAGGTAATAAATATTAAATGTTGGAAGTAGGTATTCTGAGAAAGTCATTCATCTCTAGTCTTTTTTGATTTGCAGAGTTTTTGCAGGTTTTATGAGACAATGTGTGTTTCAGAGCTCGTCAGTTAAACAACTATCAAAAAACTCTCAGGGAAAAAAAAAGTATCCCTGCTATCTAACATAACTTTAAATTTTACTTGTTAAAATTATTTTTCTTCCCTTGTAGTCTTGGGAAACAAACAAATCAACCAACCCTACCCCTCCTAAACCCCACCTGCTTGATACAAACAACATATGCTGGTCAACTGTATGAATGAAGCTCATGTAGATGAGTAAACAAAATGAAAAAAATAAATTGCATCCTTTTCTGTAACTTTTTAAAAAACTATTTATAGTAGCATTAAGTAAATAACTTTAAGTCTTTTTTTAATGGAATGAAACTGTAGTGATGTACCATGTACTCTTCAAATTCAAAACTGACACAATCTGTGCTATTTATCTAGTCAGAATATTCATTTTGTTTCTTTAAAATACATATCAATTACAGTCTTTGGAGTTTTGGGAAGGGATTTTAGTCCTTTGGAGTTCAAGGTGCAAACAGCTTCAGAAGATGTTATTTTTTATTGTTTTAGGAACACATATTTGTCTCTGACATAACTAAAATGTGTACTTTCCTCAGTGTCCTTCTTCTGTAAGATACATTGTTGTATAATTGTAATTGTCTCTCTAGACAAGTAACTTTCTGTGTTCCTATGATCTTTAGACTTGGATTTGAGCTAGACATTGTAGATCTTTTTAGATGCTCTGTTTTTCAGTGACTTCGTCATACATTGTAAAACAAGTCTGTAATCCAGGCTCACAGAATTCATTAATGTTTGTAAGCTTTGTCTTAATGGCTGCGGTCATTTGTGTTATGAAAGTCATTATGTTTAGATATTAAAAAATACAGGCAGAAGAAATGTTGAGATTTGGGTTAGTCAAGGTATACTGAAAATGCATAATAAGTCATTATGACCATAGTAAAACTGCTTTTATTTTAGGAGTCCCGAGTACTAAAGGACGTCCAGAACGTCTGCTTTCAGTAGAAGATTCTGCAGAGCCCGTGTTTTTATCACAGATGGTAAGAAAAGTTACTGTTGTTTCCTGCAATCCCAGACTAAGAGGATAGCATTTTTCTCAGAAAGTTGTAGCTTCTGTAGAAGCATAGTAAATCTTTGGCTCAGGTTCTGCACAATAACTGTGCAGCTGCTTTCCTCTTTGAGTTGCTGCTAATATGATATTAATGCTGAAGTGTTTGTAGGGGCTTTGTTTACTGTACTGCTACCTGTTGCATAATTAATACCAAGGCTTCTTTTTAAATTTTAGCATAATTCTTCCTTTGAAAAGGTGGTTACACGTGGCACAACATTTGTTAAAAACCCTGAAATTTTTCGTAATTTTTTTTTCTTTTCATATCATAGATAATGAAGTGGACATTAGTTTATATGGAACTCTAATACGTACAATTAAAAGGCTTTGATTTGTTTGTTGTGCCTTACATAGAGTGGAAACTTGTCTCTAGGGCATCCATATGGTGATAAGGATGCATGAGGATAAAATTAACCTGTGCTGTGAAAGGATTGCAGCAATGTCTCTGCATGGCTCAAAGCAGACCTAGTGAGCTGAACAAAAGTCTCAAAAGGATGGTGGAGTACTCCACCATCAAATAAGGTTAAGTAAGAGATTTTTACTTTCCTAACTTGCCTTTATGACTCCTTGTAGACTTTGATTATTCATGGATTCCACTTCAGGAAAATACAGCTCTGTCCCTTCAGTTCCACAGTCAGTGTTATGAGCGCTTAATTCTGTGCGTATGAGTAATCCTGAACTGTTTGAGATTAGCAACTTGTATAAACTTAAACACGTGTAGTTTCACTACTACTTCTTTGGCCATAAATAAGGAGAATACACTTAATCAGCACTTAGAATATACTTCTAATTTTAATTGTATTTCTAGGGAGTTTGTCCCTAAAATGTTGTGTGAGTTCTTGACTACAATCCAGACAATTCTGTGGTAGAGATCTTGACATGTTTTGTTCCGAGACCTTATGTTAGTGTATGGAGATGCTTACATCTGTGTATTCAGCAATACCATCTGCTTCTAAGATTTTGGCCACTGATACCAGAGGCTTTCATGTATGCCTTTCTGCTGCTCTTGTTCTGAAGGATTATCCTAGAGAAGCTGCAGCACAAGAAGATCCTTCACTGCTACTGGAAGATAGCAGAAGACCTAACGGTAAGACACATTGATGTACTGCTACAGCCCCTTTTTTATAAGAAAACTTATTAGTACTTTTTAATAAGAAAACTTATAGGAAAAGAGAGCTTTAATTTTATCTTCGGTATTTTTCTTCAATATAGTAACTTTTGAGTGAAAATATTCAAGGGTTTCTTTGATAAAAAGGTGATAATTGTAATTTATATTCCTAAATTTTGCAAATTTTACTTCAGTCTTGCTGGCATTACACTAGCTTGTGTAGCTCTTGTGGTCAACTGAGAGGGACTTCTACCAGTACACCAGAATGTTGCGATTCCTTTTGCTAATTGAACTATTCATGTCTCTGAACAGAGAATTTTCCAGGGGGGGACCTTGTTTGGATGCATTTTCCTTTTGTGAGTAATTGTACTACAAATGCATATTTTTCTGCAAGCAACCTACACCATAAAAAGTATATTTTTAGTCCTTAAGAATCTAAGAATTCACATTGCCAATGCCTTTACCTTTAACTTCTGAATCTGCCAGTCAGTTTTAAGCAGATCTGGGGAGGTGAAGACTTTTTAAAGAAGATACACTTCTGCAGGTTTCTTGGATATCTGTGGCTGTGCAGAGGAAAGAAACACAAATCAATACCCCCATTTAAGGTCAAAAATCAATACTTTAGTTTCCTCTTTTGCACTCCCAGAGGCAGCAGCTAGCTGGCTTATCAGTATGTATGTACTAGCTGTGTGTAATCAGCAGCAGAGAAACACCAGACCTGCCACATCTCGGCTCGTTACCTCTGCCCAGCAAACAGCGGATGAAGGAGAGCCTGCAATCCTTTTAGCATAATTTAAAGCTATTAAGAAAACGTGTTGTAATTTATGATGACTGTAGGGAAATATTCATATCACAGTTCTATTATTTTTTTTTTTTAATTAAATTTTTTTCAAGTTAGAGTTTGTAGGGTTTTATTGAATGGGTTGTCTGAGCTCAGGTTACCATTTATATGGCATTTTTCCCCAAATTTTATGAAGGTAAGCTATTGTCATTTTCACAGCATACCAAAATAGATTTTATTGATACTGATATTCAATACTGTATAAAATTGTGTTAAATGAAGCCCACTCTTACTCTGGTCATGATTTAAATCTGCTACATAGTGAAGGGAAACAATTTGTTACAGCAATAGATAATGTAGTTTGTGCAGGCAACAGATTCTTTGCAGCAAAATTGTACATGTTGTTGAGGTAACACTTTGTAACTACCTCTAAAATAGACACTTTGTGTTAGTTAACTCAACAAAGTATCTGTTATGTCCCTCCCCACAGATGATGTTTTTATTTCTCGATATGCTACTGGCCAGAAAGAGGCTTTGAGAGCAATATTAAAGCAAAAGTAAGTATAGGTTGTTGTTAGTGTCTCAGCTGTTCTGTTTCTGTACAGATATACTACTACAGTTAGTACTACTAACTAGTAGTTAGTTACTACTACAGCTATACTATACTACTTCAGTTTCTGCCCAAATGCATAGCTGGTAAGGAGAAAACTATTCTTTGTTGTTCTCTGTTAGTATTCTTTTTCTGTCTATGAAGGTGTTTTCAGTTTATTTCATCATTCAGAGCTCACTGGAGTATCTTGTTTATTTTGCATATTTTTGGTAATGCCTTTAGATTATTTGAATTAATAATTTCATGACACAAGAGTCAGGCAAGATCTGCTCTGATAGATAACTCATTTTGTGCCAAAACCATGTAATATTTTAAAGACAGATAAGGACACATGCTGTTTACCCACAGAGTGGAAATCTTGAAGATCAGAAATTTAGTTGGACTTTGCTAGTAGCACATTGAATTTTGCAAAATACAACCTGTGAATGTATTCTTTGTTGTGGTTGCAGTGATCACAGGGAAATGCCCTTTATATTAGAATCTGTAACATAATCCTGAGAAATTTCTCATGTCATGCTAAAAGATGAGAATAAAATTGTTTCTTAGGTGTCAAGAGCTTCAAGGAGAAATGCTTATATAAGTAGTGATATCATGCTACTTGTGGGAAGTCATTTGCTTGGAGGGGATATGGAGAAAATGATGCTACTTACAAGCACTTGTTTATTTTTATAGAACTCAAAATACTCCTGTACTTAAGGAGGTGAAGGTACAGCTCTTAGGAAATACCTCCACAGAAAAAAAGGAAGGTGTTGGTCATGATACCAGGTCAGCACACAGGGAAGTTGATTCTGTAACAACCATCGCAGCAGCAACTGCTGCTGCAATTGCTACTACAGCTCCTCTTCTTAAAGTAAGTAGCTGGTGGTAACATTAGTTCTTTGTCCACTCAAAACAGTAGATGTTCTAAGCAAGCCTGAAATTGTTGGTAGCAGAGCCAGAGAGACTGAATGTGTCTGCCTACTGTTTTCTGTGTGTTAGTAATCTCAGACTTACTGACCAGTGTACTGGAGAGAACTAATTTGGATTTGGCTAAATGGGCAAATGGACAGAGACCATTTGATTTATCTTTCAGAAAAATTTCATAGTATTGCTAAACCACCAAACATTAGGGCTAACTAGGATTTAATTTGTGTCTTTCGGGAAGCAAATCATTCCATGATGATGGGAAGGATGTTTTGTTCTCTTCATTCTTGCACCTCTTTTGCAGTAAGTTTTTTTCCCTTCCTTCCCCCCCCCGCCCCTTCCTCTCTCTTGCAGGTTCAAAATGATTTAGAAGAAAAAGTTAACTCAGTTTCAGCATTACTTCATAAACTACAGGAGACAGACAGACAGCTGCAGCGTGTTGCTGAACAGCAAACAAATATGAAGATTCAGCATGAGAAGCCCCACTGTCACGGAAGAGTCAGTGAGCTTGAAAAACAAATGAATGCTTTCATGGTGGAACGGATTCAGCATTTGGAAAGGTTACAAGAGCAACACATGAATATTCAGGTATCTGAGTAACAATGCAGAAGCTTTAGCTTACTAACTTCTCCTGTATCTCAGTGTTAATACTATAATAACTTGGTTTATATCTTAGTATTAGAAAGAAAGAAAGAAAGATCCCGTGGTCAGCACATGAGCTTTTTGGGAGAAGTTTTATTTTTGGTTCTGTCCCAGATACCTGCTCCCCTCTACCCCTTAGTTTTTGTGTCTGTGGAAAGTAAATACAAAAATTGTGAAATGTTCTCATTCCCACTAAGAAATTGCTTAGACCTTTGTTAATTGGAGAAAGTTGCATTTAATAAGTAGCCAGTCAGATTAAAAATCTAAGAACAGTTGTAGATTGTTTCATTGGAGAGTCCTGCGTGCTTTTTGAAAGGCAGAATAATGTCCAAGCATGCCTGTGTTCTGAGGTTGGTGTAAATGACTTTTCTCTCATAGCATGTAAAAATCTGATTAATATGATAACATGGCAAGTATTCATGCTTAGAGTTTTATTTGGTGAAACTAATTCATATATCTGAAATACTTTGTAATTTTGTCTCTTAGTCTCATCTCATTAGCTCTGCAGTCAACACAGGTGGCTTACAAAAAATTCGTGTGCCTTCCTCCAGTCTCATGACAAAACAATCTGAGAAGCCAGAACAGCAATTGCTTACTAACGAAGTATCTTCGTGTCAGAGGAGTTTATTTCCTACCAGTGGTCCACTTGCCCAAGGTGAAGACAAATTCTTAATATCTTACTTCCAGTGTTAGTTTTGCATTAATTTTGTTTCCATTAATATTGGACTGTACATCCCATCAGTAATGAGTAGTAAACATTTCTTCTGTATAATTGATTTTATTGCCTAATATACTATATAATGTATACCACTTATTCTGAAAATGTTCCAGTTTAAATTAAAGTGAGAGCTTGGTGTTTACTAACTGCTTAGTCTGTACCAAGAGAGGCCTAGACTTAACCTAAAATAGTATTATTGAGTAGTAATCTATGTGGAACCTTGTAGTGAACCAGCTCATACTATGGTTAGAGGGTTTTTTGATCTCTTTATATTAGCACTTGTAAGTACGACACTTTCTTCCTGTTTACTTTTTTAACTAGTTCTGTAATGTTCTGAATTTTTGTGAAAAATTCATAATATTGGCATGATTTTTTTTTTTAGATTTGTTCTTATATGAAGCAAATTGTTAACATTTAAATAACGTTAATTTTTTTTTCCCTGAAGCATATTCAAGCCAATTTCAAAGTTGTGGCATTCAAGCACAAAAATCTCCTCTAAAGACACCAGTTCCTCGGAGATATGCGCCAGAACCTGTGTCAAAAAATGTGAAAATCTCAAAGAAAGAAAACCCTGTTACAGAAAAGGAAAACATTCCCAAATCCACAAGTGAAGGTATTGTAAGACACTCCTGCCCTCCACCGGCATGAGTAGTATGGCCTGGGGATTATTTTATGCGGTCCTCACCTGTTCTGAGCTGTCGGGTTGCTGGCATTTAAATGCATATATTCAGAATATTTGAAAGTACATTTGGGACAGTACTGATCTAACCTACAGCATCTCGACATGATTGCTTACTGAAATGTTTTCTCAGATGAAAAAATTGAGTGACCTGTGACATGATGGACAGAATGTTTCTCTGTGACTCAGTTAACTGCCGTCACAGTTTCATTCATCTGTTTTCTAACTTTGCTAATGTAAAGCAGTCATCGTAAGATATATTTGTGTGGGTGGTTTTGTGTGACTTGTCTTATCTGAACTAAATCTATATTTTAAAATCTAAGAATTATTTTTACTATCCTTGGTGAGTATTATATAATGGTGAAATATCTGGAAAGGAAAAGAAAGAAATATATTTAACAAACTTAACTTTCTTTTTTCTGCCTTAGGTGAAGGGAGACTTCTTGAGCATATTCTGAATTCTCAAGAAATGCCACTGAGGCAAATTGAGTCTTCCAAGAAGGCAGCATTGAACAGTAATAAAATGAGGTGGCATTCTGAGAGAGACAGGTAAATAGACGTAACAATCCAATTTGAGGAAGATTTTTTTGTTTGTTTTAATGAAATTGAGAAAGATGTGTTAGATATTGATGGTGTAATAGAGTCACTGGCATGGTCCTTGAGTCTGACAAAGCTGCGCTTGAAGTAAAGCCCTGGAGCACTGGTATTCTATGCTACTTGCGCATTTCTGTGGTACTGAAGGTAGATAAAAGCTCATTGCTAAGGATAGTTTGTAACACCTTTCTCAGAGGTCAGGGGGTGCCACCTGAAGTGCTTTGCTGTCTTCAGAGTGTATTTCTTCTATTGCAGCAGCTTGTGGAGTAGTGTCAGGAAGTCAACTGTACAGGCCTTGTGTTAAATTGGAATTGCCCTTGTCAGTGACACTCCAAGCTGCCTGCTTATGGGAGCTGTATGAGAACGCTTTGTTGGGAAGGAGCAGCATCTGCCTAACAATGTCTAAGCTTTAGAGTGGGTAAGGATGTGTCTTACCTTTAGGTCTTCTGCTATCTTCCAGTAACAGTGAAGGATCTTCTTGTGCTGCAGCTTCTCTAGGATAATCCCTCAGAAGCAAGAAGAGCAGAAAGGCATACATGAAAGCCTCTGGTATTGGTGGCCAAAATCTTAGAAGCAGATGGTATTGCTGAATATAATAGCCATTCAGTCTGAAACATATTTTCCCCAGGCAATAATTTGATGTCATAATTTCACTAATACAATGAGAAACAGCTACATATATACTATCTTTTTTATGGTAGTACAGGCAAAAATTGCTTCAAATGGAAAGGTATCCAAAGTTTAAATGTTGCTCTGTTAAATCTGAATTTTAGATGTAGTTTCAATCTTTAAAATACAAGGATACAGCTCAAAGTGTTAAGTGGTAAACAGAGATAGCCCAATAACCTGTCTGTAACCTCAGGTGAAAAAGCAAATTCCATTTTATATAAAGGTTTGGTATTCTTGCACTTTAAATTCATGCTCAGTTTCAAAGTTGGCTACTTTGTTGGGCCACATGAGGAGCCGTGAGACTTTTAATCAAGAGTGTTTCTCCACCAGGCATACTGCTTTGCATACAGACTCATTCCCTGCTTTTGAAAGCTCCTTCCAAAATTGCAGTTCAATTGAGAAAACGGTGAAAAATGCAGATGATTTACTTCAGGATCTTGGCCAGTTGAGAAAAGAAATGCATGCCATGCTACAGGTAAAGCCCATGTTATGTCAGAATGACCAAGAGTTTGAATAAGGTGACTAAAAAATGTAGAAAAAAACCTTAGAGGTCTGGTATCAGTAAAAATGTTGGTTTTGCTTCTGCCTCTGTAAAAAGGCTGACATTTGTTCACACAACTTGAAATACTGCAGTCTTTGTATGCAGAAGAGCTTTGAATCCGAGTAATGTCTTAATGAGTATGCAATGGACTACACTGTAGAGGTTCTTACTGCTGTTCTACCAAACATAAAAAAACTTAAAAAAAAAAAAAAAAATAGTGTTCTATTTATTTGTTCGTTTTAAGGTTTCAGATATTTTCAGTGCCTGTTTTGTGCTTGCTCTCTTCCTGTGATACTAGAGCTACAGAGCTGATGTTAACATTCCCATTTGGGAAAGAACAATATTTTAGTTATCTGCAGTCAACTTTAGGGATGACTTAAGCTACTTCCCTTCTCATTTTGCCATTTATTTTGGTAAAGAGTGCTGTTTCTGAAGAATTACCTGGTATACATCATTGTATTGTTTCTTGTGCTAATGATTCTGTACTTTTGGTGCTAGAATGGTTCTGTGCTAGCAACATGTAACTTGTGTAAGGCTTTTGAAAATAGAGGCTTTTATCTGTCCGTTAACCTGGTTCCATTTGAAAGCGAGGTTTACCTGATCATTTAGTCTGTCCGCTGTGGTTCTCTCTGTTCTTGTAAATATAAGTGTTGGAAAAGAAGACAGACTTTGAATATCCACAGGTTTGTGAATTGGCTTGTAACATGATAGCTTTGATTCTATTGGTTTGTTTCTGTGGTTGAAGGTTTCAGCTTGCATGTTTCCCTAAAATTACTGTGTATTATATGCCAGTTATTTGTTGCTCTGTCTTTGGAAAACATGGCTTTATCTGTCATATCTTATAGTATAGCTGATGCATTGTTTCACAGATTCTGTAACATATTAGTGGATTGTGTTTAACTGTTTGTACCAGTAAGAGAACAGATGCCCTGTGCCCCATTTACGTTGCAAATATTTGCTCACCCCTATTGGTAAAAACTTAATCGAGTAACATACCTTAGTACAGGCAACAGAACAGGATGAGATGAGAGAAGGAATGGCAGGTGGGAAAGACACAGTTGACACAAATGGTTTCAAATCTCTTTTTCTTTCTTATGAAAAAGGTCAATAGGAAGGCAGAGATGATGACCAGCAAATGTGGAGTTGAGTCAATTAGATACTTAGCTATTGACTTCTTATTGAGAGATTTGTAGAGTGAGAAAATTAATGCTTGGGATAAATAACCAGTAGCTTTGTCATACAAGCAGATGAAAGGCCTGAATTAACTGAGATAGGTTGTGATGGAACAGAAGGTGGTGCTCTAATCCAAAAGAAGTGTGCAGTAAGATTTAGTAGTTCACAAGGAATTCATTATGCCCATTTAAATTGATGAAATACCTACTCTAGATTTTATCTTGACAAATCTGTCTTTAGATAAGTTTCAACAGCTCTTCTTCTGTCCTTTTTAGGAAGCAAATTCATGGAAAGCAGACATGAATGATCTTATTAAGGTATACCATGAACTTTTATGTTTGGGGTTTTTTAACTACTGTAATACTGAAACAGTTTTGAATATGCTTGCAGTGAGATAACACTACAGAAACTATTGCATACCTGTATATTTTTTAAAATGTTGCTATTATATACAGATTACATTACTCAAAGTAAGATTTAACTTGTTCTTTGACTTGTCTTATTCGATCTTAGTGAACTACCTTGAGAGAATAATACAAATGTCAGGCAGAAAGCTGCCATCTCAAATGAACATAGTGTGGACTGCTAATATAATAACCATTGCATGATCTGGGTCTAACTGGCAAGTCTACATCATTTTATGATTGAACATACATCTGTATTTCTTACATTTTCTCACAAATTTCACCAGTCTTATTGAGCTAGTATTTATCAAAAAGTTTAATTTAAAAATGAAAACCTATACAAAATTGGTAAATAATTTGGTATGTTGCCCTTGTCTCACCAGGCAAAATCAAGGCCATGGGATCAGTGTGTTGATTTCTATTTTATGTCCATTGTGCTTTGGCAGTACACCTGTTAGAACATAAACTTTTATTTAATTCTGATTTGATAGAAGAGTATCCTTAAAGCCAGAACCGATTTGTGATCTGTGAGATTTTTTTCTGTTCATTCAGTTGATGCTTTCAGTCTACTCAAGTTTCGGTATTTTGGTTTTGTTTTGCTTTTTTTTTTTCTTAATGTACATTTATCACTTAAAAAAAAAATTTTTTTTTGTTTCCTTTCTGGCAAATGAAACACTCTGCTGGGGGACCTCTGGGTTTCATCAGGAGTGTGAGAATTAATGTCAGAACTATAGCTGTATGGCTCCTTGTTTCCCATGTACTTGTGTCCCTTTGTATTTAACAGCTAATACATGCTTGATTTTTATCTCTGTAGAAGGGTTCTGCAAAGTAAGAGGCTAATAGTTGCTCCATTGTTTCTTCTGAAAAGTGAAAATCAGCAAAAGGGGGAGAGGATCATGGTGCTGTTGAGGGGTTTATTTTGTTGCTCTTAAAACTTAAGTATATTGCTTGGTGTTTCTTGGGGTAGACTGATCCCAAATGAGTCCATCTATTTAGAGGACTTTGTTTTTATTAGGCTTTTAATTGTACTTAAATACTGTTACATGGAGAGATTTGCATGTGATACATGAAATATCTCATTGGCATCTTTTCACTTGTTTATTAGCTTCATCAGTATTGCTTCTCGTATGTTACATCATTTTGCATTTGAGAGCTTTTGGATGTCTTTCCATTTGCTTGACTCTTAAATACATTTGCAACATACTGAATGTTCTTGAGTAACTGAAGTTGATGATAGTACACGTGGATGGTATTTCTTATGATGGGCATTGGTGTGATAATAGATTAATAGGAATTCTGATCAGTGTGTAGAAAATTGAAATTACAATCTCTGATTAAAAGCTAGAGGTTCTGTTTCAATTTTAGTCAAAAAAGCCTACCGTTGCATCTGATCTTCCTGAACATCATCTGCTCAATAAACCATCTATCCTTCAAAATATTAAAGTGCCAAAATCTATACTGAGGGATGCTGAAAGGATTTTGAGAGGAGTTCAAAACAATAAAAAAGTTCTTGAAGAAAATTTGGAAGCTGTTATTCGTGCAAAAGATGGAGATGCCATGTATACTTTTATTAACGCCTTGACTACGAACAGGTTAGACCCTATAATTCAATGCTTTGTGTCACTTTTCATTGTATGTGCTCACCTTTTATCACCTCTCAATTTTTTTTAATTCCATGCATGGAACATCTAGTGCACTTCCCTGCAAAAATTATTTATTCACTCTTCATAGCAATCACTAGATGATTCTCTTGAACTTCAGATGTTTTTTGACCCTCCTGATGTGAATTGAATGTTTTGACAGGTACCTGTTACTTCTTGGTAAAACTGAATTCTGAGACTGTGTCATCAGGACAAACTGCTCTGCTGTCATGATAAGGAGGCATTTAGCTTTTTGTAGACAAACTTCCATTAATAGGAAAATTAAAGAGTAGTTTCATCATTCAGAACAGAAGAGGCTTCATAAGCTGTAAATGTTACAGCATTAGTCATCCTACAGCAGATCTTTGGCTTTTGAACTTTTGCTTCGTTAGTTGCGTTAAATAATCCTGCCTGAATCACAATGTACATTTTCCTATTAAAATATAATTTAATCTTGCGTTTTCCTGAGGAAGGTAACTATTGTCTTCATGCAAACCTCTTTGTCAGGTGTGATATCTGCTATCATCATCTTTTAGAGGAAGTAGTAATTTTTGTCATCTGCTTTTTGTCTTTTGAGTTGGAATATTTTTGTTGCCATGTTTTTTCAGTTTTTGATCAAAATAGGAACTGACACATGGCTGCCACTTATTTGTAGATGTTTGTAATAATGTTAGTATATACCAGCGAGGGGTGGGGTTTGCAGGTGGTGTTATGTAAGAACAGATTTAGGTTTGGGAAACTCAGGCTATGCTTGGTGCCTTCTGGAGACTAGGGTACGTAATCTTACCGCCTGTGTTCTGGGTTTCTCTTTTTGTGGTGTTTATAGGTCACTACTTTCCCAGGAACAAATCTGTGCAATTTAAGATGTACTGACATAAAAATAGTTCTTTCTTCTATTTCAGAGATGTATTGGAAGAGATTCGTATCAGAAAGACTGTGGATGAGTGGATTAAGGCAATCAGTGTAGAAATCCAGGTATGGCTGGAAAAAATATGTTCGGGTTTTTGCATTAGATTTTTCCACCTTGCAGTGTTCTTTCATGTCAATAGTTGAACATGATTCATTCACAACCTGAAAACATGAGAAAACTGCTTATTATTACTAGCATGTAGTATGCCGTAATAAAATATTTACCTCTGTTTTAAAACTTCAGTTGCTTAATGAAAATCACTGCTCGCAGTTGCTGGCTAACATGAAAAACAGGCCATTTCTCAGAACTTCAAAGTTATCCACAGACTCCTCTGATAGCCTTGAAGATAAAAATCTCCTTTTATTACATTTATATTTTATCTTTAGGCTGAAATGGCAAGAAATGATTCAGAACATGTGAAATATGATCAAAAGGTCCCATGGATCAAGAGAGCCCAAAACATCAAGGCTATGAAGACCAATAAAGAAATTAAAGCAAAAAATCCAAAAATCCAAGGATGCTTGTCAAAGAAACCTTTATCTGCAGCTAAGCCATTGCAGAAGCAAGCAGAAGATAACACAAGCAAACAGAGGTTTAGAACTTACGTTTCTTCTGAAAGTTTGCAGAGGAAAGAAAAAAGGGCAGACGTGAGTTCCCAAGTAGTTGATTATTTTTTTTTCGTAATGGCTCCTATGCTTTAGATTTGCAGTATTCACATGAAAAATTGTTTGTATGTGTAACTGTAATAATTTTAAGTGAAAGTGATAGCCCTGTCCTGTAGATTTCTGTCCTTCTGTCCTTTCTGTCCTTGTTTTCATGTGCTGTGGAAGCTGAAGTTAAGTATGTATAACAATGTAGAATTCATTGTTGCATTATGAATGTGTCTTACCCAGTCCCTGCTATTTTATTCAGATGCTAGTAAGTTTCTTGTATGTGTTCTGTATGCGTAAGTTTTCATGTGTGCTTGCAATTCATACTGTTTGTTGCAGAACTTCTTACTTTTTTTTCCTTTAGACTTTTGCAACAATACTGATGTGTTCAAATTTTCATACATGAAGAATTGGTAACTACCTTTTTTTTTGTGTGTGTGTATCAGGGTCCCGTGAATGGAAATGCAGTGGTACAAAACGAAGACTATCTGTGTCAAGTTTATGGGAAACCAATTTACCAGGGCCATCGTAGCACACTTAAAAAAGCACCATATTTGAGATTCAACTCTCCCTCTCCCAAATCTAAACTTCAAAGACCCAAGGTGATAGAGTGTGTTAGAGGTATGTAATTCTTTGATGTGAACAAGGTGTTCCTTCCCAGTTTTTCTATTAGGAATTTCTTATATAAATGAAACTATTTAATTGTTGTTCACCTGCTCTTCAATGTAAAGCTTTAGCAACTGCAGTAGGCTTCCTAGAGAGGTGGTCGATGCCCTGTGCTTGCCAGTTTTTAAAAGGCATTTGGAAAACGCCCTTAATACCCATCTTTAACTTTTGGTCAGCCCTGAAGTGGTCAAGCAGTTAGACTAGGTGATCTTTGTAGGTCCCTTCCGACTAAAATATTCTATTGTAAAAGATGCTGTTTTCAAAACTAAAAAATACCAGTAGGTTTTCAGATTTGCTTAGTGTGTATCTTGCATGGTTTAGATTGTCAAATTAATACTTATTTTAAAATTTAATAAACATATTAATATATATTTATTGTTGCCCAAGTCTTGAAGAGCTGAATTGCTAGAAGTAATGACATAAGCACCTGAAAGCTGAGTGTGCTGAAAAACTAACTCAGCTTTTGAGAAAGGTTGCTGAGGGATGTATTCTTCATGTCAGGTTGTATTGGGTCTGGCTGAGATCCAGTTATGTCATTTAATGATTGATTCATTCAGAGTTAAGAAATCTACTGAGATTTGAAAAATTAAAGCCTGATATTCCATTTCCCACTTCTAATATATTAACTGAAATATGAAAATTTGAATTTATGAGTGTGAAGATGACATCTATTAACTTGAAAATATTGAAAGACATGTTAATGAGAAGCATTGTTTAAGTTGACTGAATGCAGGTAACTTGTTAGTCAAGTCAGGGTTAAAAGTGGAGTACAACTCTCTTTTGTACTAGCTTGTTAACATTATTTAATTGATTGGTAAAGGTTATTAGTTGATTAATAATGAACTCCATTCATTAGTTTTGTAGGCAAAGTGTTAGGATCAGAAGATTCTGATTTTCAAACCTATTAAAAATGTGTAAAAAAATAATGAAAAAGTGAAACTATATGATATCTGACATAGTTAAGTGTAGATAAACTTTAGCTTGAGTTAGTAGAAAATAATTTTTTAATTGGATCTGTTTTATTTCCTAGTTATCTTTTCAAAACTTAACTGGTTCTTAATACAGAAACTAAGATTAATCTTTAACTGATATGTCAGAAAAACCAATGTGTGTCATCATCTCAATGCGGAAGAGAGTGAGCAAATTACATGATAAAAGATAATGATGGAGAGAAAGAGTGTGTTAAGTGTGAGAGGCAGTTAAAGTGATAGTGGGCACAGTCAAGTTAATAAGATGAGGATCAATGGAAAAACACTGGTTGGCTTCCCTCTACACTTCTTGCACTTATACTATTATTAGCCATGCAGGGAAGATATACTTGATGCAATCTTAACTGTCATGTTTAAAAAATGACGTCTGAGTTTTTATTATAACTGACAAAATATTATATTCTGTATGAAATATAAGAGATTAACACGAGAAGGCAGTCACTTGATGAGACCATGGGTTTAGGCCATTAAAATGTATAGTATAAAACATATACATGTCTTTGAAGACAAGCACTGCTGGTTTGGGTTGTGGGTTTTTTTTTGACATTAGGAGAAACATCCACAGTGGCAAGTCCTCAAAACAGTACAAGAATCTATTGTTAAGCTTACTTAGCGTAGTCTTTATGCCATTTCCTGGCACTTTTCTTACCTGTGCTGTGAAGCCCAGTTGAGATCTGTGAAGAAAGAGTGTTACTGGTAGAAAGTATTTGCAATTCTCATAACCCTCCTGGAAAACGTGGGTTATAGTCCTGGCAAAAATCTAGAAGACTTTTCAAAACCTACAGTATTTTTTAAAAGGTGAGAACTCGGTATATGAAAACTGCTAGTCTTGTTGCTTATGTATTTTATTTGACCTGTCTGGAAACACTTCTTGTTTTGTGAAGAATGCTGGCATACTCATTTGAAGGACCAGCATAATGTATCACTCTTTTTGACTACTGGCTATGCTGCACACTTGTAATTTAGTTTATTCTATACAGAATTTTTTTTTTTAATAAAATGTGTGCTAGCAAGCACTTAGTGTAGCAATAATAATGATACAGTGACTGTTAAGATTTGGATTAAGAACAGACACTTCCTTAAAAATATTTCATCAGCAGTTCTGCCTTTGCTGGGTCCTAAATGACATTTTTCTTCTGTATTTATTGGGCTCTTGTCCTTTATAGAAGGTCATGACCTTTCCAGGGAGGCCAATTTCATCATTCCAGAAACAATACCTTGTAAAGAGGCAGAAAAAGTATCCTCCTCCCTCCTGATCGATTATAACAAATAGGTGATTTGATCTCCTGATACTACCAGTTTCCTACCGGTAACTTGTTTAATTCAGTGGTGTCAGTGAAATGTAAAGGTACAGGTTGCATGCAGTTGTGATAAGCTGCTCCTGTGCTTTAGGTTGTTTTCTGCTGGAGGCAAATAGAAATGAAAGAGAAAACTGTGTACTGGATCCATGCTGCATTCAATCTTCCAGAAGTCCTGCATGTGACAAATACAGTTTAAAAGCTATTTGCTTGAAAACGGAATGAACTCTGGATAGCCTTTACCCAAAGTGATTCTCTTCCAAGTCATTAAGTCATACTACAGCAGTACAGCAACATGTGTGTTTGCAATAATAAAGCTGCCTTAAAATTCGTTTCTCTATTTCACAGCAGACTGCAGTTACAAAAAGCTATGGTTTTGTCTCTATCATGACAGTAAATAAAATAAGACACCCCCTTCTATTCTTATCTAAGGGAAGAAAGGAAGAACACAGAATTTTTTGAATGTCACTTAAAAGAATAGCACTCCAATGAATATGTGTCTTATTTCCAAGTTTTCTGATTTTAATGGCTTTAGACTGAGGTCAGCCTTTGTTCCATACTGGCATTACTTGTTTTGGACTCTTCTTACAAGACAGTTGGTCAAGCTGCTTAATTTTGGTGCTTTCCTGCATCTTGCTAATAAAATGGAAAAGTAATACTTCTGTGTTTCACAAACATTTAATCTTTTCATGAAGACAAAATAGTTAAATGTTTTTAAGGGCTGCTATTCTGAAAGATGCTGTTACGGCAGGAAAGTATAAATAATAAAATTAGAAACAGATCTGTACTTCTCTATAGTAGGAGTGTAAATAAAATGAAACAAAGTTGAATGAGGACTTTAAAGCACCAGGTTCTTAAAAAAACAAAAAACAAACAAACAAAAAACCAAAAAAAAACCAAGAAAGAAAGAAAGAAAGAAAACTTGCTTGCATTAGACATGCTTAGTTCTTTCCTTCATGGATCTGCACCCACAGATTCCTTTCCTGGCCTTGATGTACCAGGTGATAAAGGCTTTAAAATTATTGGAAGTTGTTGGCCTTGGGTTTGATTGGCTAGAAAATCCAGACTTATTAAATGACTCTATTTTGTTAAAGCAGTCCACTGAGCTTGTTTTAAATTAGTGTTAGAATGAGGATGTTTATTTAAGTCTGAAATGGCCATCTGGAGAGTCTCTTTTCAGTCATTTTATAACCCTCTCAACCATTTTCTTTGCAAATAAACTGTAGTGACTAATGCTTGGTTTCTTATGGGAAGTTAGGAAAAAAATCCATGTAACACTTCTATGAGTAAGAGAGTATTTCTTAAAAAAGTTGGATTTGTTTTCCTGCATAATTTGAACTGATAAAATATATGTAAAACACTAGGTTTTTAAAGCAAAGTTTAATTAAATGTCTAGTTTTTGCCCAGTGCAAATAATCTTTTCAGGGGGAAATGAAAAGTTGAAAGCAATTAAAATGAGGTGCTGTGTGTATACAGTACTTAATCATTCTTACTGTGAGAACCTTGTTTTTACAAGTTGGCGGTATTACAGATATGTTGCCAATTTCTGTTTTTACTCAAAAGTTCAAGGCCGGGGGCGGGGGGGGGGGGAACTGTTAGATCATGTGGTATGACCCCTTCTAAATCACAAGCCACTGAACTATATCTATTTATGTTACTGAGTCCAGTAGTTTGTTTTTGACTAAAGAACAGTTTTTCTGGCTAACTTACGCTTTGCAGAAAGGCACATGCTTACCACGTAAAGATATCAGAAATTCTACCCTTAATTACTTCTTCCCATGGCTAGATACCTTATGGTTCAAAAGAAAATGGGGCACTTCAAATTTAGTGTCTGATTTATAGTGGTAAATGTAGTCATACGTATCTGATATATAGAGGTTGTGGCTTCAGTTTCCAGCTCCTTCAGTTTCCAGGTGATTTTCCTTACAAAATGAAAAAGGCCTTTTATATGTCCAATCTATTTTAATATTTACATAGATAGAGAATTAGTGCTGAATGCAGTACTATCATATATGGAAATCTTATCCTACTCTACCTCACTGACATCCTGTTGAGACACCTGAAGATTACGTTTATCCTATTGACCACAGCATTGTATTGTGATTTCTCATTGCATTGCTTATCCAACATGACCTTAAAGCCTTTTTCAGAGATGCTTCTTTCTGACCTGTATTTTCTCATTGAAGAGTTATGACTTGCCATTCTTGTTTCTAGGCTTATAACCCATAATTTGTGTGTACAAAAATACCACTGCTTGAGTGAATTGCCTTACTTACTGTTTGCATTTGTTAAAAGTCGCATTATCAATCTTGATTATCCCTAAATTTTATAATCATTGACTTTTATTCTTCAATTAGTTAGGAAGCTATTAAATGTGAACAGAGCTAAAAAGTGCTTGTTGCAATGTGTTAACTGGCCATTAACACAGGAAGGGTGATGATTAGAGACAACAGAGGAGTAAGATGACATTTTTCAGCTGTAGTGAAGATACAGAGTTGGTTACCAATGTGATTCTTCCCAGGTTCATTTTCCTAGTGCCTACAAAATAGCAGTAGAAGCACTTCTGTTTGATTCATGATTGTTGACTCATTTTGAGGGGAATTTTCAGGCAGTTTTTATCCATTTAGATTAAAGTTAATAATTTCCTTCATAATATCCATTGTTTGCAAAGAATGTAGATTAAGACCTTGCATGACTGGATAGTGAGAAATGCAACATTGCAATAAATGTTCTCCTCTGCTATATGCTTAGGCATTGCTACATACTAATTACTTTTGGGTGGCTATTTAACCATATGTTTTCAAAATTGGACCAAAAAATCAGTGGTCCCTTGATGCTGCAAGTGAAGAATTACAGGTATTAGTTATGGCTTTATTTTCCAGTAGCAGTGAGTTGTTAAACCAGGAATTTGTAGATTATACCTGTTCCTTTGAGTAACTGTCAATCTTGTGGCTGGAGACAAACTCCATGTTTATAAAATTGAGGCAGTTAATCAGATGAACAACAGATGACAGCTTGGCTGTATTCTATATTCTGTCTAGTTTTCATGCCAGGCTTGCATGCTCTTCTAATGCTGCATTTCAAGCCTAAATCATAGGTTTCTTCTTAGCTGCTAAATCACACGTTTCATTGCAACCTACTACCATCCTTGTGTCCTTTTCTTCACATTTATATGCCTTTATTTGCTAGAATCAGATGCTCAAAAAAATATAATTTTAACTCCTTCATTGCTGTCAATACTGAGGCAGCTAACTTAGCACTTTTAGATTCTACCCTTCCTGTCTCCCTCCCTCATTCCTTCCATCCCACAGCAAAAATTTGTAGTTGTTTCAGCAGAAGGGCTTAAATTAGTAGAGTGTGTGATGTTACTGAGTTTGTACATGTGTCGATGACACACAGTTTATCTGCTCTTGTTTCAGGTACAAAGGTAAAGTCAGCAAGAACACAGACTTGTTCTCACACGCAGAAGGTAGTAACCAGCCCTAGGAAACAGCATCCTTTATATGCACTTGCCCAAGAAAATCAGTATCTTTTTAGTCCAAGTCGAGATGTGCCTGCTGTCTGCGGTCCACTTGAAGGTCACCTAATTCCTATGGCTATTCCACTAGGTAGGAGCAAATAACCTGTAGAAGGATGTGTGAAGGTTACTTACTGCTACTTCATGGAAATACAACTTACATCTTCTTAAGTCAGTGATTTGCCCTGGCCCATGAGATTTGCCCTTCTCGTGGGAAATCTACATGGGGAAACATGGTTCCCCTCATTCTTCATGCTGCATGTCTGGTGACACCCTTACAGAGCCATTATTTGCTTAGCTATACATACCTTCTTTAGTATGCTTTACATTTATAGGGTTCTTGTTCTGGCTTTAAGTTTAGTATCCATGTAAGCAGGCCCTTGGATTCAACATTTACAATGACTTCAGCCCAATGATTTCAGTAGGATTGTGCCAAACACACTAAATTCATTGTCATGGCTTCTGTATTTTTGGACCTTTAGTAGAATTTTTATATAGGCCTTGTTTTGGGAAGGGTTAGTATTATACTGGCATTTAAAGAAGATAATTATCTTTAAAAAAGGGTATCTCAAAAATTTGTGGGATGCTATACTAAATGTAATAGTATTTTGAAAATGATTCAGAAAATGTGATGTAGGGGACGTAATTTTTGAACGGCAAACACAATGTAGCTATTCTTGTTTTCAGCAGTAGGTGTCACCGTAATCAAGAAAAGTGAATAATTTTTAACAATGGCAATGTTGAGTTTACAGTTTCTGCTGGGAAACCCTTAAAATTACCTGATGAAGCACTATATTTTAGCTAGTGTCAATAGGTGACTTTCTAATTGGTCTGTAATTGTGCATGAGATCTCAGCCTGTGTCATGTGAAACACAGACACCCAGAATTTAATTTTAATTAATTTATTAATTTACTGACTTAAAAGATTTATATATATCTTTAATTATTTTTAAACTGTCCTTAGGTCAAACCCAAATTAGCGACCTCTCACTGCAGCCTGCTGGAGTAATTATAGGAAAACCACACCCTGTTACAGTTACAACCTCTCTTCCTCAAGTGCCACCAAAACCACCAGTTGAGATAAAGAAACCAAATATAGCTGTAATAGAGATGAGATCAGAGAAAAAGGATCCACCTCAACTGTCTGTCCAGGTACATGTCAAGTGTGATGATTATTTGTTTGTTTATTTTAATAAATGCTAGCTAAACCCAGTCTCATCCATCAGTAACTTATTTTGACATTAGTAGATGGTTTTCAGTAAGCATTAGAAACATATAGAATGGAGGGACCAAGAAGTTGTCATGCTATGCTAATATTTTTATTCATATTTTAACAATTATCTTTACTATCTAACCAAAATAGAAAACTATTTTTTCCAAAAGTCACCTATGCAGGGTGTTTGTAAAATAGTTCTGTCATGGTTTAGGTTTTTTTGTGGTTTTGTTTTTTTTTTTTTTTTACTTTTCTTTCTTCCTTTTTTACACACCATTCAATCTCTTATGAAATCAAGACTGTTAGCTGGATGACAGAGGAATA
>JAVJGG010000040.1:16879782-16902613 GCA_035590195.1 Aviceda cuculoides | reverse complement strand
TGTGTTGGAGATTAATCTTAGTAAATGTAGATTTACAGTGAGATCTTTTATGCAATATCACATACTTCTCACTGGTAATTTAAGGCCCAGCTCTTCATCTCTTTCTGGCATGCAAGATTTTCTTCTTAGAGAATCGTATTACTATTACAGACATTTGTTTTTAATATTATGAGTGAAGGATGCAGGTTCTCATCCATCATGAGACATTTCTAAAGTGTTACATTACAATATGATGGGTTGGTGACTGCTTTTTGGGACTTAGTGCTGTGTATGTGCTCAGGGGGAAAAGGAGGGTGACATTTTTATAAACAGTCCAACTTTATAATGCACACTGAGTAACTTCCGTAACTTTTTAGAAATAGCACGTTAAGGTTAAATTCAAGTGTCTGCGAGGGCTTTGTGAATTGATTACCCTGAAATACCTTTTAACTTTCAGCAGCTGAAGTTAATGAAAGTGTAAACATACGTGTAACATGTGTAAACTATTAATATCTGGTCTTCAGTGCTGGCAACTTTCTTAGAGTTTTGACTGACTACATGCTCGTTAACTTTTGGGAATGTATCTTTTCAGACAGGAGATGTAAAAGTTTAATTTAAAAAAAAAAAAACCAAATCAAACAACAAAAAAACCCCCAACAAACTAAACAAAACCCAACCCAAACCAAAAAACCTAACCCAACAAGTAACTGTAGAAAGTTTCCTAAACTTTTTTGTTTAAAGGAAGAGCCTTTCTGGAATATATATTAAAGAAACCTGACTTATGTCACAAGTAAATTTCTCAAGTATTAGCATTACCACTGGCTCCCTGCCCTGTGCAGCACAGGCAGGAAATATGAGCCAAAGCATGTTTTACTTAGCAGTTCCTATAGCTTTATACCTCTGCAGATTTATGATTTGCTAAGTTTAGAACTGTATCAATTAACTACGACGTACTAAGAAAGGAGAATGTGGTTTGTGTGCTGTGACACATCTACAAATGTTTCTTAAAGAAAATAGTCTGACGGTTACCTCAATGACATTGCCTTCCAGAAACTCACAGTAACTTAATTTACTACTTATTTATTAGGATCAGGAAGAGGAGAGGGATGAAATTCCAGAATTCTTTGAGCCTCTTCTGGAGCTTAATGGACAGTTTAAAGTTGCCTCACCAAAATACAACGGTCCTTTGTTTCCTCCAGTGGCTTCTGCTCCTCAGCAGTCTTCTGATGTTTTGGATGAACTGATTCAAAGGAGAGAAACTATAGAAAACAGGTTGATAAATTGGTGAGTTGCAGTGTAACAAAATGGCAAGAGAATATATATGGAAGAAGGAATGACTCCATAAGAATACCTTCCCTTTATTCTCCTCCTCCTCTCCCTTCCCTTCTCCTTTTTCCTTTAGGCTGCCTTGCATTTTATGTCAAGAATGCTCTTTTGTACGCTTTTAGGTGTCTTGGTGTTTGTTGATAGTTAAACAGGTTTTATTCTGCTAGGGTGGAACAAGAAATAATGGCAAAAATTATCAGTGGGATGTACCCAGTTCAGAATGAGACAGTGCCCAGTGTTAGCACCTCAGAGAGTGAAGACAGTGAGACTGTAACCTCTGACATTGGTAAGTATTGTTTTCAGCAGCTGGATTATCTCAATTTTCAGCTAATTTTAATTTTAACAAGCTGTGTAGGTAGCTGTTGCCTGAGCCTAAGAGTGGATAATGCTGAACCAGTGAAACTATAAAATGCAAATGTGCATGCTTTAATTTGTGTTGAGACACAGCAAGCATTTATAAGGCCTTTGAACTAGAGATCTAAAAAAAGAAAAAGAACACATTAAACACACCACTGTACAAATCAACTTCTGTTATTGGCCATCTAAATCAGATTTGACATTTTGCGAAGCCTGTAATGTTTGCCTTTCTTTTGTTAATAAATATGTCAAACATCACCTCCCTTATAAATGTGTGAGAATGGGAGACAAATGCATTTCTCCTGTGATGTCACTTTCCTTCACTGCTGCCTTCTTTTATGATCCTGAATTGCTTCTCTACTGTTGTTTCTTTATCTGTAAAATAAAAAAATCGCTTTTTGCAAAGGAATGTTTAAAAGTTCATGGAGAATAAAATGAGTGGCTGCAGTACAGTACATGCATTTTAAGAAGTGAGACCTGGACGTGTGCTTTATGTTTCTTCATTTTCAGTTGAAGTTGCAGGTGGTGGAGGATTTCAACTCTTTATCAATGCTGGCGTGCCTGTGGACTCAGAAATGATAAGTCATTTTGTAAATGAAGCTCTCAGTGAAACAATTGCCACCATGCTGGGTAACAAGCAGGCTCAGAAAGCAGTTCCTGCTACAAATGTTCTTCCAAGTACAATGATTATGACGGTAAGAGTCCGTTTTATTTAAACTTTCCAACTGAAGTTCTAAGGGATAATTTCTTCGTGGCATGATGGTTCAATTATGTGCAAGACAAAGATGACAGAAAAAGACTGATGAACTGAATGTGCATGATTGGCTTTTGTTGATTATTCCTTATCATACCCCAGCAAGCAACAAGATTAAACCTATTTCACTTTAAAAAAATTTTTTAAAAGAAAAAAGGAATTAATTCCTTTGTGCTGCATGCAACATGCTATATTTATTTATTTACTTCAAAGCTGAGCACAAAACTGATTTCTAAGGGAAGGACTTGGTGCTTAATTTCATGTTGCTGAAAGATAGCTCATGTTATTTTCAACAGAGATAGCTATGCTACTTTCTTGTGAAGAAATGAAATATGAAGAAACTAATTTCCTCATAGAAGAAGAAATAGAAGTTGAGAACAATATTATTTTTGGTCTAATGGGCTTGCAGCCATTCTTTAATATCTGTAAAAATGAGTATTAATTCTTTGTAATTTTGAGTTCAGTAGTTTTCAGTAAATGCTTAAATGATTAGTAGAGCTTCCTGTAATACAGGATAATTTTCTCTGTTCCCTTTGATAACCAAATGACAGCTGGCTCTAATTTTGCTAATAACATGGTTGTGCTACAGTCTAGTGTTGTATAATGTCTTTGGGATGAATGTGGACATTGCCGCACTTAGAAATCTAACTATTCAAAGCTTTGTTGAAAGTGAGATCCATTATTCTATTCTGCTACAGTGCATATAGACTGAAATACCACCTAGTGCCTGCCGTAAGTGACCAACAGATTATTCTATAGTCAAAAGTAATCATTTCACTGCTGTAGGCTTAAATACAGCCATCCTGCATCTATAGAGCTCTTCCCCACTCCATTACAGATTAAGGAAGGTATGTTAAAGAGGACTGTTCTTTGTAGCTTATTCTTCTGATACTTAGAAACCTCTTCTAATAACCATTCTACATTTACTAATGGTCCTCTTAAGCCTTCTTGTTTCTGTACCAGCTTAAACCGAAATGTCCTTAGGCTGAAATGGTTATTTTCTCCTTAGTATATATTCATTTGAACACTTCAAGAGATTAGTTTTGTCCTTTTTGGCCTTTGTTTGATTAGGCTAAATAAAGCAATCAACCATATGTGTACCATTTTTCAACTCTTGCTGATGGGCAGCACTTTTATGTTTTCCAATTTAGATTGGTCTTGACCACAGGTAACACTAATATGCTAATAGACATTTTTAATAATAATGTAGTATGCAAGATAGGGTTTCCTCAGTGCGTTGTGCTATAGTAGTGATATTCTCCTGCCATTACTGGAATCTCAGGTAGATAATTATGTTTTTTTAAAGTCTTCCCACATTTGTGGCTAATAGTTATCCTTTGGATAACTTGTACATTCATAAGTTTTTTTGTTCTCCTTTTTCCATTTCTGCTCAGCCTACAGCAGAAGTTCTTCAGTATGTAGTTTCTGCATTCTTGATCTGCCCCTTCTTACTGTGAAGTTTCCTACCTAGAACTTCAGCTGCCCAGTTCCCAAGTTCTTTGGTGTTCATGGTGTCATGCACTTGTGTGTGAACTGCCAAATGCGTTAGCATGTTCCTCTTCCTGTAAGACTTTTTAATAAAAATAATCAGTGTGAGGATTTATGCTTCAGAAACTAGCCTGCAAGGCTACGTTTAGCCCCATTATCTCGTTTTCTTTATGAAATATCAGGGAACAGGGCTGGAAAAAAACCTGAAAAGGTCCATCATATTCCTTCATAGCAGGCTAAACAACCATCATACTTGCTTGTCAGATTTATTTCCGTTGCTGTAATTTTTTTAAGGAACATCACAACTATATGCTTATTCTAGTGCTTTACGTCCTGGCTACTGCTTTGTTTGTAATCTTCTGTTTAGCTGATTCCCTTACCATAAAATTATCATGCTGACTCAATTTTATCACAGAATATTTTCTTGCTTAACATTGTATCAAATATTTATTAAACTTTATGTAATCATATAATTCATATTTACACTGGACATTAGGAAGCATTTCTTTACCGACAGGGTGGTCAAACACTGGAACAAGCTTCCTAGGGAGGTGGTCGATGCCCCAAGCCTGTCAGTGTTTAAGAGGTATTTGGGCAATGCCCTTAACATGCTTTAACTTTTGGTCAGGCAAGTGGACTAGATGATCATTGTAGGTCCCTTACAACTGAAATATTCTATTCTGTTCTCTTCTATTCTATTCTCTTCTATTCATAATGATTTCCAAATGTAACCATTCTAATGCATAATTTAGTGTTTTTTAATTTGTTTTGTCCAGGCATACCATTTAGTCTGGTACAACTTTGTGTTTCAATGGAGGAGTTGGATCCCTGAAGCATGTATCTAAGCCACAACTGTTCCTGTTCTGTGATAACCTGCCTTTCTCTCTCTTCCTCAGCTATCTCTGAGGGTACTTGGGAGATAGGAATTTTGCATTGAGATAATAACTGTGGTTATGGTGGTTTGTTTTTTATTTTTTTTTTTCCTCCCTCAGGAGTCTCTTGTGCCTACTCCATTGCCAACACCCCAGGCCACACCACCACAAACACCACCTTCAGAAAAAGAATTGCCTCCAGTCAAAACTCCAGAGTCTTCTCTATCTCTTACAGAAATGAGTAGAGAAGTTTGTGAACATCAAAAAATTAAAGAAACAGGTAGTGAAAATAATAATTGAAGTTTAGAAGTAGCAAATATGCTTTCATCTACTGCCTTTAGTTTTCTTCTTCAAAGACGCGTTATCTCTCAGGATAAATATTCTTGAGGCTATATTCAAGTGGGAACTCATGTAGTACAAAAATCATGGGCTAATTCATATAAAAAGCAAACATCTTTTATTTGGTAGCAGTTCTATTTTCAAACTTAATGCACATTTCTATGGTCTGTGTGATTTCCACCCCGGCCAGCCCCTCCAAACTTTTTCACATCAGAAAAATAGCTGTCTTTTGCTCCTTCCTGTGTTTCTAATGTTAATTAAGGAAAATTTACACGCTCCAAGTAAAGCAGCTTAGTTTTTAAAATGCAGAGCAGTCTTCCTTATTAAAGGAAGTAAGCAATTGAGGTTTTATTCTATCTCCTTCAGATGCCAACACTGTACTTAAAAGAAACTAGTCTTAATCTAGTCTTGTCTCCATAACTATCAAAAGGTATCACAAAAACTACAAGTGCTTAGTAGAACTGACTAGCTCTCTGTCTGAGATTTACTTCCTTCTTTCCTTTCTGATCTGAAATTTGACTTCACACATGCAGGAGTTGAGATTCCAGCTGCCGTTAGCTGTGTTGGCACACCTGTGGTTACCCCTGTCAATACACCTAGAACCACCACACCCAGCCCTCCTGCCTCAGAATGGGTCTCCAAAGCTGCAAAAATGGAAAGTCCAAAGCCTCCAAACCCATGGGATGATGCAGAACTTCCTCTGGAAGAAGAGAAGCCCAGTCCTTTAACTGAAGAACCATTCCGGCCCAAGGCTGTGTGAGTTGAACAGGCTGCACAGTTTTCTCATTTCTTAAAAAAATAAATATGTGTATTCTCTATAAATATATATCATCAAAATGTCAGTAGAAAGAAATGCCTAATGTATATGTCAGGAGGCACTGAGATAAACGAGGATTCTTTTTTTTTTTAATTGCTTGACTTCTATTTTGGAGAAAAATACGAAATCAGGACCTTTCTCAGATTTTATCAGTCCTTATTCATCATCCTGCTGAGCATTGTACTCAGTAAACTCGTATTATTACATCTGCCAGTAATAAAATGTAGTGACAATGAAATATTGTATTATTAGCATTTTATTTTTTCTATTACCTCTGTGGGAATACACACGGTAACTTTTAGTTATAACCAGAAATTCATTAATAACGTTATTTAACCATGCTGATTCTTGGACTATTCTGTAAAATGCTGTGCTCTTTCATTTGAAAAAATACGTGCAAATTAATTTCTAATCAGTATTGATTTAAGACTTTAGTCTATATTGTTAAATGGTGTATTCATAATGCATATTCTTACGTTATAGTGAGATGTCAGTGGCTAATGATGAGGAACCTGAGGCCTTGATTTTACCATCTCAGCAGTCATCAGTGAAGCCCTTCGAATCGCTTCCTTGCAATCCACAGGTTCCATCACCTGTGCCTACAGTTAGTTCTGGGCAGTCCACGCAGGAGAGCAGCCTTACCCTCACCGAGACAGAAACAGAAACTGCAGACAGACCCATCTCAGAAGGGGAGGTACTCTTCAGCTATGGACAGATGCTGGCTGCAAGAGGTAACTAACTAGACAAATTTGTGGAAATTAGAATTTGGATTAATTTTTTTTCTTTATAAACTGTGCTTCCAGTGTACTGAAGTTACATTTCATACATTTTCTGATAAAACTGCAAGCATTAATCTAGTCTTTAACTTTCAGTTCTTGAGTTTGGATTTAAGAGACCTCATTGCTCTTTTTCTTGTCTCTGAACAAAATGCTTCTGCTTACTAATGAAAAAAGATTAATTCTGCTCTTTCGTCATAAGATCAGCATGGAAAATAATTGGGACTGTCTTGCACAAGTACCATGTGGTACTAAGTACTAAGTTTTTATTGTAAAGCAAAACACAAGAGTGATGTTCTTGGAAGCTGAAAATATGTCTTTATAATACACATCCGGCAGTAGGAATTTCCAACTTTACTAAAGCACTGTCTTGCAATTATTAAAGAATGTGGCCTTGGCTTTCTTTCATATAACTTGCATGTTTTTTAGTATTTGTAACTTAAAATATTTTTCAGCCTTAGCAGAAGGAGGACTGTCTCTTCCAAACCTCGCTGAGAGCTTAACCAGTACTTTACAAGATGCCAATGAAATGGTAAGGAAATGTTTCACAAGGAAACATAGTTAGTGTGGTATTTTGCCTTGAGCATCTTGATAAATTGGATGTTCTTTAAGCAATTTCACTTATAAACTTTTTAAATTTATGCTTTTAAACTGTACACTTACAAAGAATGTTAGAATTTCAGAGCTCCAAAGGAAAAAAACCCACATTATACAAACTAATTTATATTAAAAAAAGTTGAATTATTTATATACTTCCACAGGTGAGAGATAGCTAATATATATTTTCATTTCTTTATTGTTTTTAGTTTTAAGACATCTGAAACAGAGTAGAACATTGTTATGCTCTGAGCTGTTTCAGCTTTGAGCCATCTTTTAATTGCTTGTGTGCTTAAATTATTAAAGTAGGTTTGCTGAGGCTGAAGTTAGTTAAAGCCACTTAAAACTTCAGTATAGTTTCTTATCTGACGTCTGCTTTAGTCAATTGTCCTGGGAGCCTCCCAAGTCAAGGTATTCTCCATTACCTTTCTCTTTTAACACTTGTCTTTTCCTCAAATGCCTGAACTTTCCCTCTCTGACGTTGTATAATGCCTTTTGGTAGGACATAGCTGTCATATAAATGATAGTATCAGGTAGAGTAATACTATGCATAAACCAAACTGTTTTCTTTATGAAAGAATAAAAAACTTGATAGTGAAATTGTAATAGTATTGGTTGGAAGGAGACTCCAGAGGGATTTCTAAAAACTTCCTGGACTGCCTCCACAATGCTGTATGGCTCTTCTGGAGGATGTCCAGATAGCTGAAATCTGCCGTGAGGATGAAGACCTGCAATCATCAGACCCCCTCTAATGTTTTGTAGAAAGCCGCCTCTTACCTTCTGTTTGTCAGGTGCCCTGAAGCAGACCCTGCCCACAACATCCCTAGTGTTCCTTTCCCCTCTGATCCTGAGTCAGACCATCAGTAGGCACATGGAGGTCTGTGAATTCAAGGAATTATTTGACCTGGGACTGAAAGCTGGCTGAGATACTGGGCTGAAAGGGTTGTGGTCAGTGGCACAAAGTCCAACTGGAGGCCACTCACTAGTGGTGTATGCTGGAGGTCAACACTAGAGCCATTGCTGTTTAACATGTTCAGTAATGACTTAGGTGATAGGACAGACTGTATCATCAGCAAGTTTGCAGATGTTACAAAACTAGTTGATACACCAGAGGGTTGTGCCACCATTCAGAAGGACCCCACTGGGCTAGAGAAATGGGCTGACAGGAATCTCATTAAGTTCAACAAGAAGAAATGCCATGTCCTGCACCCAAGGAGGAGCAACCGCATGCACCAGCACATGCTGGGGGTTGACTGGCTGGAAGGCAGCTTTGCTGAAAAGAACCTGGGGATCCTGGTGGACGAGTTGAACATGGGCCAGCAATGTGCCCTTGTGGCAAAGGTGGCCACCATCATCCTTTGCTGCATTGGGAAAAGCATTGCCAGCAGGTCAAGGGAGGTGGTCCTTCCTCTTTACTCAGTACTGGTGAGAAAGTATTTGGAGTATTGTGTCCAGTTATGGACTCTCCAGTACAAGAAAAATAAGGGTTTACTGGAGTGAGTCCAGCAAAGGACTACAAAAATGATTAAGGGATTGGTGCATCTGTCATACTGAGAGATCTTGGATTGTTTAGCTTGGAGACGAGAAAGCTCGGGGGGGGTCTTAAATTACCAATGTGTATAAATACCTGGTGGAAAGAAGGAAGACAGAGCCAGACTCTTCTGAGTAGTACCCAGTGAGACAGGAGGCAGTGGACACAGATTGAAATTCAGGAAATTCCTTTTAAACATAAGAAATGTTTTTACTGTGGGGGTGGCTAAACACTGGAAGAGGTGCTGCCTTGAGCAGTTGAGTTGGACTAGACAATCTTCAGAGGTCCCTTCCAACCTCAATAATGCCAATAAATGTCCTACTGTAGGAGTCCACTTTTCTTTTCCCTGTCTATGTTTCCTAAACATTTCTACCCATACATGGCCATACTTCGCCTGTGCATAGTTTCCCATCTAATATCCATGAATTCATTCATGTCATAGTTGTGAAACTGTGCCCTGAACTTGTGGATCTTTCTGTCTGTTGTCCATACTTTGCCATGGGAGTATATAGGCGCGTGAGGAGGATGCCTTCTCTCCTGATGAAGATTGTAAAAAGTTCCTTTTGTGGGTTTCTATTTAGAAGCCTCCTCTGTCTGCCGCACTTCCTCTCTTAAATTCTGTTGTGAGGTGAACCTAAGTTAAAGTTCCCTTCATCAGGTTAGAAAGCCTGCTTGCTCTGGTGTTCTTCCCTCTCTGTCAGCTGGATTGTAACTCCTTTCAATAGTCCTCCATCCTCAAACAAGGCTCTCTGGTTGAAGAAGCTAAATTCTTGCTGGTGAGAGCAGCTCTGCAGCCAGATCATTGCTAGCAACCAGTATGTGTGAGGATTTAACTGTTTCCCTGAACTTCGGAGGTCTAAAGGACCTTGTTCTCTAAGTATTGCAGTCTTGTGTATCAAATAAAGACTGTGCGTGTCTGTGGGTAGAAGGAGAAAGCAGGGTGTCATCAGTTTGCCTGTTTTTAAATGCCTAGATTTTCATAAGTTCAAAGTGTGGAAACTGTAACAACTTACTATAAAAGAAAAAATCTTAATTGTGAACTAAAGTAAGAATGATTCAAGTTCCTAACAAAAACAGTTTTGTATCATGTATTATGTGGATTTTGTTTCTTTGTTTTAGGATTATGATCCTCCCAGTGAAGGGCAAGTGGTGAGAAGACTGGATAAAGGCTATCACAGGGATCCTGTCCTGACTCTTTTAGCTAAATTAAATCAAGCACCTGTTGCTGCACAAGAAGAAATGTACGATTTAGAGGTAACTTACAGTAGTTTTGAAGTGATACTTTAATACTCAAAAGTAGATAAAATATTTCAAACTTACCCTTCCTGTTGGCTATAGAACAGGTTCATATACTTCATTCCCTGCTGGAAGTGATCCCACTTCTGTTGGCTATGTTCTCATGTAAAACTTTTTAAAACCATTGAAGGTTAAGTGTTGTTATAAACACGTTAACTGTACAAAGTATCACATGTACCTAGTTTTCAAGGTGTGTATGTGACTGTTCCAGTGTACCAGATTTGTCCCATCATTTTGAATACCAGGAAAGTTTTCTGTCACTCCAGCAATATAGGTGGTATGTTTAACAAAACAAGTTCACTGCACTTAACAGCCATATGAGTGTTTTAGAGAGGTATGAAGAATAACTCAGCAAATGTTTACATGCACTTTTGCACATGCTGTTGATACTGATCTTGGAACAAAACCTCAAAATATTCATATTCAGTTGGCAGAAAAAACAGACTACCAGAAAAATGTAACTATCTTCATCACAAAGGACAAAAGTAATTTTTTGTTATGCTTCTAAGTATTTTCTGTGTGGAAAGTAGTAGTTTGGACTGGATGTCTATTCTAACTGACATAACTGGAGGAATTTTTAAAGGAAGTGAACCTTGAGTACTGCAATGTGGTTCATGAACACCTTTGTTTATGGTGGATCATGAAGATCTTGCTTTTTGTGATTTTATTGATGCATATGCAGTTTCTTCCTTCTGTCTTAGTCAGTTCAGTCTAAATAATTACTAACTTCACTCACCTCCTTAACTGTTCCTTTGTCTGTCTTTTACTTAATGAGTTCTGGTGCATGGACTTAGTGAAAAGCTTTCTATAATGTCAGCTCTGAGTCTGACTGTAATTGTAGTGACGTTTTCTCATCAGCATTACCAATTACAAATGCATCTCTAATTTGCTTTTTCCCTTTCTCATAGTTACGGACCCCTCAGTCTGCCCATACAAGACACTCATAAACTCCCTCCCTTCCCCCTCCCAGTTCTGGCAAGGTGTGTGCAAGCATACCTTCTCATTTGTAAGAGAAAGATTATTGCCCTAGATGTTACTCGTATTGCCTTAGAATGATACTGTGCACATATGTGTATGTGTATTCAACCTGTTTTCCTGCATAGAAGCAAGCTGTTTTTTCTCTGCAGCTTTGAAAGTCAGAATCCAGAGAACCATCCCTATTTTAAGTGCCATCCAAACCTACTTAAAAATTGAACTTTTTATCTGACATGCTATACAACAGAGAGTCAATAGCTTTTAGATGCTTCCAATGTTACAAGGTCAGGCAGTCAACAATGGCCATATGTGTAACATTAAAGACTTCATGTGCTAAAAATATAACTTAGGTTCTGATTATTTGGGATACCACTAACAAAATAAGTGATGTTGTTTGTCTGTAAGTGATTCTATTCTGTCCAGTATTGATAAATGTAGATCTTACTTTCAAACCCAGTTAGATGATATCTCCTCAGTTTCAGTTTTCTTTATTCAATGCTAACAGTATAGACTTAAGTTTATATATGCTTTAAGGGTTACCGTAATTAGATAAGAATGCCTGGTTTCGGAAGAAATATATTGGGTTTTTTTATACCTACTGTTCTGGTGTTGCTCTTCTATGTAGGATTCTGATGCTAGTGTTGGTGAGCTCAGTGAAGGTCAAAGACCAAGGCTGACCAGAGCAGCAGAGAGAATCCTAATGGGACATTCAGTTTATATGGACCACCCGACTGCTCAGACTTCTGAGAACAGACTACACCAGGGTTTCCGTTCTCGATCACCAGGGCAGCTTGCCCAAACTGGAGGTACAATTAGACCGTTATTTCTTCTCTGTGACATTCAACTGGATTCTGAGGATTTTTCTATAACGGTATCTGAAATAATTTCAGAGAATGTATTCAAAATCCAAAATTAAAAATTTACAGGCAATTGCTGCAATGAAATTATTAGCGTTCCTATTCTGAGGACTGGATTTAATTCAAGACTTGTCTTCACTCTTCTTTGTAATATTCTACAATTTGAACAAAAATCATGCAAGTACCCACTTGACTATGCAAAAGTTGGCTTGTAAAGTAGGTATTTTATTCTTTTAAGTCAAATTCAGCTCTCAAAACACTTAATTTGACCATTTTTGAAGTTGGTTTCCATAGGACAGGTATTAACATTGGCAGTTCAAGCTGCTTCTCTCTGTCCCCTTACACAGCATTCCTCCTCATTGTTTTTATCACTCCATCAAGGTGATACTGCAGTGTCTCATAATCGGTAACATATTTTAGCTTCATATATTCCTATAACAATATGGAAATTCTTTTTTTCCCACGTGGGTAGCTGAGGCACACACATAATGGCTTGTACAAAGTAGTGCAGGGATAAGTTGCTGTGGTAAAGCAGGGAAATAAAGTGGGTTTTTTTCGGTTTAAACTAGTCCTGTAACCAATGGCTCATCCTTCCTCTCCCTTATTTTTTATCCCAGTTCCTCTACTGTTATCTGAAAATGTACTTCTATACCTGCTTAATTGAACTGCTGCAAGCATGTAGAAACTCATCATTTTGTTGACTGTGGTTTTAAATATGATTACACGAAACTGAAATAATAATTAAGCTGTTACAACACCAGTGTAGTTGCACTGATTCATCAAAAGCTGTGAAACTAAAGTGATCAAACAGCTGGTTTTCTGTCCTTTTAATTTTGAAATTTATGAATTTGACAAGAAAAGCACATCTCACATTATCAACCCTTGACTAGTAGGAAGTGGACTGAAATTGAATCTGTTCAACATGCGGCAAAAATAATCTCAGAGAAGTAAGAGTATTTGCTTTGTTTTGAACTGATTTACATTTGAACTGGTTACACAGAGAGTAAGCTTTTTAAGCTAGCTGTTACCTAACATTTTGGACCAGCTACACCACTGTCAGCCTTCAAAATACATTCTGGTACACTATGTATTATCAAGCTTTTACTTGAAAGTAGGTTGTTGAATGTTGTTTGGAGATTGGTTACATTAGGCTTCCTGGCACAAGACACTTCTCCAAGTCACTTGTTTAACATTGTGTTGTTAGAAGATAGTCACCATTAAGAACACTGTGTTGTAGGAATAAATTAGTGATCTCGATCAATCTGCGGTAAGTGTCTAACAGTGCTCAGGACTGTATAGAGAGTTAGAAGATGCACATTAATGGGAGAACCTGTCTACTAGGGATATTTTCTTCTTACCCAGACTGTCCATAGCTGTATCTGGCATAACATGTTTGTATCTCCTCTATATCTATTTTTTTAATTTATTTAATTTAATTTAGGATGCCCTTTGTCTGTCCTGTAAATATCTAACACTTTTCAACACCAGCTACTGCGTGTGATGAAATCTAGCAGCAGTGTGTTTCTCTACTATTCTTTTATGCTCATCTCTCTAAATCTTATAGTATTGTTTCTGTTGTATTGTTTTGAGAGGAGGCAAGTACCCTGGACTAACTACCATAGAGAAATGCCCTGTGCCTTTACATAACCTGCAATAATCCCAGACTGAGTTCTGTTGCATTCTGATGATTTTCAATCTAGCTTCCCTCCCCGCCCCGACCTCTGAACACATGGCACAGTATTCATTGACATTGCTAAGGAAACAACATTGTATAAAAATTAGCATGTGCTTTGAAGCCAAGAGTGTTGTCATATCAGGGAGGAACAGAAAATCTTGTTCCCAAGTCCTTTTGATAGTGAAGTCAACACTGAATAGGAAACAATCTGTTCTTGAGGGGGTGGGGGAAGGAATGATCTGTGATCGTTTCCACTTTTCTTCCAAATCTTTTTTTATCTGTCCACTGGTATGTGAGATTGCATGTCCTTCAGTCTATTGCATGTCAGGACTAAGAGCTAGTTCCTGATAGCCATGATAGTTACAATGCAGGTCCATCATTTTATTTGATAATTATTTTTAGGAGTAAATTAAATAATTGTTACACCAATGGATGCAAATGTTCACATATTTTAGGGTGTATATCTCTGTACATATAACCTTGCAGTGAATACTCAGTTTCTCTGTCAGAATGAGTCACTCACAGATATATCCATAAGAATTCTGGGGATTGTGTGTCTATGGGTGTCTTCACTTTTGTGACCAGTTTTTATTGGTATTATGGAAACATGATGTCTGTCTGTAAGATGGAGCACATGTTGCTTATATATGTATATAACAGCATCCTGATGATCAGTCTTTCATTTATAAATCCTTGTTTTCAGTGCTTAAAGTCATGGATATAAAAACCAACATGCAAATGAAATGTGGCACATGTAGTCTTAAAGTGAACAATAATTACAGTTAATTAAGCAATGATTATAGTTAATTAGGCTTAAAATTCATGCTTTGGCTCTGTATGATAGTAGTAGGCTAAAGTTAGTTCATGAGCTGTCAGTACATTTTTTCATAAAGATGCTTTACACACTTGCAGGCTGCAAAAGCATGATAAATGCTGGATTATATAGCAAATTATTAAATAAAGACTATATGCAGTTTTCTTTTCATTCACAGAACAGTGAAACATTTTCCTGAAGAAGCCTTTCCAATCTTTTTCCAATATGTGTGATAAAGCTCATTAAGCATATAATGGTATGATGAACTACACAGCTTTGAAGCTCTCATAAACGCCTGCCATGTTAGAAATCTACAGATGATAAAACTGATTTATTTTTTCAATTTCCACAGACATGTATATCTTGCTTCTTTTTTCCCCACAAGAACTATTTCAGGGATGTACAATGAGCCATGTAAGGAGGAAATAATTCTCTTTTAACATTGCATGTCCCATTGTTGAATCCTGAAAGGCTCCACATCCTGCCACATGAGTTGACTGGGAGATTATTGCTCCAGATCATCAAGGTATTTTTTTCTCTTTATTTTTCTCACTCAGCAGAAATTCTTAGAGATGCAGATACAAGTCATGGTCCAATGCTTATGGCTGAACTGGAATCGCAACCAGTTTCAAATCCTATTCTGCAAGCAGCCCAACCAAGCTGCAGAGTGACATCTCTCTCGGAGGATCTGTCCCAGGTAAACTCAGAGGATCTTTTCTGTGACTAGTCAGAAAGTGCAAACTAAACTCTATGAAAACAAATTTTCCTGTTTCACTGGGGTGAATGACACCACAGAACTGGTGCATTTAAAGTGACACATTCAGCTGTGAAACTGAAGTCAAAAGTACATGTGTAATAAAAATGATTGTGTTTACTGTGATGGAACCCTTACAATATGCTTTCTGTTAGGCTCAGACCTTCTCTTTTACTTTTTCTGCACTTCCTCACAGCTTCACTGGTCTCACAGGATCTAATACTACACATACTCAGTTCAGATAGGGCATTCCAGTGTTTTAGGGGCACAGTGCTTCAAATACAGAGGAATAACACGACGGATATATGGGAGAGGAAGCAACAACAGAGGTTCGGCCTCATGAATTGTTAACCACTGATTCAGCATTTCAGGAGTTTCATTTGTCCTAGTAGGTGCAGGGTTGGAAAGGTGGTAATGATGATGTACCTCACACTACTTGAAGGTAGAGGAAGATCCTATTGATCTTTGCTTGCAACCGATAGAGTTAATCTGTTGCTACTTTATTAGTGTGTGCTGTTACCTAGAGATCATGGTTTACTTGCTAACTAGAGAGAAATTCAAATAGTGAGTGGCAAAAGCTAAAAATGTGGTGGCAGACTGCTCTTTAATATGTTAAGCTTTACAGTGTGTTTGAAAGTAATAATATACATACCTTGGTTGCTATGTTCATGGATGCATTCTGTCCTTCCCTGATGTTCTATATTAAAAATAACCTAAAGTCTCTTATATTGACCTGTTTTTGGTTTTATGTTTTTGAGCCTTGATGTGTATCGTGCCATTGGTGTCTGAGCAGTTCTTAAATACGTCATCTGAAGTGATGTGTTGCATCTTCAAAGAGGATTTTAAATGTTATACCTCCTTCACTTTGAGATCACTGGAACTTATTATTACTTGGAGTGATTGTTCACAAGCAAGACTGGATTCTGTTGAACTGCTGTGTCTGCTGGGGTGAAGCTCATACCTTTGTTATTGTTTCACTAGCCAAAAGTAAAAGGAATAGAGAGGGTAAAACATGTTTCCTTCTTTTAGCACCATTAGCTGTGATAAAGAACACAGTGATACCTGCATCTCATGCTCTGGAGAATTAGCTGATGGACTTAGGATTGATTTTTTGTCTGCCTGGGTACAGGGAAATTATAATGTACCATGTGTAAGATTACTCATGTACATAGTCTTACCTATGCAAGAAATGTAAGGTGATCTGGCACAGTGTCTTTCCTAGAAAATATAGATCGTTATATATTATCTTATCTTTAGAAACTTTTTCTTGCATCTGAACCCTTAGTGTGTTTTTTTTTTTTCCTGCTGGCATGTAAAACTCATCCTCCCTCCAAACCAAACAAACAAATGCCCAAACTTTGTGTGTGTGGTTTTGTTTGTTTTGGTTTTTTCCCCCAAACAAAATAGTCTCTTCCTGTACGTGGGTGTTCCTGATGTAAGACTCTAAATCACACTTTCTCACTAGCTAACTTTTTAGCTTTTTTATGATGTGACCATACCTATAAGCAATAACCACAGTGAACATCTGTCCTGGATGAGGCAAAGCTATGCTTCGTAAGATCCTCTACTAGATCTGTACATCCTTCTCTGGAAAAAAAAAAAAAAAAAAAAAATCCTTGTATTAGATGATTTGAAAGCTTATTTTGACATTATCTATCTACCATGTAACAACTATGAACCTTTCCTCTAGTTTCAGTTAGGGATGGCATCTGCATTCAGATCTATGGCTGGATCTGCTTTGTCACCTGCCTGTAGGGAACAGATTTTTTTTCTGGTAACATCAGCTAAGAGAGCAAGAGATACTCAGGCTTTCAGAATGATTCATTCTATGCAATGTTTAAGGTGACAATCACTTTAAACTTCTTAAAAGATTTCTTGCCAAGTTAGTCACTGACTCTCACATCAGTTGTTTCACATCTTGTTTTTCATCTCTAGGCAGTGTTCGCCTTCATTGAAATGAAACTGTACCAGCTACGTACAAAGCCAGAGGACGAATCTATTAGGAGCAAAGCTAGGCTTTTCATGGTGTGTGCTGAGAGACCTGAGAAAAGACACTGTATTTCAGATGGTGTTCAGCTGGGCCTCGGGTTTGGTAGAGCTTTGTTCTGATTTAACTGAATACGATCCTCCTGGATGTTAGGGTTTGTTATGGCAAAGCTTGGGTGGTTTCTGTAATCTGTCTGAACAGGATCCTCGTTTCAGGGAGCTGTGGGCAGTGATGGGGAGCTGCCATATAGGTACTACTTGTTTGCTCCCTGGCGCCGGTGTGTAGATCAGATCTTGACCAACAGAAATAGCGTTGTTTTTTCATGTAGGGCAGGAGCAAATGCCTTTTAGTCATGAGGAGTGAAGTCTGTCTGATCGCTCACTCCAAAACAAATGGCTTAAGTCATACAGGAATTTTCTTATCTACCCAAATTCCTTGGCTGCTCCTCCATTTCTGGCATTGGATTTTTTTGAGATTTATATATGCTTTTAACCACTGTTAGAAAGAATGCCAGACTAAACGCATCTTCAGTTTGACCCCTTCTGTCCATTCTTGTGCAACAATATGAATTGACTGCTATTTGTGGCCACTTTGCCCCTGTGCTCTTAACTCTAAGAACCAAGAGAATGGCTAGGAGGAAGCTGGGCTCTTCCTGTTCTGGATAAATCATTTTGATCGTGGAAGGAACATGAACATTGAAATCATATTTGTGTGGCTAAACATTTCAAAGATGGTAAATCTAAATAATTTCCAGTCCCAAATGCATTGTTAAAATCTTAGAAAATCAGTTAGTTGCAAAATATTTTCATAATGTTGTTATATGAGTATGAATGTTTTAGTACAATCAACATTTTTCAAGTGGGATTGCCACTTTGGTATTCTCATTAGCTTTCATTTTTAGTATTTCAAAAGAAGTGTTTTTGTAATCTTCAGGAATGCATAATTGTAGGTTATGAATCTATATGTTATCTCTCAACTTCTGTTTTCACCTCAGTTCAGTTTAAACTGGTTTTTGGTTTGTCTTATTAAAAATCCAAAACAAAACAAAAAACTCTTCAAATGGACTCATGAGTATACTGTTATGCTGCTTACATTTAATGTTCTGTAATATTGGTGGCCTTTGATCACATTTCCCTGAGACCTTCCTGCTTTCAGAAAATCTTCTCAACTCTTTCTTATCTTGTCAGCTTTAAATGTCGAAGAGAGTTGGTCAACATCGTGGTGTGTAGAGACGCTCAAGTTAGTGCCAATCCTAAGTGGTCTATCCGTGCACGTAGTGCCTTGTGGAGATGCTAGCTTGATCTCAGGTGCCTGTATATTCGCTTTTGTCAGCCTATGGTCATCACTGTGCTGGTGAGGTTGTGTTGGTGCATGTTAGAGATGAAATGCTATTTACTAGTGTAGCCCCCTCTATGCTTTGTCTACTGGGGAGCGTAAACAAGTCTGTGCAGCCATTGAGGAAAAGACAGTGACTGAATGGCTTATCTTTTTGTTCCTCCTGATTTTTGCAACACTGGCTTAAATGAACATTAATTACATAAGAAGCAATATCATTACTGTTGAGATTCTTGTTATTGTAGGAGATGGTTGTTAGCTGAAAGGAATGGGAAGCTCTGACTGCATAGTTGGCACCATGCTTATTGTTTGCCAGACATGAAAATATTCTTCTTTTCATCTGTATTTTTGGCTGTTTGTTTCACTTGTGGCCTCCACAGTAGTGGAGGGTTTCTTTTACAGAGTTGAAGCATCCTTTCCTTTTCTTCCTTTTTAGCTTTTGGGGAGCAAAATACCATTGATACTTTGTCATCACGTCTTCAAGAGAATACCTGTGCCATTGCTTCTCAGGGCATATAATTCTCACAGAAGTCATACAGCAATTCTGTCTGTAGGCTCACATGCTGTGTAATATGCAAACATTTATGGTCTTTCTCATGTTCCTCCTTCTTTAAGAATCCTCATTAAAAAACTTATATTCATCTATGGAATCAACAGAAAAACTGGTGAAATCAAATTTGTCTTTCATAGAGAATGCTTAAGTCTTCTACGACTCCATGACTCTTGTGTCTTTCACTTCTCATGTTTCCTGTCTACATGTAGTAGAATGTCCTTGGGCCATAATTCCTGTTCTAGTTAACACATAAGATAACAAGCGTACTCGACAAATATGATGTCTCCCCTTTTAACACGCAGAGCATTTCAGGAAGAGCGGAAAATGGTTATAAAAACATGGTCAAGGAAATAAATTTTATACTTGGCGTGGGTTTTCCAACCTGTGTGTTGAAATTTTTATTTTTCTTTTCCCTTTCAACTTTCTCTTTTTACTCAGAAGGAAAATACCTAGGGAGAAGTCAGAAAGCCAGAGAAATCTTGTATTCTTTCCACCACATGCTTGAGTAGAAATTGAGGGTTTTCCGTATCTTCATATCTAAAAGGCACTTTGCCATACCCACTGCTCCCTGGATGGTCATCTAGAGGACATAGCATTGCAGTAGACTAATTCAGATCTGAATTCATTTGAAGTCAAAGGAGAACAAGTGCATATCCTTTAATGAATCTTTAAAAACCTCTTTGGATGTTTCTTGAAGCTCCATGCAGTTTTACTGTGCTTTTACATGAAAAGTCAGACTTGTAATGTGATTTTAATGTATGATATATAGCAGGAAAGCCGAGGAGCTGCACAAGTTGAGACTGTGAGACCCCGAGTTATTCATGTGAGAAGGAAGCCTGAAGAGATGCTACAAGAAGGTAAATCAATGTCAATAAGCTAACAGTTATTTCAGTTAAGCACATCACTTTTAAAGGTTGTTGTATACTGATGTACAGTAAAGTTCTGATATTTTAAATTTTGGTTTTCATTACTACCAAGTTCCCAAAATTTCCAAGCATTTATATATAGTGTGTATAAATCTGTGTACATAGTTATGATATTGTTGGGGTGCACTGAAAGGATTGGAAATGTATCTGTATGTAAGTCGTCAGAATCCTTGCAGTTAAGTGTTTATTTAAATTTTTATTTGCCAAGAGCATTACAATGTGCATATTATGTAGTCAACTGAATCTTAATTGCTGTATAGGATGCTGTTCAGCAAACAAAACATTCATAATGTTATGAGAGATGGCAGTGGGTCATGTGCATGAGAAAATGCAGGGGTACTAGAGGAGGACTGAAAGATAATACAAAGTTAAGATCATGCAAATGTGAAAAAATAGAGATTTTTCAATGTTAAAATGGCCTGGTTTGGGATGGGCTTCAAGCTAGTGTGTAACAGTGATTTTCTTTTGTGCAGGACACTATTTATTATCTATGCATAACCATGCTATTTTTGGAGATTACTTAACAATGTTAAAAGTGTTAAGTATGTTGCATGACAGGGAGAGAATATTTTTTGTTTCTTGTAGTTTAAGTCAGTGTTGGAATGACATAAACTGTGCATATTACTGCCATATTTAATTGTTTTAGCAGATATTAAGTTTGTGGAGGTGGTGGAGTAAGATATGTAGCAGTTGTAATCTTATGTGCTAAGAACAGGAATCTAAAAACCTGCATGTCTACAATATATGCAATTATAATTGCTCCGCCCTAGTATAGACAGATTCTTCCTTGAAGCTCTTCTTAAAATAATTCTTTGAACTTCTTCCATTTAATTTTTTTTTAAACATCTAATCGAATTATAATTCTGATGGAATTCTTTTGCTTCAAATATTTATAAGTGGTAAGAAAAGCCCTAGGCCGATGTTATTGGTCATGGGGCTTGGAACCTAATTTCAAAACCATGGTTTACATATGAAGAAAGTTATGAATAATGTAAAGCTTAGCTTCTATGGACAATTAGTGGAAAAGCTTATAGAACTAAAGTGGCACACCTTAGCGCATGCATGTGTTTTGTTGTAGAGACATTTATCAACATGTGTTTTTAAAGTGGGTAAATAAAGACTTAATTTATTAAAAAATGGGGGTTAACTCTTTTATTTAATATTAGTGGAAAATATTGCAATGAGTTGTAATAGGAAGAACTGTATTTTTCCTCTGGTGTTCAGAAAATCCAAATTGCCCAAGGAAAGTGAATTTCCAGTAAGCTAAGTATGACCTCTAAATTGCCAAAAAGGAAATTACGTGGCAGGTCTGCCTTGAAGGATTGACCCGTTCCCAACTTTAAAAGCAGCTTTCCTTAATAATGGCTATAGGAATCTTCCTCTTCTTCTTCTTCCCAACACTTGCTATTAAGCATCAGAGAGAAGGAGGAAAGGGGGGATAGCCTTCCTGACACCGTACTTTGTGATTTTATACCTCAACTTTGTCTCAAAGTGTTAACAAGAAAGCACTTCAGTCTGTATCATTGAGTAGGGTGTTAGTGAGGGATGGAAATGGAAAAATATTTTTTTATTGAATCTGATGTTTTCTGGAATATTTATCTTTAAAAAAAAATAATTTACCTATACTGTAATACAAGGTATTTGAGCACAGTGCAACTATGTCTGTGTGTCAGATTAAAATGTTTGACCACGAGATGGCAGTAGTCAATTTTCTTTGAAAGGAACAAAAAAAAGGATTATTTATATACCAGGATAATTTAAATCTCATTCAAAGTATACATATTTAATAAGCCAATAAAAATCTAGAGGATTTGCAAATGGAAACAACTGTCTGTCAGTTTGAACCAGAAGGTCTTGTCTCTAAAAGCTTCACCACAGCGACCTTAATCAGGCAAAAAGTTGAGGGTAAAAATTAATAGGAATCATTTCAAAGAGAAATGAAAACTTGCAACATGATAAGTATACGTGGGTTTAAATAAATACATTTTAAAATTAAGCACATCTGTTACTGTAAGTTCAAAGCACCCTGTTTATAAAAACTTCATGTCAAACAGTTGCCTTAACTGAGATAGCAAGGGACAATGAGTGCTTGCCTGAAAATGGAGAAATATTTGAGAGGCAGGACCATTTAGGTATTTTTTCAGAGTTTAAAGGGTAAGTGATTATATTGGCATTAGAGCTTAGAAAATCTAGAGCCCTGAAATGAAGTGTGAATTCAGGGTGTTGGGAGAAAAGGGAAATTGTTTTAGACTTAAGAGTTGGATGTAAATAAAGCTTTTTTTTATTTAATTGATAAATACATGACAAGATTTGGTTCATCTTTTGTCTATGATCATAAATATATGTATGATAGAGCTTTCTTTTGTTCTTTAAAAAATTTTTGTGGTCTACAGTGAACATGTGTTTTTACTGAAAGAAAGTTGATTGATGTCTTCTAATGAAAGCTGAAGTTCAGTAGGACTGTTACAATATCATGCCTGAAAGGGTAATGTCTCCTGAAAGTTACAAATGAAAATAAAGCCTGAATGTATTATTAATTGAAATGTGTGCCTTCTCTAGACATAGTGGAGACAGTGGTTTGAAAACATATATTTGTAGTATATAATATAAATGCATATATATTTTTGGCTTTATAATACCCTTTAATCTTTGTACCATTCTTTCATATATCTTCATAAATTTAATATGATAATAATTGTTATGGTTGGTGAATGCACATATTTCCAGAATACAACCATTTTCGGGCTTACATTAACATGATTCAGGATTTTCAAATTAAGATGAAGGAACAGGTGGCAATGCTTGACTGCAGAGCATTTTTAA
>JAVJGG010000040.1:16865529-16879682 GCA_035590195.1 Aviceda cuculoides | reverse complement strand
CATTTTTAAACTTTAATATGAATGGCTCAGAACCAAGAGGTAGATGTACCTTCACTTAATTATTTTTCTACAGCACAGACTCTCAAAATGTGAGCTAGAGAGCACAGCTTCATGACAGTAATTCCTTTTTATCTCCAGCTAGTGAATTATATTCAGCCAGCCATAAGTACATGGGAAATTAATATTGGGACACTAAGCAATTGGCTTTGTTGCCGCAGAGAGATTGCACAACTGCTTGTGGGAGGAGATGATCTTGCAAGAAATGAGTAAGAGGGCAAGAAGCCCTTAAAACAGTCTGTGTGACAAAGAAAGCTTCCAGAGTCTCTGTTCAGTGTTGAAAACGGGCTACTTATGTGCTAACATTGACATTTTGCTGTATTGAAAACTGTAATACTGAAAATATGGCTATAACTAAATACTTCTTTGCCTCTTCTTTAGCCAGGAATTGCTCTGAGTTAGGTTTTGGGTTATTTTTTCTTAAAACTATTGTGGCATGATGCAAATCTCTAACAGATGCTTCCAGGAAGGAAGAAGATTAGGATAAGGCTAAAGGTCTTTATTTTTTTTCTTGGAACTGGAACTGTTTTGGTCAAACTCTTAATAACTATTCTACTGAAAGTTTACTTTCTCCTTAATATCCTGCTGTTTCTTTTTTTGGACTCAATTTCACTGAAGGCTTTTGCTAAAGACTGTCCATACCACCCTGAAAATAGCAGCTCGTGAAGCAAAACAGAGCTATTCTTTCACACTGTAGAGAGTCCCACCATAACCTGAGGGGTAGAAATAGTTTGCGTAGCCTACATTGCTCCTTGAATTTGACTAATTTCTGAGAGAAGATCTTGGAAATTGAAGTAATGAAATCACTTAGCTATAATTAATGGCATTTTTCAAGCAAATGTCCCCTTAGAGGTTTATGTAAGTTTTTCAGTGCTTCTTCAGAACTCATTTCTGGTCTATTTTGACTCTGGTTTTCCTATACAGTTACCACCCCCCCATGCTATCAGATGGCTCATTGAGATAATTCAGTTAATATATTTTACATTTGGGCAAGTCAGGAAATGCTAAGCTGCGTTTCCCACAGAAACTCTATCTTTTCTCTAAGTAGTCATTAGCTTTTAGGTGCTCCGAGTGTTTTAGAACACCAGTTCTCAAAGAGTTTTCGTTAGCTTTTTCTGCATGTGTCCCTAGCAGTTACATGATAGCCCATGCATTAGAAAACATGCATCTGCGTAATAAGTATGCTTTTTGCATAATATTCCCACATAAAATCCTCAGTGGCCACACTTCAGAGTTTCTAGTTTGAATTACTGTAAGTGAATATTTAGCTGTGTTACAGTATTTTTGGAACAGGAGATTTGAATTTCTTGGCTTTTGTAAGTATTATTTATCTGTTGAGAGTTGCCATTTATAGCTATGGTTGCTTCTTTTCCCACCGAGTTACTTCAGTTATTTTTCAGGCAAAATGTTAAAACAGAAGTTTGATTTTTCATAGCTTTAGGCAAAGTCTTGTGTAGAATTTTTACTGTAGACAATTATGTCCTTCTGCTATGGGTGTGTTTTGCTGCTTCAAGTTAGGGTCTGGGGAAACCAAACACCAGGAACTGCTGTGGGTTTCATGGGACCGCGCACATCCTTGCACCCATTCCCAAAAGATCTCTTCCTGGGAAATGATCCTCTGGTCTCCTGGACCCGTCACGTCTTCCCCTCACTTATTTGTGCAAAAGGCATGAACAACAGGAACTACTAGCAGGTGAAGCACAAATCTCCCTCATATGTGTTTTAGAGTCCTAGAATGTAATCTGATTTTTTTGAGGCGTCTAAATTAATTGAAAACAAAGTAATCAGAGAAATGACCCCCCCCCAAAACCCAGTTTATAATTAAAACCCCAGTTTATACTTAAAGAAAACTGTACCAAGCAGACTCATCTTGCCTTGCAGTCTGAGGGTTTCCTACTGGCTGCCATGGTCGGGTAGAAGTCATTCTCCTCTGGATTCCAGTTCCACACCACGTATCACCTGGCCCTTTTCTTACGGATCTACGTGCATTAGGTTTTTGTTCACTTAGCAGTTTTCTTCAACTTCTAAGAGGCTGAGAGTTAGTTCTCCTCTTACTGCGTGTCTCCTTAAATGGCACAGAGGGATACAGCACTCTCCCACTGCTGCAGTATCGTCAAGACATTTCTCTGACCTTGTGCTGAGGCTTTTGCTGTGGGAGGTATGTGCAAAGGCAGAAAACTTCCACTTTTAGTCTTCCCTTGGTGCTTACACAGATGATGCTTTACACCCATCGTGAAATTTGCACAGCTTTGTATATCTTCAGGTTTCCCTTGTACAGTCCGTGTGAGAATCAACTTCGGCACTGTGCTGGATGTCTGTATGGTTAATCTTTGGAGGGAAGGTATTTTGCACTTCTTGTACAATAAAAAGACTAAAGCAGGAAAGCTTCCAGTGTGGGCTGAAGGAATGTCCCTGGTCAGAAGTTCTAAGTTCGGGAGGTGAGGTTGGCATCTACAGCCCCATTGCTTGAGCAGGTGAAAGCAGTTCACAGTTGCTTCTTTCTCCCTTTTGATCAGATCTTTGTGTTTAAAGTTATTTTGTTGAGGTTCAGGATGCATTCCTGTACAAAGTATCTCCTCCGGTCTGTACAGAGCAGCAGGGATTTTCACTGAAATTCCAGCACCAGTTGGGTTTTTTTCTGTGCAAAGGGAAAGAAAAACTTATTCAAACTGACGTGATCACTACTTACAGGATTACTTCCTATAGAGATAGTCAAACACTTGGATTTTTACTTGCCTTTTTCAGATTTACTGGGGCTCAAGGTAAATATCCAGAAATCTCATCTGATTCCCTCTTCAAGCCTAGATTTCAAAGGATTGCAGGCGATCTAATCCAGTGACCTGTGTCATCCTTCAAAGTGTTTTAAATATTATAAACTAAAGTTCAGGGCAATGACAAAATTAAGCCTGGTGTTTCACTCACACATGGGGGTTGTAATGTGCAAGTAATGAGGGACCAGTCCCTTTTTCATATTTGTGAGCTGAAAACCCATGGTACTGCTGCATAAAGCATCCAATGTACATTCTGGAGTCTGTACATCCTTTTTGCCTCAAAATAGCGTGTGTTACCCAGTATGGCTGTCTGCTGAGCATCAGCTCTCTGTAGCACATTGCACAGACACCAGAGGGTTCTGAGGATATTCTGTTCTTAAGTGTGTCTTAATAATGTAAAGGATTTTACTTCCAAATTTATTAGAATTTCTTAAAAAAAAAATTAAATTCATAATTGCATTTGCTTTTCAAACACTTGTGACTACCTGCTAGAACCAAAGCAGTCCAGACTGCCAGACGGTTCTGCTAAGCTGCATGTCGCACCACTGCCTCATCCCTGCAATGCAAATTTTTTCATATTTTTCTTTTTTTCCCTTTTTGCCAGTTTGGGGTTTGGGTGTGGTAGTGTTGATGGTTGGTTGGTTTGGGGGTTGGTTTTTTTGTTTTGGTTTGGGGTTTTTTGTAGTTGTGTCTCTAGTGGCCAGGCATATCCTAGACAGAATTCTCACTAAGAGGAGAGTACCTCTTGCTGCTGCATATCCACGCTTAAGAGCTGGAATTTACCAGCTGAGCGCCTTAAATTGCTATTTCTACTTTGGCAGTCCACTTTGATCTTTTACCAGTTCCAGTTTCCAGTTGTATGAATCCACCTATTGTCAACCCACCTGGGGGCCGAGCTAGAATGTGATGCTTTTTCTTTCGTGCGAGATTCTCGTGGGGGTGGTGAATCGGCTGGAGCCGCTGTGCATTGCGAGCAGGGTATGGTCTTGATAGCAAGTATTAAATACAGTCTCAGATCTCCTGGACACTAACTAACGTGCTCCCCACCAGTCTATCCAAACTGTTGTGCCAAAGCAGCCTTTCTCACAGCCTGTGTAGGATTCATAAACACACTAGGATCTGACTGAAGCAGCTTTGTATTGTGTATTATGATTTGTATGCACTTTTACAAACTTACAGTAATTGCTGTTGCCTTCATTGTAAAGAGCAAAAAATAAACACACACAATAAACCCCCTTAATGGGCACTGATCCCACTGGCACTGATCTTGAGTAACTCTGAATAAAAGCAGATGGTAGCAAGCTGACTAGGCTGACCTGCTTTCCCCTTTCATGCAAACATCGCTTATATAAATGGGGGACACACACAAAAAATTAATGGGCTTGGGCAAGCCACCTAAGGACAGAGACTCCCCATGTACTTAATGCTTACATCAGCCGGAGGGCTGTTTCCAGTTAGCTCTTCTCTGGAGGGAGAAGTTTCTCACAAATTAGTGGTTCCACAGCTCTGAGCCCATGGTTTAATAAGAAAGAACTGATGTGCATCTAGAAAGTAAGCATGCTTAGCTGGTCTGTGGCCTGTCTCTTGTGGTAGGTCACGGAAAATGATCAGAATAGTCTCTCCTGAACCTGCTGCTCATTTATATACATATCATTGAGTCTGAAGTCCCTTTACACAGAATCTTCTGTCATAATGTAGTAAAGAGGCATTCGATTTTTATGGTCTTGTACTATTTTAATTCACATGCCTATTCGTTAGCAATGATGGCAAATGAATTTAAATTGAGATTCCTAGTTGTTCTCAACAATGTGCGTCAGTATGTCACTATAACAAGATGCGTTGTAAGAAATAGTATTGTCTTTTTCTTACAACCCATAAGAATGTGCAGAGCATATGGTTGGAGTTACTACCTCCAGGAGTATGCTACAGCCTCTGCCAGAGATTACAGCCTGCAAAGGCAGGTTCCTGAATAAGATATATTTACACTCCTCAGTCACTCTCGTTTTCAGCCTGGTACATCAATGCCAGCTAAGCTGGAGTCAGGAACCATTCCAGCTCTCTCAGGTAGACGTGCTGCTGACTCTCTGTTAGTTCACTTGGCAGACGTGCTACAGGATCTTCTAGGATGACCATCCTTACTTGGATTAACAGTCATTTAAGTAGGCCTCTTATCTCACATTTCTTTTTTAGTGTGAAAGTTGCATTTCTTTTATAAAAGGCATCAGTATCGGACCGGAAAGTCTTGACGCCTTTGGGTGCTGGCAACGTATTGCACGGATACTGTATGGTGACAGGTGAAAACAAGGAGGATTACAAACACGTATTTCAGCTTGGAGAAACATATATAGCACTGTGATAGGAGAAATGTAGGCTTTCTGTCTTCCAGTATGTGCTGTGTTTGTTTTACTTTTCTGGTTGGCAGGGAAGGCAGATGTTGCCCTTTATAATTCAGTGGCTTGTGCATGTCTGAGAGCAACACAACAGAAGGAACAGCTTCTGCTTTTCCCACTGTGTTGGTTTTGGGGATCCTTTGGCAGAGGTAGCTGGACTCCCTTCAGCTCTACCTGTTCTTAAAGAGCTCTCGATTCAGCTTTTTAAAGCACAACATAAAAACTGGAAAGAGCCAGCTGTGTGGGGGGGGAGTGGCTGGCTAGAAGAGAAATTACTAGGACAAGAGTGTATGTGCCGAGTGGAGGTAGCTTAAGACAGATTCTGACTGTCTGCCCCCAAACCTCTTTTATAAAGGAGATGGGAGATTTACAAAAGCTGTCAATCTCAGACATTAAACTTTTTTCTTTTTCTTTTTTAATGCTTTGTAAAGTTTTGCACTGCTAGCAGGGGCGAGGCATAGCTATAAAGTTATTAATAAAGCCTAACTGGCCAATAAAGATGGATATTTAGATGATTGGTGTCCACGGTCAAATTGTAATGTTACTTTTTTAATTTTACTGCTTATTATATTGTGAAAGGGCTTGACTTACAGGCAATTTTCATGCTCATGAACAGTGTCATTACTAGGTACTTTATTTGCCTATTTTTTCTAGATACTTTAGGAGTAAACAGACCTTCTACTTCATGCACTGAAGAGAGGCCAGGTTTTTCCAGCACCACCTTCTCAATACAGTGATATAAAGACTGCCTATGATTAAATATAAATATATGTTTCCAGTGCCCATGTGATTAATTTCTTAAGACTAGGAGCCCAGGAAACTTTCAAATAAGGCAACAGCATGGAGTAAATGTTATCTAGGATGTCTTCCAAATTAAGAATACTATTTAAATAATGGTAATGCTACTCTGATAACATGCTGATTTTGAGAAACGCAGTCTGCCAAAGTAACTTTCTTAAAAATAGGGTAAGGAATGGTGAGTGAAGATTAAAGTTGTCATTCGTGACCTGTTGCTCACTGCCGAGGTTGCATGTGGGACTGCACTTTGTAGTAGTGCAAATGTGCAAATGTAAAACTTGGTTAAAACACTTTTCATCTTCCATAAAACTAATTTTGAAAGTAAAATGCAACAAATCTTCAATCTTCATCTCTGAAATACCTCTTATAAATGTGCTTTTGGCGACAGCATTTGCAAGGAACAGTAGTAAATGATGGAGATGGGTTAAATTTTGTCTGTGGACTACTGTGTTCTGGTTTTCATCATGAATGCTGTCATTTGGAAAAAAAAACCCTATACCTAGAAAAACTTAATTTAGATTTAGAACCTTTGTATCTGTGTTGTCATTCTTCTCTAATCTGAAACTTATGGTTTGCTTTTAAAGAAGGAAGAACTGTTTTTAAGCACAGTTCTAAACAACCTGAGTGAAAGTTGTTGAGTGTGACGCAAAATACATAGCAATTTTGTAAAATGCGGTTTTTTTCCCCCAATGCTTTGGCCACAGGGAGGTAACTATTTCTTTTTGTGTATGGCATGACTTTGACTTTCTATTAACTCTTCCTTTTTCTAATGTCAGATAGGCCTGTAGTTTTAATACAAAATAATAAATCATCAACCATATGCGAACAATGAAAATGCGTGTATTGCATTTTCTGGGTCTGGTAGAATTACATTTATGTTTTTGCTCAAAATTATGCAATCAAAGCAGGTTCGACTTAATATGGGATGATCTGCTGACCTCCGTCCTAACTCAGGTTGGTACAGTAAAGTAATAATCTCAGGGTTGCATTTTGTGGCCTTGTTTTATACATTGTACATGCTGCAAGAGTTAGGCAGAGCTGCGTGTGTTTAAAGACAGTATAACAGCTGCAGTTTCTGTCCTTGTCAGGCCATTGTATTGTCAGTAGAAGTAAAAAGCATGGAATTTGCTGGCAGTTGCTTAATTTCTGGGGTTTTTTAGTTTGTTTTTATAATCCTAAAACCATAATTACAGATCTTGAGAAAATTGTTTTATTTACTTAACAGCTGCCATTGTGCCCTGTTATGTAAATCAAAATTATAAATGGGAAATATTTACTAGTTTGAGTTACAGTGTAAATACGCGATTAACTTCTTAAAAGTCCATGTTGCTTATTTCAGTAATTGGACCCGCTCCTAGAGACAGGCAAGCAGGGAGATTACACAGGGAATGCTTGTTTCTGAAGATGAAGCTTCCTTCCTGATTTAAAAAAAAAAGAAGGGGAAAAGAAAGGGGGGAGCAGTTTCCTGTTGGAGTCCTCACTTTAACTAATGGAGACCGGGCAACCATGCCTCCCCCTGCTCCAGCTGGCCTTTACACGCCGTCCTTTGTGGAGGCGTTCTCTGACAAACGACGTCCAAAACCATTTTCCCAAGAGCAACTGGGGTTTGCCTGTCCAGGCAGCCTTGGGATTTAAAGAGGTTTTTGCTCCTCTCTCATCTGCTTTTAAATGCAAGGCTACGACAGCCAGTATCTCTGAGGTTAAGGCTTGATAAAGGCTGTTCTGTTCCTGGGATTCGTAATCTTCTAGAAACGGCCTAATGAAGAGACTTAACCCCAAATTTCAGCTGTATGTAAAAAATGTGTTCTGACCTCGATATATATATGATGTGAAAAATGAATAATAGCAGCACTGCAGGCAAAAACTTCTCTGCTACGATGTGACAACCCACCCCTTCATCGGAGGTTTCAAGAATTTGGCTGCGCTTTTGGAAATAAGCCTCGTGATTCTGCCGGAGAGATGTTTTAGCTCAGACAGAGCGCAGCACACAACGGCTTTGTTGGAGTGTTGGCTCGGTGCTTATGGCAGGAAACCGAAGGAAAACCTTACTTTTCTACCTACAATATGTGGTGGTTGTTTTGAATGTAGCCAAGGCTGTGTGGTTTGGTTTTTTTTTTTTTTTTTTTGAAATAAAACCATGCTAACAGGCTTGAGAACCACAGCAGCTAAAAGCTAGAGCCACTTAAGATGACAATTAGGGTCTGACTCTATGCTTCATTAATTCAGTAGGTTTTTTTACTTTTCTTAAGGACAAACTCCCTGGCTCTGTCTGTCCAGCGTGGGCTGTTAAATGAGAACCATACATTCAGTTCTTTAACCCAGCTGCTTTTTGCAAGTCTGCGTGGAAAGCGACGCACTTATAAAGAAAAGTAGACTTCATGTGTACAAATCATAAGTCCAAGTGACGTGATTAGGAGATGTTTACATCATGCAACACCACTAGCTCCAAAATAACGTGAACTAGTCCTCAAGCGGTCTCCAGAGACAGCGAAGCTCAGGGAATGTGTGGCGGTGAGCTAAAAGTGACGGGTCCCAGGGTGATGGGATTTCACAAGGCATCCAGGACATCTGTATGTCACTGCATTTTGCAGACATACTTGCTTGGGTATCTGAGTATGTGACTGTGTTCCAGAGCGTGCCACCCAACCGATCGCACTCGTGTAGAGCACTGCAGCGCAGAGCCTGCCGGAGGGAATATTTTGAAGTATATGAAAAGAAAGTTCAGATGTTTTCAGTCTGAGAGTGAAATTGCAGAAAGCCCTTAGAGGTCTGACTTATTGTGCAATCTCTGTAAGTAATTTGTAATCAAAATACCTTTGCACATGTCACTTTCATATTTCCTGTAATAAAACAGCAAGAGCAATTAAGATTCTGGACCATAATCTTCTACAAGCTTCTAAAAATGAATGGGTTGGGGATTTTTTGAATCATGGCTGAAATAGCCAATTTTTAAATTTTTGATTGCTTCAAAAAAAGTTTGGTAATAGCTATTTTAATAGATTTTTAACCGTAGCCTGGCAAACAAAACTGTTAGGTGGTAACATAATTGATCTGAAGTTTACTTCTGAAAAAAATTAAGTAAGAAACCAGAAGAACTCTTCACAAAACTGGAAGACATCTGTACTTTGGTAACCCAGCATGTAACTTACTGGGCTTTATGCATTTCAAATCAAGAAGAATCAGTAAATATACTGCCATATGCATGCAAATGTGTCTAATAACATGCTGTGTACTGTGTATCTACAATGTTGTTCTGACACGGTTCAGAAAGTTGTCTGTGGTCTTGGCACTCTTCAGGAAACATTAGATTAATGTAGCTGCCTTTGTCATATAATTTTTTTCTTGTTTAAGTAGGTGTGTGAAGGCTGGTGCTACATAAATGAATTATACAGAAGACTTTGGAGGAAGAGGGGGCTTGTAAACGAGACTGAAATTAATGAATATAAGAATTAGAAATCAAAACTTTATGTTTAGTCTGAGGAGAAACAATTCCTTAAACCGTAACCACATGGCTGTTTCTTGTTTGCATCAACTCTGGTTGACTGTTATTGTCTTCTGTTAATTCTCTGGGGCAGTGGCCTGACTTTGTTGAATGAGCCAATTGTTTTCCTTTGTGTTGCCCATCAAGTAAGTCCCCATCTGGTTTGTATCAGACTGTTTTCACAGCCAACAACTGCTGCCTTTTCTATATCCTGACACTTAAGGGCCCCATGCTATCAAAGCATTGCTGTGATAGCCTGTCTGGCTGGGCCCATACAGCTGTGCCTTGCAGCTTGAAACTATTACCCAAGTAATGGTAACTTAGAACTTGAACTGGCTCTTATTCCCATTGGTGTCGTGTGTACAGTGAACAGAATACATTTTTGTTGAACTCCGTGTTCAACAAAAAATTCTTTAAAGCTCTCATTTGAGTTTATATGATTGGTTAGTTTTTATTTTCCAGCAGCTTCCTGTATCTAGAGGCAGTTTTGTGTTCTTCTAAAACATTAATGAGTACAAGACAAGCAATATTTATTTAAGGCGCTGTTGTTATTACTTACTTTTATGGTACATTAAAGCTCAATAAGTGAAAATTAAACAAGCAAATGATTCTTAATGAGGATTTTTCTTATCAGATTTAGAATACATTTCCAGGAAACTTTCTGTACATGGTAAAGGTAGGTTGTGTAAATAATGCTACACCTTGGCTACTGCGCTACTCGCTTTCCAAGGAGCTATCTAAAAATACAGAGCAGTGGACAATGAGTCTGCATTAACCTGTTTATTTCTCCTCTGAAGGAATAGGGAAGGATTGGATAACTCTGTAACCTGGGCAGTAAAACCGTGTCGTGGTTTGCACTGCAGAATGACTGAGATGCCCCGGGCATGATCCCGGCCCCTTTCTGCCAGGCTTCCTACGTGGTAGGAGACACTCCTGTGCTGAGAGACCTTGCAACACGTGCCTTCTCTCCCTCCAAGATTTAAAAAAAAACCCAGCATTGCATCAAATAACAGTGACATTCAAATGTTGTCTTGTGTAAAGAAAGATAATGTTTAAGCATTTGTTCCCTTCTGCTCTTGTGTAGGCCGTGGAACTCTCAGTGACAGGGTAATGATGAGGGGAAACATATTCCCCAACTTGCGTGTGCCTTGAATTTTAAGTATATTCTGGACTCCGTTCTTTCATGATATTTAAGAGAGGGAGAGAAAGAAAATAATGGATAATGTTTTTAAGATTTCTGGTCTTACTGTGAGCGTGTGCAAGAAACTCCTAGAAAGCAGATTGGTTTATCTAATACTTGCAGAGTAAGCGTTCCTGAACTTGGGAGCGCATGTGTGCGTGTATATAATGTGAATGAATTTGCTTCAAGTAAAATACCGGGGAGTCACTAAATCCCATGAGACACATGAGAGAAGATTTTTTTTTTTTTTTGCCTTTGTGCTTTTCCTACTGGTAGACACTGGGTATCATTGTGGCAGATTAGGATTGTGCTCAATAATTGGGTTTATGTCACTGTCAGGTATATGGAGTGTTTGCAAAAGCTGCTTTCTTAAGGAGCTTTCCATAATTGCTCTTCCTATGAACCCTGTATAACTTCAGGAATTGCAGAGCAGTGAACAGAGCCAGGCGTCTGTGCCGTTCACCTGCTCAAGTCGCGTCCCATCGGCACGCGGTAGCCCACACCTCTGCAAGGAAGCTGCTCCCACGCGTGCCGACTGGATTTCCGTACACGCTCCTTGGCAGCGCAGATTTCCCTGTATTTTGGCCAGGAATATTTAAACCCAGACAACTGATAAATTATTTTCATTCAGGCGGCTTACAGGCTGTATTAATCATGTTTGTGGCCCGAAGCAATAAGAAAGCTATTGATGAACTGAGTGCAAGCCAGGTTTGGCACCAACAGCTTGACCTGGGAAAAGCCAATGTCGAAGAGCTGCAATGCTTTCAAAAATAACTTGGCAGTAGATAGCAGAAGGAGTTGTCACCAGCAGTTAATGCAGCCAGCATTCAAAGTTTCAACTTGTGTGTGTGTGTGTGCAGCTTCAGAGGTAAAGAACATCTGCCCAAAGGAGACCCTCATGCAAACGAGTCTGTCGGGTGTCTCGGAAGGCGCTGCTCGACGGCTGCTCGAAGATTTGTGCAGTGCAGCTCCTGGGTCGCTAACAACAGTTGCTGGTTTCACTGTTGCTGCTGGGGAACCGTTGGTCGGTGGTGAAATCTCTACGAGGCATGGTGTTGCTGGGAGCGGTCTGCAGTGTTTTCCACGCTTTTTATAGTGGTTAGCAGAAATGGAGGGGTGCATCGTATTAAAAGCAGTAGTGATGTGCCCAAGAAAGAGTTAAGAAGGTGGGGTAGTGTGATGAATGTGCAGCATAGATGTAGAGCAATATGTTTCTGCAGTTCATTTATTCTACTGATTTAGAGCTCAGATTCACCCAAGTATTGCAAAGGAATTTTGTTTTTACTCTTTCCCATGAAACAGGCCAAGGTTCTTGGATTGGTTTTGGTGTGTTGTTTTTTTTTTTTTTTTTTTTTTTACAAGGAGGAATGCTTATCTCTATTGCACAAAGTTTAAACATTTTAGATTTTAGCAAACTTGAAAATAGCACAGGATAAAAACATATATTTACTCTCAGACCTTCCAAGTTCCTGCTCCTGGTCATTAAATCGTAGAAGCAGTGTTACTTGTCATCACACCGGGTACTCATTTCAAGAAGGCTTAGACAGTCTTTGGCAGAATAGGGTCTGGACACTTGCATAATGGTGGTCTCCAAGCGGATCTTCCAGTAAAGACATTTAATGTTTTCCTTATCTGAACGTATGCTTATTTATGTAGGTTACTACAGTATTCTTTCTGAGCTAATAGAAAAATTGCTTGCCTCTCTAAACTGCCTAGAACTGCTTATTCCTAATACATTTTTCAAAGTTAATTGATATGCACAAACGGTAAGACCTTTAGTGGCCATCTTCTGCTGTTAAACAAATGGCTTGAAAGGAGGTCTTTTTAACAAGTTTGTCAGTATATGTGCTAGAAATGTGCGTAGAGACATCCCAGTGTTTCTTAGAACGCATCACTGGAAAATGCTAACTGTCTAGGGCTGGTTTTGTTCTGTCTTGTTTTGGTTTTTTTCCTGGGGAAAATATTCATCATCTCCTTCTTAAAAGGTGTAATTACAAAAATCGAGTAATTGTGCTGTAGGTATAAGCATTTTAATATGCCAGATCTTTGTAATGGTAGTACAGTAATAGGAGTCTTGGCAAACTGTTTCCATACGGAGAATCCCGTGACTTTGTAAGTGAAAATCATCAAAACAAATGCATAGGGTCATGTGAATATTTAAGTATTCAGAACAGAGAAACACAGCTATTTTGTTTGTGGCCGTCTAGAAAAACACTTGTTATTTGAACAGTTTTTTCATGCTGAATATATCTTATTTAATTTTTTGTTATAAGAAGGCATTTAGTGAGTCCATTACATGTGAAGAGTGACTTGCAATGAGAAAATGCTGCCTTGTAGCACTGCCCTTCAGTTAGTGCAGTACAGAAAGTTTTCTGTTTTCTTCCTGATGCCCATGCCCAAGCTTTCACTCAAATCTGGGTGCAGATTGCTGCCGCGGCTGGAGGGGATGTAACCTTCCTTGCCCGGGAAATCCTCTTGTCTGTTTGAGGGAGCTCATCAAGGTCTCCCATCACACTCCGAAGTGACAGAAAGTACCTTGCGACTTCTCACACCGATTCACTGAAAGTTGTCCTCTTAACGTTCCTAACGATTTTTTTAACAGTCACGTAGCTGAGGAGTTAATAGGGCTGGGTAGTGTGCGATGGTTGGTAAGCATATGCCGTGCAAGCATCGCAGCAGATAACGTGCTCAGTCTTGACCTGCAACATACTGAACGTGTCTGATAAGTAGCGGTTGTCATATGTGCATCCCAAGTGACAGGGACAGCCACGCGTCAAAGACTACGTAAGAGCAGCGTGTTGGTAACTGTTGGTAATTTAACTGCCTGGGCCAAATCGATCTGAAGGCAGGACGGGACTCCGGAGTAACCCAATATGTATCCTGGCCAGTACGCCAACTTAGAAAAGAACAGAATTTGCTTAGGGGATCCCCTTACTGGGATGCCCATCTTCATTTGAAGCGTCAACTGGAAAGATGTTCCTCTTTAAACCCACTGCAACCCTTGTTTATGATGAAACATCACTGAATTTGTTTGCCTAACTTTAAATATTTGTGTAAATTATTTTTTAATTATTTTTAAATAAAAACAGGCCATGTAACTTTTAAGAATTAGAAAGATGCTTTGATTTTTTTTATTTTTTTTTTTTTACTTGCCATTCCCCATGTAGGCTATGAATGCTATTATGTCTAGCACGGTGGTACGATGTAGATAAGCTGGAGGCAGTATTGCTGCAATTAATATTGTGAAGATACAAGGTCTCAGTGGAGCCAGTCCTGCTGCTAGGATTGCAGTGAATGATTCTGCATCCTGAGGGAAGTCTGCATAACTTGACCTTAGAATTTAGTGTGAATTCCCGCTATGGATCATTCGAGTTTTTTGGTTTTTGGTTTTTTGTTGGTTTTTTTTTTGGGGGGGGGGGGGGGGTGAGCTTCTTTATTTTTCTTGAGATACCGGCATTAAAATTTCTATTGAATCC
>JAVJGG010000040.1:16837277-16858100 GCA_035590195.1 Aviceda cuculoides | reverse complement strand
AAGGCCAGGTTGGATGGGGCTTTGAGCAACCTGGTCTAGTGGAAGGTGTCCCTGCCCATGGCAGGGGGGTTGGAACTGAATGTTCTTTAAGGTGCCTTCCAACCTAAACCATTCTGTGATTCTCTGAACGTGGAGGTGATTGATGTTAAAATCCATGGCAAAAGTCTGTCTCGCTGATGGAAAAAATGCTTGGCTCAATATAATGTCAAAATGTTGAGCCAAAGGGAAATATATTTGAAACTAAAGTTTGCAAGAAAATTGTGTTTCTAGGTACCTTCAGAGCTTGTTCATCCTTAAAAGACTGCTATCACAAGACAGTAATTCAAAATTGTATGTAAAAGAGACCATTAGAGTTTGTATTGTTGTGATGACATATTTCTTCTTTTAGAACTACAAGAATTTTTCAGCATTTTGATGTTTGTTTCCCTAAAGATTTTTTCCCATCTTGAAAAATGCCTGAATGAGAGATTGTGTGGGTAAGGTTATTTGTTTATATTTTTTAATGTAAATTTCTCCTTCTCATGAGACAGAGCTAGTTGCTGCAGTCTCAACCCTTCAGAAGCGTGATAATGTCTAGTCACCCTTGCAGGGACTGCTCAGTTTTTTATTGCCTCAATCAGGACAACATGGTTGATCCAGCAGCGGCTGGGGAGGAAGGTAGGACTGTCTGCCCCAAGCAGCATCAAAGTGAAACAAAAAAAAGAGGAATTCAGACATGTTCCAGTAGAAAAACTAAGAAAGGAGCTCTTTTCCAAGCAGGGCAAGCACTGCTTTTGCTCTGTTCCTCATCCAGTCTGAGCTTTTTGTGGGATGTCTGTGGAAAAGAGGAGATACTGTGGCACTTTCAAAGACATGGGGCATGAAGGCGTCTCTCAAAAGCTAGGAAAAAATAACTCCTTTTTGGTTGACTTGTACCTTGTTGTGACACCAGAGCGTATAACTCATCTGCACAGGTTCACTGCATCACTTAATGAGAGGCATTCTGTTGTTGCAGATATTCATAACTGTCATCAGTTCCCATTACTCTTATTTTATGGATCATGCACTGATTTCACCTCTCCGTTACAGAGAAAGATTAGAAGTTCCTCTTGGTTTTATTTTGATCTCATTGACCACAAGGTTCAGCTGATTTGCTGCAGAATCTGCAAGGATAAATGGAAAAAGAGCGAGCTTCAACTGTTCAAGGTTGGTAATATCCAGAGAATTCAACTTTAAAGGGAATCTCTTTAGCATGTTATAGAGTTGATTTCTTTTCTGTCTCGACGGACATGTAAATAGCGGATTCGGGTGAGAGGTAAAAGCTTGACAGGCTTCATGCAAAATGCAACATCACTTTAAAAAAAAAAAAAAAAGGTACAAATAAGACAGCATTACTGGGAGCTGGTTTTCAGTGTATGATGCCATGAACGTTGTCTCCAGTGGCAAAGCTGCTTCTAGACGTTCTTACGTTGTGACAAACACCCAGGAGCAGAGGAGAGTATTTGTGAGGTTGTGCTGATGATGCTGTCTGTGGGACTGTTCTAGGAATCAGACTATTGATGTGATCAGTGCTTTAAAAAACGGCAGCCTTTTTGGGGAAGGCGGAGATGTTCTATTACCCTGCAGCAGGTTACTACAGCAGGGCATCAAGTGTTTGCACTAGAGCAACTGTGAGCAGATAACAAAATGCAGTGGGGAGGGCAAGAGCTTCTTAAACCAGCTTTCCTGCAAAAGAAAACCTTCGTGAAACTATGTTCCAGCGCTCTTGTCAACCTGATAGTTTTTTTCAGGATGGTAATATATAATTTATGTCCTCTTTGTTGCAGTGTAAAAAGCAAATGAGCTGTACTGTTCTTGTGCCCAGAGCTGTAGGCCTGCATCAGGATCGCGCTTTGCTAAACAAAGTACCGTAACCGAATGGAGAACCTGCAGGCAGCTGACAGATTAAGGGATGAGGCAGGAGGCAGCAGATGGATACACAGGCAAGGAGAGTGCACAAGAAAGGATGAGGCAGTCGTCTCATCATATGGGAAAAATAACTGTGTCGGGGCTTACGGTCTGCGGTGCTGAGTATCTCACATTTTTCTCTAATTCTCTTCTTTTTTTCTTCTTGGGAACCACTGCATTTAAATCAAAGGTGTTGTCATTGTCATTGACTGAATCCTGTAGAAATGAGCTGGTTTTAGGAGCGTATATCAGAAAATGGCCAGTGAAGACCATTCTCAGTCAGTTTTGAAAACTCCCCATAGAGTTGCGTTCTCTTCCAACTCAACGTGACTGATCTTTTCAGAAGCTTCTGGGTTCCTGGCACTGTGCTTCAAAGATCTGCTGCTGGTGGGGATTACACTGTGGCAGCGGGATCTGCTAATTGTTCATCCCCACTGCAACTTCCACGGTTTCCGTTCAAAGAGAATTTTGGAGAGGTGAAGAAAGTGCAAACTATTTGCTTTGCCTTTCCCAAAGCTTCCCCAAAATGAAGTATCCTGCCACATAAACATAAGGGGACCTCTGTAAATCTGGCACCCTGGGCATAGATTGTATTACAAGTATTTATATTCCTCGGAAAAGCTAAAGGCTGTGGGGGCAGGGGGTGGGGGTCCATTGGTCTTAATCAGTCTCCATTTTTCCTTTGAAATGGGGAAAAAAAAAATCTTCTAGAAATTTATCTATTTCTTACTTTTGGATTCAGTCTTGTATTTCAGATTCCTGTAAATAGTTTTCCGGAGTTTGAAATGGTAAGCACATGTTCTGTGAACACAGCCAAGCCGTGATAAGGAATTCATCTGTCTGCATCTCCAAGTTCCATTTTGTTTCTATGGCTTTTATGATTGAAAATGCACATTTCTCATGGGCACTCACAGAACTGAAACAGCATGATTTGCAAGCTCGCTAAATGGATTTCTTCCAAGCAAGTCATTGGGGTATGTCATCAAAGCTTAACAGCATCAAATAGAATTCCATCCAGGAAAAGTATTAAAAAACCACCTCTATACAGCTATATTTTTCAGTTAATTCTCAGCAGCAGAGAGGTGGGGGCGAGAGGGCTGTTATTGGGTTTCAGGAGTGTAGTGTGGAAACCAAAACCCTGGCTTTATTTTTTGGTTTAACTGAATTCCTGGTGAAGCTTGCTCGTGTCTTACATGAGGAAAGTACTAGAAGGAGGGTATTTGTTCATAGATTGGACTTGCAGTATAGGAAAGTGCAAAACTGCAGTGTCAGAAGTGTTTAGATTTGCAGAGCATCTTTTTCTGACTTTGATAAGTAAAATCTGTCTGTGCTCAAAATCCAGTTGTTCTTTTTTCTCTTCCTCTCCCCCTCCCTGAAGGAAAAAAAAGAGAGATGCTGGATGGTGAGGGTGGCAGCAATAAAGAGAATGGGTGGATCTACTGGGACATCACGCAATTCCTGACACAGGTGGAGATCCCTGCTCCCAGGCCAGCCCAGGCTCTTGGGGCAGGACCCCAGCCGTAAGCTGGTAGGTAGTTTGTCTGATGCCAGTGTCACCCTTCCCCTGTTCAGCTGACTTACTTTGGGTTTCAGTATAGGAAGTGGAAAATCTCATGTGCACGCTTAATCTTATCTGAATTGTGGGATATTGGATAAAGTGAGGTTTTTGTTATTCCTGTCCACCTTCATAGCTCAGAGATGGAAGCTGTCAAAATTAGCTGCTAAAAACAGGTGCTCACTTTCCAAGGTGCTTTACAAATTGTTACAGGATAATGTTTCTGTCCTGACTGGGTAAGGATGTATGTGCCAACCTCCTCCCTGCGAATTAAGTGCTCAGATGTTTAAAATTACACATGTGCAAAAATTTGCTGGATCTCAGTCTGAAATGTAGCCATTTAAGAGCTGGAACCCTGCTGCTGTTTAACAGCTCACTGTTAACACTCGACACAAGAGTTTAAGAAAGACAAGAGGATTGCATCCTACGGAATTTGTGCTACATGCGAAGTTCATCCTTTCTGTGGGTGTCCAACAGTGTTTTGTGCGTGGGACTGAAAGTTATTGTATAAGCATTGTGATATTTGTACTGGCTGGCAGGCGTGTTCCTATGGAGCTCTCTTTTGTTTCTCTCCTTCTTCTGCTTCACTCCTGATTTAGATACACGTCTTTAAAAGTTGTCTCTAAAATATTCATTATTGTGATTGTGTGTTGATGCCTCCCCCAACGTTCCAGGCGTTGGATGTGATTTTGCTGCTTTGGTCCTGCAAATGTGGCCATATCGTTTATCCAGATCTTGATGTTGTGGTCTCCTTGAGCCACACCATTGTGTATTTTAGCATTTTCTTGTTTCTCTCAAGACAGTGGTACAGTTATTTACAAAATGTTGAGATAATTCTGGCTGCTTCTTTCTGGCTTCTTCAGCCAGACAGGGCTCTTCTCTGCCTCTCCAGGGTCATGCTTTTGACATCTCATTACAGAAACAGGTGAAGGAACTGCAACAGAAGCTTTTTGACAGAAATCTAAAAAAAAAAAATTTGAAATCTCACTATGGTGACATGGCCATAATAATGCCATGGGCCCTGCTCCTGTAATGGCAATAATACCCACAATCCTGTGTCCAAGTCTAGAGATTTTGTTGTATTTTGGGTAGAAGATGAAACCCCTTTTGCTCTCATCCTCTGCCTTCAGAGGTGAGTGCAGAAAGTAGTGTCTTATAGTTTAGGGATTATTTTTTTTCCTTATACATTGCTTCATATTTGGGTTAGAAACAAGAAGGTAAGAGAAAAATCAAATCAAAAGTGGAATCAGAAGCCTGTGAGGTACCATGTTCATGAGGAGGTCATTCCCCAGTATTTCCAGTCCAAGAAAGGGCCATTGTGGGAAGAGGTGTTTTTTCACCCCTCTGTAGAGCTTGCTTGGGCCAGAGAAGCATCGTCATTCTGATCAGACTTCACCCCAAAGGCCCACAGGTCTTCCAGGATGACGGGTCTTGCGCTCAAGCTGTTGAGTGCCTTGATGGGATACATGAAGACCCTGAAACGGCTTGAACTAAAAGCCAGTGGGGTTCTTGCCCATGTAGTTACCATTGCAGGTCTAGGGTAGTTCTCAGAAAAATAGTCGGGAAAAAGAGAGAAGCAAAAATCAGTCATCTGAAGAGTTGAGCACGTGCTGAGCAAAGAACTTTGCTAAAACTCAAAACCCTAAAACCAACTGGAAAGTCGCAATCCTGCTACTGCTGCCTGCTTTGCCGACGGGCAGCTGCCCGGAGGGATGGGGAAGAAGGCAGTGGCCACTGCAGGCAGCAGGCTGGGCACTCCCAGCAGTGCCCGTCTTTATCCTGCCTGCCCCGGGCAGGCAAGGCAGCGGCTCTGACTCTTCAGACCCTCTCTCGGCTCTGTCTTTTCCCAGCAGGAGCGCCCGTCCCTGCGATTTAGGGTTGCTAACACTTCATTTTGCCTTGAACGGGCTGCAGGCAGACCCCCCTGAGCAGGGACACGCTGCAGTCGTCGTATCGGTGGGGTCGTTCCCTGCTCTACAATCTCAGCGCACTGATTTCTCACTGTTAGCTGAAAAATTCTGCCCTGGTTAGTGCCTGTTCCTTAATAGATGTACAGTTGTACTTACCCCAGAGCCTGTTATCACCTGGATAGCTGGCTGTTTGATCACCGTGTGAAAATCTTGCCACTGAAATGATGACTTAGAGCTTATTTTTAATAGGTTCTGGGTGATGCTCATTCCAGCAACTGGGGATTTTGCTGTGTGAGTGGCATCCTGTCATTTTTCCCCCCTTCTTTTTATTCTGACAGTCTTGGAAATTGTGGTCTTCCAGCATGAAGTGCCCTTGGAGAAGGGCATTCAGCATCCCGCATCTGTCACATAAATACCGTCTTCCCTTTCCGTGCTACAGAGTCACGTCTCCTTCCCCGCTGCGTTTCCTTAATCAGCACCTATGGCAAAGCAGCGGGCACCGAGCCACGAATCAAACGTGGTACTTGCTGTGAAACCCAGCATCTGCTTAAATAGCACTTATGTCTGTTAATGCCGATTATTTAATGCAGCTTTCCAGGCAGTACGGTGCCAGGTGCTGTAGAGTAAAGGATTCCTCTGGCCCATAAGCTTTGCTGCTCAAGACTGAGGAGAATTTCCCGTTCTGTGCATGGGCTGCTGTGCCATTGCATCTGGTGATGCTAAACTTTGAACAGCTGATTTTGTTTTGCTTTATTTTGTTTCCCCAGATCCATTAACTAAAGCCATCTTTGCAATAAGTATTTTCTTTTTAAAAGCAGTTGCAGTCTTGCCTCCTCTAATTTTGACAAGGATGTTGTTCAGGGCAGGGGATGCCAGTGGTTTTGTTTAGGGTCTTATAGACCTTTATGGGGACAACAGTGGCTGGTTTCTGCAAGTCCTGCTGAAACCAGGAAGGTGCAGAGGGATGAGATGGAGACCACACCAAAAAGAGGCATCCTTATGGAAAACAAAGAGCAGGAGTGTGGGTTGGAGGGTGACAGATCCCTCTTTCATGCTTGTAGAAACAGTTTTGCGTCTTCTTGTTGTACTGTTTGACAGGTAAAAATGCTTTAGGGAGGAACATTTTATTTCTCTGCACCGGCCCAATAAATAACAGCAAAGAACTGCTCATCCCTGCCTACCTGGGCTATTTTTGTTGTTATCTTAATTGCTTCATTCTCACAACCCACACTCAATCTTTTCAGAAAATCAGAGCCTTGAACTTCATTCCAGGATCTGGAGGAAATCTCATGTCTCCCTACGAGAGCAAACCCTCTCTCTCCCTGCCTGATGTAGTCTGAATTTCCTCAGGGATTATCTAAACAGAGCCCACGTGATCCATTTCTCTCAACCCCTCTACAAATGGGAAAGCATAAATCATGGGTTCCTACAAATAAACACAACTGGCAAGATGTTATTTTTCTCTGTCTGAAGTAACACCAGTTCTTTAATCTGCCGCCTCCTGGAAGCATGTCTGTTCAGAGAAAGTACAACCATTACAATGTATACACAATGTTCTTCTGCCACTTCTCCTTGCAAGCTATAGTGGGAACCCTATGCCAGAAACATTGAAAGAAATGTGGCCAAGTGAATACCTCTTACTGTTTTCACTTCTCTTCTTCAACTTCGCTTTGTAGCGAAGCATTCTTGCTTGTAAGGAAAGGAACGGCTGGCTAAGAAAGGGAAAATCCTGACCGTGAAATCCCACTGCAGCTTAATTTTCAGACTTGTGACTTTCCTTCAAGTGTCATGTTATAGTTGGGGGGGGGTGTTGGGACATCATTAATTCTGAAAATATTCTTTGTAAACTGAAGAAAGGGTAAGTTCTTGCTGTAACGAAAACAACTCCAAGCTGAACATTTAAAAATACTACAAAAACTGGAGATGTTTTTACAGTTAAACCTCATCTGGAATTCATTTAAAATAATCATGTTTACATGGAGGTGAATTAGTGCGCTGAGCTCTGCCAATGCCTCACTGTAGTTAAAAGTACACAGCCAAGAATTATAACCCTGGTCATTCGGTCCCTGAGTGCTGCACTTCTGGGTATGTGCAAGAACCCAGAGGCAGAAAGGCCAGTTGGGGGAATGGGGAGCCAAAATCACTTTAATTAGTGATGAACCTTGTAGGAATATTCCAGGGAGGGTAAGTGCAGTGTCTGTGCTTTGCCTTTCATTACAAACCACCTATTTCTGTGTATGCAAAAGAAAGCCTATACTGAGGTCCTATTGCCGTGTCCCTGTTGAGGGTGGGATTCAGTTTGCTGGGCAATGAAGCTGTCCATATCTCTGCTAGCCCTCTGTACCTCCTTGTGGTTTTTGGAAGAGGTCTTCTAGGATGCCAGTCACCTCTGCTCTTGGAGTCACCTCCTTTGGTGTCTTTCTCTTCAGCATCCTTGGATGGCAGGGATCAGGGGTGGTAGGAATGAACCCACCCCAAGGGTCATTTTCCAGTAGCACTGTTGGCCTGAAAGCCTCCAAGCGAGCAGACCTCATCTTCTAACCTTTCCTTGAGGAGTTCTGGCTGCTAAATGTGTACTTGGAGTTAGCAGTGACCTGGATGGGTCCCTGCAAATGTCCCACTATTCCACTCTCATCCTTTGGTTCAGCTGCTCCTATTTTAAGGGCTATCTGCTTGAGAGTAAAATGTACGCATGAAAAGAGTTTCACATCTGATACGCATGTATAATACCTGGGAATGTCTCTGGCACGTCTGTGCTGTGTGGTCCTTCCAGGAGCCTGAGAAAGCATTTCTCTGGCTAAAATTTTGAGTGGCAGGATTACTTCCCAGCTAAGGTCTGTGAGCAATTGCAGAGCGCAAAGCTTTTCGGTTTTGCTTTGATAGTCAAAAATGCAGTTGCCTTGAGTGTTGGCTGATATGAGAAGGAGCTTTCTTTCAGGCAGCCTCTGCTGTTTTCAGTTAATTGAAGCTCGTGGTTACTGCAAGCCCTCTCCTGACCCCCAGCTCCTCTCCTATCTCCGTCTGCTGCTATTGAGCTGTCACCGGAGATGCCGCTCCTGCCTGGGCTCTCAGCCTGCTCCTGGAGATGCTCTTCCTGCTCAGCCTGGTCCTGGCAGCCTGGACCTGGCCTTGCCAGGCTGGGTGTCAGCGGGGACACGTGGCCTGGCAGCTGCTCCATGCTGGAAACTCGGTTGTTGCCGTCAACTAACTCGGTTGTTGCCGTCTTCCTTGTTACCGCATCCAGTGCTGGCCAGGAAAAGTCAGCCGTGGGGATCTGCTCAACCGCCTGCATCGCCGTATGTGTGCGCCCTGAAGAGAAAGGGAGATGCAGGGAGAAAGGGAGAGGACAAGAAAATCATAGCAAGGAAGGTGCAAAGCAGAGAGGGACGAGTAGGGGATGTGAGTTGGCAGCAGACGGGCTCTGTGCTGGGTGCTCACTTGTTTTGGTCTGATCTGTATGACCGTGAGATTGATTTCTCCGAGTGAGACTAGGCTGGAGGAATCTTGACGAGATCAAAGGGAGATAATTTTATTACGGCAGTCTGCAAGTTCCCTTTTCGTGGGTATTATTGCTGCCTAATGTAGGGGATCAAATTCTTGGCCGATCTAATTCTGCATGTAGCTCCATTGACTTTTATGGCACTACAGCCATTTACCACATCTTGTGATTTACTGGGTCTGCGTTCGTGCCCTGCACGGATGGTTCCCGAGCTGTTGTCTGCAGACGACTGGAGTCACAACCACGGTTACGTGGCCCTCAGCTGGGTGTTTGCAATCTTCTCCAGAGCATCTTCTGTTAAAAACTTAGTCATTAGACTGCCTTGTATTCCGCAATAATTTCCGTGTGTTGACAGCTGTCTGTGGTCCAAAAGCTATGGGCACCACTGCTCTAAACCCTCCTCGCTAATTCATTAGCTTTTAATTTGTGTAAATAAAGATTCTCATTACTTTTCTTTGGTCACTTGTGGGGCTGGGGAAGCTCTTTGCCAGCAGCTTTGCCCAGAGATTTGTTTCTCCAGATAACAAATCTTGGGACCAGCAGCTGAACCAGGACTTGCTGCCATTTTAATGAACTGTAAATTTAGAGCATCTTAGCATACTTGGAAAAAGTATAAACCATAGGTTACTTCTGATTTCTTTTTGTTTGTTTGTTTCAAAAGTGAACAAGTAGCCAACCATTAGGTTTCTTTCAACGGTGACAGGGTAATTGTTTCAAAATGGGGCCGTGTAATACGTTGAGTGCTGCAGTGCGGGATCAGCTGGAACATCTGTTCCTGAAGAATGCCGTGTAGGAACATCACTTCTAAACAGAGATAAGCCGGTTCGAGCAGGATATGAGGGAACTTCGCAAAGCTGAGAAAATTATTGTCATGACAGCTGTAAAACCAAAAACCTCTTGGAAATGCAGCCTGGGAATGCTGCTCTTAAACAGAAGCAGAGAAAAACCGATCTGAGTTTCTAGGCAGGGCGCTGCGGCGCGGGGAAGCAGAGTCCTCTTGCAAAGCCTTTACTGGCATTAAAATGTTCCTTCCCGGTTCCAGTCTGCAAGAGCATTTTGTAGGCTATGAGATGGCTTAGAAGGCCCGTTCTCACACGAGGTAATTAGCTGGAAATTCAGATTCTTTTCAGCAAACGTGAGACAGTTGTCACAGATTTTGTTTTTCCTGCGCGGTGGGCATCTGCTGGTGGCTGCCACCAGAGACACAACACAAAATTAGGGGGATTCGGCACAGCCATTATGCTTTGTCTGTTATTTTTACAGCTATTTCTGTGTCTTGCTAGGTATCTTTGTTAGGGAAAAGGTTGTTTTGTTGTGGTTTTTTTTTTCAAAAGGTGTTTGATGTAATGGGAATTTTTATCTGTGATGCTTAACTTTTGCATGGCAAGTGAAACATCTGAAGAAAACAGTGCTCAGAAATTGGATGGTTTAAGGGGTGCAAAGCTGAACTCCTACAGCAAGGAATAAATAATAAGAATAAAGACAATGCATACATTTCTGATGCAGCCCAAGTACCTGATCGAATGCTAGTTTTCCGTGATTTTGTCCCTGGAAGCATTTGAATTGTTTGGGCTGCTGCTGCTGCTAGTAAAACTGACACAGTATCCATACAAAATGGAAAATATTAATGTGCAAAGGTTTTGATCAACTTGAAAGAAGCTCTGAAAGGAGCAGGGCCAGGGACAAGCTTAGAAATGTGAAAGTATTTTGGATTACTGCACCCAAGCCTCAATTTCACAAGATATTTAAAACACATGCCTACATTTAAGTATATGAATACTTGTACTGGCTTCAGTGAGACCCTTGACTTGGGTGAATTTAGGCACAGGCTCAGATGTCTCACTGAATGAGAAATGTAGAAGGGCTCTGCGTACTTCCTCCTCAGAACCCAAACAGTGACAACTCTGAGTAAATCCCAGCTGAGTACATAAGGCAGATGGGTGCAAAAGACACTGTGATAAATCCTCTGCCAGTTCTTAAATCTTGCTGATCTTTAATCTGATAACTCTTCCTCCCTCAGACAAACTGGTGGGTATAGTATTTCAGTTCTCAGACTGCATGTCGGTATGTGTAGATGTATTATGTGCTGTGTCTCAGGGCAGCGAGCGTATGCAGAAATTAGGAATTTGGGTTGTTCAGTTAGAAATAGACAGTTTTTAAGCTGTCTTTCATTAAGTCTATTAGTTAACAGAGAGCTTTCTCGCTCAGCCAGCAAACGCTTCTTTAGAGGTGCTGGTGCTGCAAAGCCAGTTTACACGCAGATTCCTGATCCTTGCAGCAGAGATGAAATAAAATAATTTCTCCTGCCGCTCCCTGTCCTGTGCTGCTGTCCCAGCCGAGGGATTTGCTGCAGATGGCGGGGGCAGGCGGGAGTGCTCTGTGCGGGGGGTGAGGAGGGATGTGTGCTCCTCTCCCTGCGCACCCCTCGCGGGCCATGTCCGGAGGATGAATGTGCCAAAGCCCCAGCACAGTCCTCTCCAGCTGAGCTGAGAAAGGATCTCCTCCTTGTGACTCCCTCCCGGCATCGTCTGGTCCTTCCCTGCATCCTTCAGGCGTCACCGGAGGTAACGGGGAATAATTGGAAATCCCTGTGTTTGTGCTTTGTTAGAGGATGGAGGAAAGCATCCGATTTCCTGCCCAATGCACCCCTGGCTCCCTCCTTGCTCCCCAGACTGCGCGGGTCCGTGCTGCTCCATATCGCCCTGCACGGCAGGGCTGGCGGCCAGCCTGGCTCCGAGCCCCAGTGGGAATATCCTTCTGCATTTGAAAACAACATTTTAAAATAGCATTTTAAATTTCAGAGCTCCTGATCAAAGATATTGGAGACGTGATGGATCGAGTCGGCAGAGCGGCTCCCGGATGAGCTGCCGGCATCCCAGCGAGAGGTACCGCGGCTCCGGGAGCTGATGGCTATCTGGGGATGACGGCAGCTTTCGGCTGGGTGGGGCCCAAAGTTTCCGAAAGTAAGGCGGGGGGGTGTTGAAAAGCGAAGCCGCTCTATCGATTTCAGCTGGGAGAGGCCAAGGAAAGGCAGGCGGCCGCTGAGGCTCGCAGCCTGGCAGAGCCAGCGTGGGAAAGGTGAGGTAGCCACGAGGTCCTGCGCCTTTCCCTGCTGCAGATGAGAGGGCAATGGAATGTGAAAACAGTCAGAGGGGACCATTAGGAGAGCTTTAAACACAACAGGTCCCTAGAGAGAAAAACTTCCCCACTGGCCAGAGAATTGGGGATCTCCTGCAGACTGTGCTTTATGGAGAGCTGATGCCAGCGCTGTGTCACCATTACCTGCCAGCCCGGATACCTGTGGAGCGATGAATACGGCTCTCGTAAGGCTGTGGTTAGGTGACCAGCTCAGCCCCTTTTACTGCCGCTCGCCATCGCCTCTGCCCTCCCGTGCTGGTGCTCCCTGGGCACTTTGCCCAGAGTTGGGGTGCTCAGAGCAGCCCCCAGCCTTCGCTGGCTCGGGGTTTCATGCTCCTGCATCCCCTCGGGTCGGGTTGGGCTGCTCTGTCCTCCGCAGACTGGGGCTGCTGTTAACTGGTGCAGTCAGGCCTCCTTTAAATCTCAAATAGCCCCATTTTCGAGGGTGATGGGCATAAGGACAGCAGCATCAGGAGGCGTTTCAAAGCCTGTTCTTCAGCAAGGTGCATTGAAGTCACCAGTATTACATTTGCTCTTACTGATGAAGACTGGCTGTAATGCCGAAATGTCTATATGAATTAAAATAATTTATTTTTTGCTAGCTGGGCTTGATGCTCCCACTGAGAAGAGAGATTTCTCACAAGCTTCTGGAGTAGGGGAGCTTCATGCAGCAGCAGAGCCTGTTCCTGGTGCCTTCTTTTTGCAAAGAGGATTTTAGAAGAGTCATGGCTCCTGCCGGGAAAAAAAAAAAAAAAAAAAAAAAAAACAAAGCGTATTTAAATCCTTTTATTTGGTTACAGGTTAATAAAGGCAAAACAGAGCTGCTGCTTGGCACATCAGACATTGGTTTCCCCTTGTAGAAGCTCAGGAGTTGAACTAAAGTCCCAACTTGGAAGACATCCCTCCATCAGGGGTGAGAGCTACTGACACAAAAACCTCTGTTCATGCTTTCGTGTACATCTTTTGTAGGATATTGCGGTGCTCTCTGCTCTCCGCCATACAAGAGCCCTCCAAGTACCATGGTGATTTGGGTGCTTTGATTTTTGTGTTGGGTTCCTTCTCACACAGTGAGGAGAGAAGATCAGCCTTGATTCCAGCCCCATTTTCTGGACATGTTTTCCAAGTGCTGCTTTTGACCCAGGCGGTCCGTCGTTTCCAGTGCGCTCGCTAGCTGGCCGGGCTGGGGGCCGCTGACATATCCTGATCGATCCACTCACGTGTCCAGCTGAGTTCATTTGGCTGCTCTGGCTATTTCGTCAGTCCCCACATTAATCTGCCTGCAGACTCCTCTTTCAGCCACTTTGCGGCTTCTCAGCAGCTTTGCCTGGAGCAGGAATGTATTTTTCATCTTTCTGCTGAGTTTACACGAGGTGAATTTAGAGAGCTGCCAATGCCTGCGAACTTCCCAGGCTGCAGCCGAGGTGTTGCTACCTTTAAGTGAAAACCCAAGGCTGAATTGGTTTTCTCTTGTTTTGCTAATTGGCTCAGCGCTGTGGTTGGTATTTATTGCTTTTGTGCTGGCCCTTGATTTCTAGGTCTCTCTGTCATATTATGCTGCTCCAATGAAACACAGGAATATCATGCTTTCCTCGGGATATGCCAACAACTCGGGAAGGGGGCGAATGTAACCAAACAGATTTCCCACCTTTGGGAGCAGGGAAACTGCTGAACTGTTGCCTGCCTTTTGTCAAGCGTGTGAGCTGCTGTATAAATCATATTTATTGTGTTTCTTTCTCTAAAGAGAGCCAGCAAAGAAAGATTTCTGCCTTAATCTTGCTGTAGATCTAGGTGCTTTGCTTGGTTCACGGGGAGTCACTTGAAAGGGGTTGTCCTTGTCCTCTACCAATCCACACCTCGCTTCTGAACAAAGAAAGAGACCTCTGCTCCTCCAAAAGAAGTGTTTTCAAGTGGTTATGAGGCTATAAAAAAGAAAAGAAAAACACTGGGAGAAATTTTGCAGAACCTCCAATGACGCATCTGTGACCGGTGATGGAAAAATGCACTCGGGCTGCTCTTCTGAAGCTTTTGCCAGCGGTTAACTTCTGGCAAAGTCTACCTTCAGTCAGGCTGGTATCAGTGCAGCCACACCTGCACAGAGGTCCCTGAACCCCCCGAGACCATTTGCAGAAGGGGAACAAACAATTTCTGTTATTTTTCTTTGTAACTCTTCAATTTGCTTTTGGCAAACGCACGTCGGCAGGAGAGAGGGAAACCGTTGGGTGCACAACCAGAGGTAACGGCGCAATCGGTCGTGTGCCTGCATCTGTTGCTAAATCAAGGCTTTTGAAGCCATCCTTGAGTGGAAGTCAACGCGCAGCAGATCCTTCGCAGGAGGGAAGGTGGGGGCTGCATGGCCGTGGCGGGGGCACGGTGGTGGTTTTGGGTGGGTGAAGGCAAGAGCGATGGAGCTGAGCTGCCTGTTTTGGCATTTCCCCCAGGCTCAGCTGCCCTGAGTTCACTGGGAGAGTGCCGGGGAAGCTCTGCCTTTCATACCCTCTTGATTCCTCCTTGTGCTTTAAAGCAAAGGCTTTTTTCCCCACAGCGCAGCTGTAAAGAGTATAGTTTAACAGCAGCCTCTTTATAACTTTTTATGCAGCCACATTCTAATTAAAAAACAAAACTCATCAGAAATTGCTTTCCAAGGGACCTACCCCAAGTGAGGATTGAGGGCATTTGCCGTACAGCAGCCAAAACTTTTAAAAACATTTGTTTCGGAGTGCAGCACTGTCAGCACATGGGAATGGGCTATTCCAGCTCACGGGAATTGGCTATTCCCCACTGGGGAGCCCTGAACAGTGCTTTGCTGAGGACAAAAAACTCTTAAACAAGTACAAAAATCCCCTTTAGTTCAAGGACTTGGTGGATGGTCATTCTGGGAAAGCGAAGCATCAGCAGGGAAAGTTGCTCCTTGATGCTGGCAGGTGCTGGCATGTTGGAGGCCCAGCCTGGATGAATCCTGCAGGATTCATCCCATGCACTCAGTCCCCATCCTGGCAGATCCTAAAGACATTATGACATTTGCTCCTTGGTGACCTTCCAGGTCTTATACATTGTAAAACAAGCAAGAAATAGGGTATCGCCCCAGAAATAACAACTGAAAAAAAACCCATGTAAGGCCAGGATAAAAAAATCCCTGTGTAAGGACAGGATTGCTTGTGCTTCTCATTTGTTTCTGGCATTGCAGGTCTAGAGGAGAATGTGCTTCTGGTGTTTTTTACCCCACAATCATCAGAGCCAAAGACTTGCTCTGTTTTGTTAACGGGAGCTGGTGTGATGTGATCCAAGACGGGCAGGTGATGCTTTAGAGCTGTGCTAAATACAGTGACTAAGTACCGTGACATTTTTGATGGCACCAAGTGACTCAGGATGTACTTTGTGGCCAGTGGCTGGTGGGACGCGGTGACAACGTGGTCCTGGGTCAAGGCGCTTCATTAAGGGCATGGTGGCACCTGAGCCACTTAGTTGTGAAGGGTTTTGTGAATGTCCTGAGCCCTTTACTCCAGTGCTATCCCAGGTTTTAAGATTTTAAAATGTTGGGTTTTAGCATGCTTCAGTGTCTCTCCAAGCTTTTTCTTAGCTTAAGTCACATTTCCCCATTCCCAGGACAGAGATGCTGGGCTCCAATTTTGCTACTATTTGTAAAGTAACGTCAAAACCCCAATGCTCCAGGTTGGGCCTCTGCCCAAATCCTGCCCATTCATAAATGGGTTGCCACATGGTTTGCTGTAAAAAGTTTGTACCAACCAAGATCCTGTGTTGGGGTGAGCGGGGCTTGCGAATGCTGGGGCTGCGGTGCCGGAGCGGAGACCCTGCTTCCAGCAAGCAGGGAAGTCTTCCAAGGCAGCGGAGAAATTAAAGACCTTAAACGTGACTTTGAAATGCCTTCCAATTCAGAGCAAGGGAGGGAGAAGTTTGAGGTGGGGGGTGATATGGGACTGTGCCCTTGGATACCCGCAACTTAGGGAGTCTCAGGGCACCACCTATATGTAGATATACATATAAATGCTTATATACATATATATATATATATATGTGTGTTATATATTGCAATCAGTCTGCCTGCAGGCAGCTGCAGGCATGGGCAGTCCATCTCTCCCCTGGGAGGGAAAAATGAGCCAGACCCTGCTGAGAAAAGAGAAGCATACTGAAGTCAACTAAGAAAATTAAGGGACAAAAAAAAAAAGACTGATCTGCAGCTGGAGATGTTGGGGCACAAACTGTTTTTCTCTTTGTTTTTTTTTCCTGTTTTCCCAACCTGCCTGTCTTCCTGGGCAAGCTCTTGCCCTTTCTTGCTGCCAGCTTGCTCTCCTGCAGCCTGTTGCACTTCTCCAGTGCCTGGGAGTCTCCTGCAAATCCTCTGTGTGGCCACAGCAGGAGAGTGATGAGTTTGACAGTACTGCTGGCAGCCGGCTGCCTGCAAAGCAAAGCCGCCGGCGAGGGAGCCGGCCATGGAGAAAAAAAACAGTTGCAGATTTTTCTTGAGCCCCAAAGCCCTCCCTTTCCTCCCTCCCACAACTGTTCACATAAATCTCACCTCCCGCTCACAGAAAGTGCCTGTCTCCTCTTGCTGCCCCCTCCTGCGTTCCCCCGCCGGCCGGGAAAGGGAGACGGCAATCAGCTGGGCCGCAGCTCTCGCCGTTTCGGGATGCAATATCAGACAGTAAGTTTGGATGCAATGGGCTGAAAAAAGCCTGGAGAGCTGCAGAACCCAGCTGCGAGGGTGGAGCTGAAGTTGTCTGTGATAACTAAAATAAAGCTGTGAGCATCTGCACCCCCCCACCCTGTCCCCAGCAGGGACTGCCTTCGGACACCCGATGATGCTGGTCCCAGCAGAGATGCTGGGTGATGCTGGGAAGCATCCTCTGGGCAGGCTGGGGGCCACGGAGAAATGCTCCGAAGCTCTTTAAAACTGGACCCTGCTTCCTGCATGGGTTAGAAACAAGTGGTTTGGTAATTTTTTTTCTTGGGGGGGCTATTTCCCTGCCTTTCTGTGTGACGCGGTGTCACTTGCTCTCGGTGGCCGGACGAGGAGGGTTATGGATGAGTGCGAGGGCTCGCAGCCGGAGAGGGGCTGCCAGGCTGCTGGGATGCTTGTTGCTGAAATGGGACAGGGAGACTTATCACCACCCCAAGCCCAGGCTGTCAGCTCAGAGCTCCCTCACTGGGGGCTTAAACTAAACTTTTAGTACAAAACCTGTGTTTTCCTTGCAATGGAAGCATTTTTTTGCTTTAAAAAAAGGGATAATAGCTGTAAAGTACCTTTTATTTTCAGCTCCCCCACCTAGAAAAAGTTAGAGAAATCTCATTTTGAAAATGAAATTGTGGGGAAACGATGTGTCTAAGTTATACACACATGTTTTTAATGCTCTGAGGGTTCATCAAAACAAACACCTTATGTATCGTGATCTATATATAAGGAGAAGTCCTGTCCATGTTGTAAGTGGCTGCCTTGAGGTTGCCCCAGCAGTTAAGGCCAGAGCCTGGGGAAAAACCTTCCCTTTTTTTAATCCTCATCCATACTTTGAAGAAGGCAGCATTTCTCCTCCTGGGTTTGTATTCAAATCAGGACCAGGCAGGGACACCACCGAGTTACTGAGGATCTCATCTTACTGTAGAATTATTTATTTTCCTTCATAACTATTCATTATCTTCCCTTTTTTTAGGACACTTTCTCTCCTGTGCTATCGGCTCAGCATCATCAGGCCTGTCCATAAGACCAAGGCCACATTTTTCTTCTAGTCACCGAAATTTAATCCCGGGCTCAGACGGAGCATTAACAACCACCTGTGCGCGGGGGACACATGCCGTTCATTTTATTGCGGTGCGGAGGGAAATGCCTCGTGCGCTGCTGGGTTACATGGTTCCCCCACCAGATCTATTATTAAAGATACTCCTGCCACTGAGCTCATTAAGAAATACGTTCCCCAGCTCCTTCTCACTTGGCCCTGCCTCTTTTAAAATTGAGCCTTTTAATTTGAATGAATCTTTAATTCGATTCTGTCTCCTTTCGTGCTCTCCCTATAAAGAGCTATTCCCCAGGTTCCTTAGGACGAGGAGTTATTTGGTCAGGTTTAAAGGCAGATATGTAACCATGGAATTGATCTAATTTTGTTGATGCGGCTGCAGGATTTTATTGCCTGCTTGTAGCTGGGACATGTAATCGTAAAAGAGCAAGAAAATGGGAAGTCCTGGGGTTTCTCGGTCTGCACTGCTCATCTCCAATGGATTTAGCACATGGGGCACTAAAGGGAAGGGCTCGCTACTGGGTTGGTTTCCTTGTTTTCTCGGGGGGATGCTTCATTTTCAGCTGTGCATTTTTTTGTGCTAGAGCTCTCCATGCAACAGGATACTGGGAGGAAGGGGGAGCAGGAGGAGAGCGTTTAGCAACAAAAATTAATCCATGGGGACTTTTTGGAGGGGGGGTTAATGGCTACTTTTAGGTCCTGATCCTATTTCTGTGAAGTGAACGGCCACAGGGCTTGAGCCTTTTGTCTCTGGAGGAATGAGCTGAGTTGGGGAGCGGAGCCAAGCTGGAGTGTGGTGAGAGGCTCTGTACTTGCGGGCTTTTGGTTTTGACTACAGGTTCGATATCCAGCTGGTGAACGTGTTGGGTAATCCGCACGGCTGCGATGCCGCTGCAATTAAACGCACATGGCTGCAAGCCTGATCCGGGCAAAAGCGTGTCTGATCCAGGCAAACCATCGGCGGGGCCTGATGTGCCGCGGTGTGGTGTGATAGGGACGAAATCCCTTTCCTGCCCAGACCACAGCGCCTTCCTGCAAACTCTTTCTTGGCTGACAGCGGAGATGGAAGAGGTGGTTACAGCTGATAAACGGGAAATCCTGCGTGTTCTCTTCCTTCCCCTCGCAGGGCTCTTCCAGACGTCTCTTAACCACAACACCATGTTCGTCAAACCCATGTACAGAAAAGCATCTTCCCTGCTTCTCATCACCTCTGGACAAACGTCATGGCCTTGCTCTGCTGCCGTGCCCCGGCTGCGTTCCTGATTTACACCGCTGGAGGTGAGATCTGGGCCCCGACCACGCTTATCTATCCCAAGCACTTTCATACCAAAATGACAAAAGCCATCTCAGCCCCAAGGTGAGCTGGTGCCTCTGCAGCACCCCCAGCCTGCTCCAGTTCCCCAAATGCTGAAGACTTCCCTTAAAATCTCCTCCACAGGCTGTTTTCCCCAAGGAGCCCTGCCCGGGTGTGTGTCCCTGGGGACAGGGCCAGCAGTGAGATGCCTGTAAACAGCCTCTGGGCCAACGGGCGCTGCCTTTAATGCTCCGCCACGATTTCTCCATCCTTCCCAGCTGCCGGATGCCTCCCTCTCCCCGTTCCCTCCCTGCCCGGTGGTGCAACGGGCTTTGCGGGAGCGAGTCCTTTTTTGGGGAACAGGGAGGCCCAGCTGCATCAGGTCTCTCTCCCCCAGGATGCCGACCCTTTCCCCCTCCCCGTGCGTGCACAGTTGGGGTCTGGGGGTTGCTGCAGGTCAGCTGTAGCTGGGTCGGGGGGGGGGTCGGGTCTGGCTTGTGGCAGAGCTGGCGTCACTGGGTCCATGTCACCGCTTGCTGCTGCTGCAAGGTCTGTGCCATGTGAGCTGGTGTCTCCCGTCAGCCAGAAGGCCTCACAGAATCATAGAATCGTGGAATCGTTGAGGTTGGAAAAGACCTTGAAGATCATCGAGTCCAACCATCAACCATGCCTTCTGCGAACGACGGCTGTGCTGGGCTCTGGGTGTGTGCTTCATGCTTCTGCCCGTTCAAGCACCCTGAAAACTCCCTTTAACTGGCATCAGAGATTGCTATGGGTGGGATAAACCACCATAACCAGCCTCAAACTGGTGAGGCTGGGCAAGGGGATGAACTTCCCAGTAGGTCGCTGCGACTGTACCCCATAGGGGTGCACCCAAAACCAGCCCCTGGGCTCCAGAAAAGGTCCTGGGTGCTCCCTGCATCCCCACATTCCTCGAGGAGAGCCATGACCAAGTTTTGCCTTCGGTCGCCCCAGCTCCCCAGGAGCAGCACTGGGGCACAAGCAAGTCCCAGCTGCTGAAGAGCTTATTTCCCATCCAGGGTAAGCGGACAGCACAGTGGAAAAAAAAAAAAATGCAGCTTTTGTGCTGCCGGATCCAAATCGCCATCTGTGTTTAAGAGCTCAGCTACTATAAACGCGGGCGGTGAAACCTGGTTAACCCGTGCTTGGGGTCTCTGGGAGCACTGGGAGCCAAAATGTGCATGTGGTTGTGCTGGTCCAGGCTCTGGGGGTGGGAAGGCAGAGGTGCTCCGGAGTCCTTTATTTTTAGGTGCCATCAGTACGGAGAAAACTGGACTTTGTGGCTGATTTAGATGAAATTTGACCAGCAGCACCATTCTTAGCCTGATTTTATACCTCCTTTCCTCTCCCCCTGTACTCCCCCTTCAAATGTTTTATGGATTATGCAGCTCCTGCCAAAGGATTTGAGTTTGAAACCATACTATATTTTGGCCCGTAAAGATGTTGAATGAACGATTTAAAACTCTGAGTCATTAAAAATGTCCAGGAGTACCTAATGAATGTTATTTACTGTGCTTCCCAGTTCAGCTAAAATCCAGCTTTTTCTTCTCCTGCTTTCTATACTTTTCTTCTAAAAACAGCAGCCAAATTTGTCTGGAAAGCATTCCTTGCTAGAGACAAACTAGATCAGTAAGTGGAAATGTCAGTTTTTAAGAATCTCTGCCACTGCTTTCAAGTAACTTCATTTTTTTGTTTGATTGCTCTAATTCAAAAGATTTATCTTCTAGGCTATCTCT
>JAVJGG010000040.1:16816826-16827810 GCA_035590195.1 Aviceda cuculoides | reverse complement strand
AAAATTTAAAACAAAAAAAAAGCGGGGGGGGGGAGGAAGAAGGTGTTGGAGGAATCAGCGACATTTGGAAATGTGCGCAGAGCGATGTGGTGACGTTTTCCTCAGCTCTAAACAACAGCTCGGAGGCAGATCAAGGCTCTCGCTCTTGGCTGTCGGTCCCCTTCCTCGGCTGCATCCCCCGGCGGGCTCACGGCACGCCCGGCTCGCTCCCTTCCCGCTTTCCCTCTGCAACCACTAAATGAATGCTATATGACATTTTAATAACCAAAGGCTGTGGATTTCACATGACGCTGGGAGTTGGGCTATGGAGCTGGGCTGTGGTGGGTTTAAATTTTTGGAAGAGCAGCTAGATTGGAGGAGCCGTGCAAATCCCGCACGCTCCTAGGCTGAGCATCTGCGCACTATACGCTGAGGTGGTGACTCGGTTTTGCATCTCAGTTAGGTGGAGTTGGGGAAAGTATCATCAGTTTAAACCTTGCACAGAAATGTGGTTTAACAGCTCCCTGCCTGCAGTTCAATCTCTTCAATGACCATAGAATGAAGCATAGATCAGAGTGAGGCGCAGGCTGAAAAATTCAGATCCCAATCCAAAACATGAATGTGCCAGCATTTGGGTGTGTAGGTCTGGAGCTGGAGTCTGACTCACTTGCAAATAGGGACCCTTTGCAAAAACATGGATCAAGGTTCAAATTCCTGTCCTTCCTCCAAAATTAAATAAAGGTTGAAGAAATTCTGAGAACCCAGTGTTTTGGTTCTGGGCCATCTAAGAGCGGTGAAGTATGTGCTTAAGTGCTTTGTTGAATAGGAAGAGACTTGAGCATGTGCTTAATGTTATTAAGTGCTTAGCTGTTTTTGTTGAATCGGGGCCCCTGGCTTTTAAAGTCAATACTAACCCCTTAGGCTGCATCTGAAAGGATTTGGAAAAGAAGTGGCATCCAGATACTGCTGGATGTTTGACTGCTGAGCTCTGCATTCCTGCTTTGAAGGCTTGTTTCTCTAAATCTGCTCTCATTGCTATTCCCAATCATCTAAATGACTTGTCCCTGGCCACCAGGTGATTCTGAAGAGAGCGCAGGGAGTTATGGACATTTAACGCACGCCCGGCACAACTCCTAGAGAAGTTCAGCTGCCCTGCAGTTTCCATCAGTGATCTCAAGGCAGCACAGCAATACTGGGATGACAAAGTGTGAGGCTGGTTTGCTGGTCCAAGTGGAGAGGCACACTGCAGGCCTTCTGACATCCTCTTCTGGTAGCTGCTGGGCTGCTCCTTGTATCCAGCTTCTCCTTGTTGTGAGAGCCCCTGAAGTCAGTTTGGTTAAAAGGATGAGCTACGCTGGCTTCCCATGGGTGAGGTGGGTTAGGGAGCGATCGCGGGAACGCAGCTGGCTGACCCGTCACCCACAGCAGGGAACAGGGAGTAGCTGCAGGCAGTGAGCTTTTCAGCCGACATAGATGCTACTGGAAAGGAGGTGTCCCCAAAAGTCTGCAACAGGAGGATGGATATGAGCCTCATCCCCTGAAATACCGTTTTGGTGGCACAAGAGCTGGAAGTGGCAAGCTGTGTTTGAGAAAAATGAGACTCCGGAAAGAAGGGGGGAAAATAGCAACTTTTCCTGCTTTACAGGTAAAAGAGTGTCTGAGTCCAGGATGGAAATAGATGGAAAGCTTATGCACAGATGAAAGGCTTGAAATGAAATACATTATGCATGAGACGAACAGTTGGAATCTGAGAGCCACTTGAAGGTAATCATCTGAAAAGCGGGAACAGTTCTGGGCAACAATTTCAGCCTATTGCAGAGGCACCAAAATGGTTACCAGAAACTAAGTTTCCTTTTAAAGGAAAGACAAAGTTAAAATCGCAGGACTGGAGCGGCTTTCTCCGGACAAACCAGCTGTGGCCGTCCCTCCTCTGCGTCCTCTCCCAGGTCTGGAGGGACAGGCAGGCTGGCTGCTGAGTCGGTGCAGGGACAGGGCTGGCAGTGCTGTCCCACGACTAACAGTGCCATATGAGAGAAAGGCTTTGATTTACAATGCCAACATCTTTTGAAACGAACTAACTTCCCCAGTGCTGCCTTGCTGTTGCAGGCTGTTTTTCCAAGAAAATGTTCCTGACTGCACATCTGATGCTAATACAGCAAATGGTAATGCAAAGATGCAGCACGCCCTGAATCAACAGTCCAGCTGTGAGATTCAGATTAAAGTTTTGGGCCAGTAATTTCTGGAAATTGAAATGCCACTCTTTTCTCTTGCAGGTTTGCAGATGCCTGGGTTGATAAAAAATGTGTTCTTCCAGGACAAAGCCTTCATTAAAGAAGATTAAAAAGTGATATTCCCTCTTAAGCCAACATTGGTATAAGCCTCAATACTCAAAAAATGGTGGAACAATGAGAGCAACAGAGATTCAGGTACCATTGCAGGTCAGTTTGCACCTGAATTCAAAGCCAGCCTTTTGTGTGCGGCAGTTTCTCAGCTCAGGTTTTAAGATAAGGCTTAGAGACTGACAGCAAGTCTCTCCGGAGCTCTATCTGTTCCGATTCAGATCCTGCTGTTTATGTGTCCCAGCCTCCATGACTGCACACCTGACCTTCCAAGTTTTATGGGACTCACTGATGCAAAGCCTGGAGCCAGTGACAACTTGCCTTCCTCCAGGCACGTGCCTTAAGCAACAGCAAAAGGTCTGTGTTTGTTCTCCCTTGCATAGTGGAAAGGGAATTATTTCAGGCAAACAGATTTACGCTGGGGTTTTTTTTAGTGGCTCCTTGACTTGTTGTTATACACTAAATGAGACTCATTCCTGTTAACCCTCTGAGTATAGAAAACCAGGAGAGACAATGGGTGGAGATGAAGCTTAAAATTTTAGGTTAAGTTCTTAATTGCAAAATTAAGTTCTTAGATGCAAAGAATGTGAGGGTGAGACAGCGATTAGTGAAGTGATGCACTGAGGACCACCTGGCAGACTGATACTACCACAAGATCTTTTGAGCCTTCTTCCTTTACAGATGTGACAACTTCTGTTTTACAGGGAGAGCCCAAATGACAGGGCATGGTACACCTAATCTCTTCTGCCTCTGCCACTGAAGGCTCGTGACCTTGGTTGAGTTATTTAGCCCACCTCAGCTTGCCCATATCCAAAAGAAGGTTAAAAGCCACTTCATAAAACGTGCTGTGTGGTGCAAAACAAGATACATGCAGGTTGCCTCTGATTCATATTCAAGGGCTATTTTTCACTGGCAGTGGAGCTGATGTAAAGGGACCTTTGTCCAAGTGAGCATCAGCTGAGACTAAATGAACTCCTTTAAAGGCTGTAGGGTTAGAATTTGCTGAGGAAAAAAAACCCCAAACAAACCCAAAGGTCCTTGCTGTTACTGTCAGGTTTGTATGAACTAAAACCTATTGTGGACACAGTTTGATCTTGTCCAGCTTCCCACAGCATTGGAAAGCCTCCCCGTGAGCATTTCTGCCCAGCTCCAGGCTCCCATCACGTGGCCTGCTTCAGCCCAGGGGTCCCAAGGCCATCCAAAGAGCACAACTGCAGCCAGCTCTGCCTTCGTCGCAGGCAGTTTGAATGCAAATTGTGCTGCAAATTATGTCCTTTCTTCTGGGAAGGGCTTACTGCCTTGAGCATGAACCTCTCTGGTCCTGGGTTGAAAGCTGAGCTGTTTATGGATGTGTGGTGAGCTAGGCGCAATGATTCAGCTAGCAAGGAGAGCATGAAATATATAAGCCTGTTTGGGACAAAAGATTTGGGCCACGCAGCTGCCACTATTGCTATACCTTCACTACCAACCATACCTTAGCTGGCTAGGTTAGCCCTGTATGGGGTAAGTGTTCACACAGGCTGAAATGGTGCTGCACTGCTGCATAACAAGAGAGCTGTTGCTTTTCTGAATTATAGCAGCAATGTCACCATGGTTTTGCAGTGTCCCCAAAGCAGAGCCAGCCAGAACACTGCCTCTCTTCCCCTGCTGCGCTTTGCCTCCCTCCTCCCTACCCCTACGTGGGTGTCCTCCTGCTGCAGCCCAGGGAAAAAGGAGGGCTGGAGGTGAGACCCGCTCTGCCTCGGCAGAGAGCTGGAGCAGAGTGGGGCTGCTGGGCATGTGGAGCTGGGAGGGGAACACAAATGGGTTTTGCTGGAGGAGCAGAGGGTCTTAGCAACGTGAAGGAGCGAGGGAAGGCTCAGCAGCACGAGTGGTTCTCTGTGCAGGCTGCCATGGGTAGTCTCTGAAGGCTCGATCGGGGTATTGGTGATGGCAAGAGGGAGAGATCTCCGTGTAGCCAAGCACAGGTACGGTGTCCCCTCTCCTGGTAAGCAAGGATGCGTGGTTCTCTAGGGAAGATTGAGTATTGAAGGCAGAGGGAGAGGAGAAGGGAAGGCAGCCAGTGGTAGGACTGGGTCTGGCCTTTGAATGGACTTGCTTTACTGGACTGGCTGCCTTTGGAGCCTATGTTAATGTAGGACCTGAAGAGCATGAGCTCATGCTCAGTGTCTTGTCCCTTGAAGAGTCCTTATCGATCCTGACATATTCGCACCTAACCTTTTGTGAAAGACATCTTACGATGGAGAAGCTTTCTCCTCCTCAGGCTGTTGCAGTTCCTTCTGTTGGGAATTTTTCCCAGGCTGTCTGAATCTCAAGCTGTAATTTAAGGCCATCATTTCTGTTCTTCCACTCCCAGTGGCTGATTATTCACAGTTGAATAGATATTCCTCTGCAAAGGCCATGCTGGTGAGGGCTCTTCCCAGCCTGATGTGCTGAGATGAACACTGGCAGCATGGGTGCCAGAAGGCATTAAACTAAGCAGAAGTCCGTGTCACCAAAGGTTAGGTCTTTTTAAATGTAAAGATGAAATCCAGGCCAAGAGAAGAAAAGGAGTCAAAGTACAAGGACATCAGACATGATATTGTAAGGATAAATCAAAAGTAATTGCAGCAGAACTCAACTGACATCATCTGCTTGGTGATGAGGGAGAAAGAAAAAAAAAAAAGCGAGAAAGAAAGTGTCACTTGGAGCAGGCCAGCTCTGACTTCATTTGAACAGTGTCCATGAGCCTGGGGAGGGAATGCAGTCCCCATAAGTTAGCATTAGGACATGATGTATTAGGTGATTTGCTAAAATGCTGGTAAAGTTTCTTTACAGCGAACAATGAGGAGGATAGCTTCAAGCTCTGCTTCTTGTCAGCTGTGAACATCATGAATGACACTGGTTTTTTTAACTCCATGTTCCCCCTCCCCATGTTGTCCTTATCAGACCCTCTCTTATCCTTAAAACAGAGGTAAAAATGGAGCTGACCTTGCCTGGCTTTCTACCCTTTCCATCCAATTCTCTCCCACGCCTTCCCTAATCTAGGGACTAGAAGCAAGTTTTCCATCTTCCTTGTCAGTTTGACACCCGACGTGGGCAGTAGGCACTGCTGGAGCAGCACCGCGACCCCTCGCTGGCCTCGGGGCTCCCCAGCCCTCCAGAGGTTCTGCACTGCTCTGGCTCCTTTGCTAAGCTGAAGTGGGTCTTTCATGGCCTTGGGGAGCACCACACCATTTGAGGCAGCAACGGGTGGTTCGAAATCAGTCCTCTTCCTGACTCAACAGATGGGCTGCTGCCTGCTGAAAAGAAACAAATGTCTTTGCATGGCTCATAGTCTGACAGGAATGTCTGGAGAAGCTCTAAAGTCACTTTCCCACAAGCAGCTGTTGTCTGCATCCTCTTCCATGGCCTCCTGGGTGACTTCTTGTTTTGCATACAGTCCATCCTTCCTTCCACATTCCCTCTGGATGGAGGTTTTTGCTGGAGGGTTTCCTGCTCTTGTCTCTTCATTCCTGTACAGCTCTGCCTTCTCAGTTGTGCCAGTGCAACTGCTCATGCTTAAAAGCGGATCGCTGAAATTTCTGGGTTAACAAAAAGGAAAGAAGAGGATATTTTTTTAAACTCAGATCAGGGTAGCGATCTGTTTTCCAGCCACGGTCCCTGCACAGCTGGTGGGACGATGATCTGCAGCAGAGGAATGGCCAAATGTAGGAAATGCCCAAACAGTGAGGAGCTGGGAAAGGAACAGCATCGCCGTTCTCCCCGGTTCCAGCGCAGGTTCTCCTCTTGTACGTCAGATCATCGCAGTGACCCCGTGGGAAATGTCTGTCCCTTCACCTGGCACATGGGCAGTGGCACTGGGGGTGAGGGAAGGTGGGACTGTGTCTTTTGGTGGGAGACCACAGTCGGATCATATTAGAGTAAGGGGAAACTGGACCCTTGAGGGACCTAATCAAGTTGCCAGTTGTTCCTAATGTAGCAGTCACTAGCAGGTTTTGCCATAACAATACAAACGTAGTAATGTTGTGACAGGCTGTGGTAGTGCTTGTCATCTGAATATCAGGAGTTTGTGTTAAAGATCCTACTCCGCGTTCCGCGTTTAAGGAATTTGGCCTCTGCGTCTTGTTGACAGCATGGAAATGTTTCAATGCCATACAAATGGAAGGAAATAAATGTAGGTTGCAGAAGTCTGAGAAGAGTAAAATGCATCATAGGTATGCCACAGTTACCCATCACCCAGAGAAATTGGTTTTGTTTGACAAAAAAATGGAAACACTGCCAAGATATTTTGCTTCAGTTTAGGTTATTTGCTAGAACTGTTTGTGGTTAGTAATGAGCGCAAGGTTCACTTGTAATAATAATGTAACCATGGTAATATGATAACACAAACTGATGTCAGTCTGATTTGCTGATAAGATTTATACCCTATTATATTATCCAATGCAATTAAGAAATGCTTAGAAAATTAACATTAGAATAGATTAAAATAAAGTGTCAGAGGTGTAGTGACAGCTGTGGGTTTCAAGCACAGTCCCCAGGTGGATGTTTCCGGATAACGTATCACCCTGGCTCCGACGGGCTGTGTTATAATAAGCAAGGAAAGCAATTGCTTTCATTTTACAAACAGGGAATTGCAACGTGCCTCTTAATTTCTGCAATTTCCTGCACTCGTTTTAGTGTGACTGGTCAGAAATGAACCTAGGAAAAGTAACAAGTGTTAATTGGCCTCATTTAATCTAAACTGAATTTAATGATCAGCAGGGCTGGAAGAGGGAAAGACAAACGTATGCATTGGGATGTAGGGGTTCGCTCCCAGTGGGAAGGAAATTAATGGTGAGATGGGGGTCAGAAAGTCTTGCCCCTTGCTATGTGTTTTGGATTCACTGCCCATCGTGCCAACCACTACTTTCTCAGGGCTCCTTTTATATTACGGGTGGCAGCCACCTGCTTTTTCCTGTCTTGTAAGCAACATGGGGCAGAGACCATCTCTTTATTCCCTATATATGAAATACAAAGGGAACACAGCATTTCTTTCCCCTAATAGTATAATCATAAGAGATGAGCCAAGATAATCATAAAAGATGAGCCATTTCATAACCACCTCTGTACCAGACAGAATTACACCTCTCATAACATCCTAGCAACAGAGCTCCTCAATCATCATCTCTTCTTCTTCTCTGCAGATAACTCACTGCCTCCTTCCTTGCGGTTTCTGTGTTCGAGTTTAGGATGGGGAACCAGGGATTATTTGGTTTTGGAGGATTTCAGCTGATCACCCCAGTGAAGGAACAGCAACTTTGCAAAGGAGTGTAAGAGCAAGTCCTTCAGCTGTTGCCACAAGCCAGGAGAGGAATGGAAGACAGTTTGGGACTCGGAGATTTTTTTTTTTTCATGTGAGAGTCCTATTACTTAGCCCTTGCTAAGAGTTTTGAGATGTTTGGTTTGCTGAGATAGAGGCCTCCAAGGGCTGTCTAGTCAGAGCTAATCTGGGGATTGGGGCCTCCCTCTTATCTCAGACTAGTTTTTCACTGGGATGATCGACTGCAGTGTAACCGAGAGGGGAGAAACCAGTCTTAGTCTCTTGTTCCTTCTGTGCTTAAAATATCTGTTTTACGTGAGGACGGTACCTAGCAAAGGCACCCTTTTCTCCATCTTCTCACCTTACTGTCCTCTTCTGGTTCTGTCTTTCATCTATATTCTGACCTATCTATATTCATCTATATATCTGACCACCTATGGCCAGACTTTTTCTCTTGCTGCTTATGGACTCTTTTATTTTGTTGTTCTCTGAACGGTGCCTTCCTGACTAAATTAAAGGGACTGTATTTTATGCTCATTCTCTTTGGCCTTTCTGCTGCCTTCAAACCCTGCCTTTCCTGGCTCTCCCTCCCCTTGTCTCCAGGACCTACACTCTGCTGAGCTGCATCCTAGTTCTTGAATAGTGTTCTGTTGCCCTCCCCTCACTCGTGGTGTCTTTGGTCACACCTTGTTTTCCTTCTATTATTCACGTAATTTGGCATGTCCTGCTGGCTGCTCACTTGCACATCTCCTTCTCCCATGCTGTCCAGCCTCCTAATTCCCACTGCTTCTCTGGCGCCCTATTATTCCTTCATCTATGGGGAGAAACGCGAGTTCCTCTTCACATTCCCCTTCCCTTGCTCTTCGCTGATCCTAGCCGCACAGCGAGTCTGGTTCAGCCGAAGCTGCATTCTCCTCTCCGCGTGATGTAGGCAGTTGACTGTTTTGGCAGTTCTTGTGTTTCTTTTCCTTCCTGGAACCGATGCGCTGCGAAGGATGAACACAGAAATGTCAGCAGGGAGTACAGGAGACGAGCAGTATCTTATACTGCTCGGAGCATAAGAGGTGACTTGGGAGGGAGGAATCGAACCGAAATCTACCAAATGCTAAGTGGTGAAATAAATAAATCTGAACATTAAGACAGATTTCATTTAGTGCTGTAATTTATTTTTGAAGCAACATCTACATTGCGCAGTGAACAACAGCACAGAAATAGTTGAAATAGCTTTGCATAAATATTGCATGAAGCTTTTGTGTACAAATGCATAGAAGGCACCGAGCTACATGCAAAATCTGGCTAAAAAGGGTGAAGGAAAATGTGGGAGCTCTTTGCTTCCATATCTGGAGAGAGCTTCTGGTACCCACTTAGGAAAATAACTCTGCATTGCAACACAGCTTTCAGCATAAACATGCTCAGAGGGTGCTGCGTGCCAAGCTGCACGCGGGAGAGAAAGCCATGGAGCAGGTTTTAAGGTCGGCAGGGGTGGCCTATAGGTTGTGGGGCAGGGGCTGAACCTACTTCTGGGCTTTTTTATGGGCCCAGATACATAAAGTGAGTAGAGAGACGGTGGTCCAGTATGGGACTTGGGTTTTATTTCCAGTTTTGCTTAGCAACCTCAGTCAATCCTTTGCCCTTGGGGCATCCCTTGTCCTTTCAGTGTTTGTCCGTTCTCTCTGTGGCTGCAATTTCATGGTCTCTTGAATCTGGCAGTGACATTGCTCCCCAAAGGTCTTGCCCTGCCTTCTCCGGCTGCTTAGTCCTGTGCCGCCTCACTCCCCCCCCCTTTTGCTGGCACATACATCCATGTCTACATCAGCAGCTAGGACATGCCAGCATAGCAGGCATGGATTTACGGAGCAGTAGGGCTGGACTGAGGACCTGCCATCCACGCTGTAATTATTTCAAGGGTGTTACTTTGGGCTAGTTGTGTTCTCGTCCCGCAGACGGAATGTCCATTAATGGACATCCATTAGCGGTTGGAGTGCTTTAGGTGTGCTCCCCTCTTCTGCTGTTGTTTTACCCCAAATCAGCTCAGATCATTTGTTCTAAACTCCCTCTGCAAAGTGAATCACAGCATGGTAAGCCGGAACAACCTAGAGACTTGGTTCAAAAAGGCACTCGTAATCCAAACTAAAATATTAACATAGATGCACTCTGCTGACACAGCTGTGTGGTCAACCAGCTCTGGGAAGAGAACAAAACCAAAAAGAAATGGAGCTAGCTTTAGCTTCGACCGTCTCTGAGCTGATGCATATGGCCTCGTGTACATTTGGGCCAGCATTTGGGAGGGACTGAGGGGCTGGTTATAAGCTGCAGAAGGAGAATAGATATCCTTTTTAGAAAGCGCTTTACACTGGTTTAAGAAGACGGTGAAATAATGATCTGTGTCAGCTGCAGGCTCTTGGAACACGGACCAACACCTACAACGGATCAAGTAGGCGTACGGCACACGGCAATGTATTGTCTACTGCAAAAAGCACGGGAGTGGGGAGACGAGTTTCATCGGAGACCTCTCAGTAGCACAAACAATCACGATCTTCTGAGGAACAGAAGGAGAGCAAGAAAGAGCATTTCATTATGCTCGTAACGTCTGTGAGAGCCGCTGTACGGCAGGCTCACATCTCTCCAAACAAACCCCATATTGTAAAGCGCTCCCTCAATGCTTTCTTCTTCCTCTTCCACTCTCCTCCCTCAGAACATGTCCCCAACTCAGTTTTTGCTCTATTTTGGTACTAACATTTTTCTTTTTTTCTTCGGCATCTGCATTTCCCCCGCCCCCCATTCCACCGCGTGCCCATTGAAAACCTAATTGCAGATCCCTTGCTGCAATTAGTCTAGACGCTGTTAGGAAGTCCACTTCATTATGGCTTTTTCTGGCTAGTCGACTCGAATGGGCTTTGAAGCAACACCTCGCTGGTGCTTTGGTCCTCGTACCTACGCCGCGGTCAGCACGCTGATGCGAGGACTGCCATGTTCTCCCCTGCTTTCCATTTTTCCCTACCCTCTCCTTACCCCCTCACTTCTTCAGGCCAGGGTTTTTTTTTTTTTATTATTATTTTTTTAAATTTTTTTTCCCCAGATGCACCATCTACGCTCCTGCTCTCGGACCTGTCGGGCCGCCTAAGCCACCCGGCACCCCAAGGCGCTGCCGATGGCCGGTCACTATCCCATGCGGGGCTCCGGCGGTCACGGCTGAAGTTTTTGGCGAGGTCAGCGCCTACCCCACCTTCCCACACCCCGCCGCGGGGTTGCGTGGGGCGGAGTGTGGGGGGAACCGATGGAAGCGCGGGGCGGGAGGAGGAGAAGAAGAAGAAGAAAGAAGAAGAAGAAGAAGAAGAAGGCGACCTCGGGCGTGGAACCACCGCCGCCGGGCGGGGAGGGAGGG
>JAVJGG010000040.1:16766911-16815018 GCA_035590195.1 Aviceda cuculoides | reverse complement strand
CTTCCCCATAGGCAGAACAATTAAAGGGTATGCAGCCGAACAGATGATGGATAAGCAACATTATAATACACACAGGGAAACTGATTGCGTTGACCGTGGGTTAATGAGTGCCTTACAAAATAATTTCTTATTGCTTATTTTATGCCATCAAATTACCTTCATAAATAGCCTTAAAATTCATCTCACAGCAATTTTATACAATTATAATGGGAAAAGAGGAAGAATTACTCTTCCTTCCTGCTGCACTGCAAAACTAATAAAAGGGTTGTGATCCCAGCCCTGGGAATCTTGGTGTCCGTGTGGTAGACTATAAGCTCATAATGTGCAGCAGAACAAGGTGGTGGCCATACTATGGGCACTTGTTGGCAGAGCTGTTTCTTCTCATTGTCTGAAGAGATCTGGTCTCTGACTAACGTCACTGTGGTGGTGAATGTCCCCTATTACACCGGCAAAGCTGGCCTTTCACCGAAGTAGCCCGTTTCATGTGCACAGGTCTGGTTTGACCATATCATACAGTACAGCTTTGTTGTTACAGCTGTGGTCCTGCAAAGGAGCACTTTGCCGACATACCGTGTTGGTCTTCCTAAATTGTGGAGCGTGCTTTTTGTGTAGAACTGGCTGGAAGGGGCTGGAATGAAGTGCCTGAATAATTCTTCAGTTAAGTATTTATCCAGAGTGCCTGTCTAGTATTTCAGGGCTTTGTTCTGTTTTGGTTTTTCTGTAAAAGAGTATCGACAAGGTGTTTCCGCGATGCTCAGATGGCGAAGACTGATTGTCTTTGAAACCCCTTTGTGTCTGCCTCACTGAAGGAGCTGATGTTGTTTGTCTTCTTGTTTTCTAGAACTGCTTGAGGAGGAGGGATGCTGGCCTACTAAATCAGTTACAAGAGCTAGATAAGCAAATAAGTGATCTCCGCCTGGACGTGGAAAAAACGACTGATGAACACCTTGAGACAGACAGTCGTCCAAGTTCAGGTAAGGCCAATATTCAGCAAAATGGAGCCTCCCTTGGTACCTGGAATTAAACTCGATGCCTACTAGCAAAGTTCACCTACCACTGTAAACGTTGCTGTTTATAGACAACATATTCAGAGAAGCATTTCAAACTTAGATTTTTAGTGTTTGGGGCATTTTATTTTTTTTCCAAGGCCACCCACCAGTTAGTTCAAAAAGTTCTAATTCTGCTGCATATTAGGAAGGACGCTGCAGGAAAAATGGTGAAGGGAAGCACTACCAGCAAGAGGAACATGTCAAAATTGATCTTACAGCCAGAAGGGAACCCTGAATCAAACAGTTTGATCCCCCATATATTGAATTTCATCCCGTTCTAAGTGTGTTGAAGCCAGTAAGTGGTATTTAACTCTGGGGAACCTTTCCTAGAGGCATCTTGACTTGTTCTGAAGATACTAAAAAGTGAAGAATCCACCAACTTCCAATTGTTAAAACTATTGCTAATTTCTAATCCGAATTTGACTTGTTCCATGACTGTTTTTTTTTATACGCTTTTCTCCCATAGAGTAAGGTCTTTTCTAGTACCCAGCTTTTTCTCCTCTTGGAGGTGCTATACAGTATAATTCCTGACTCTTTTTGATGAGCTACACAGGTCAAGTTCATTAAGTCATTTGTTTTAAGGCATTTTTCCAAGCTCTTAAATAGCTTTGTGGCCTCTTTCCAATTTTTTAGCTTTGTTTTAGGCGTGCTGGAGTCGAGGACTAGGCATACCATTCCAATGTCTTTCTTACCAGTGCTGTATAGACTGCTGAAGTCATTTCCCTACTGCTATTCATTAGTCTCATTGTACATCCAACAATCTCATTAGCTTTTTTTGCCGTATCATTAAGCTTGATTGAGCTGCTTTTCCATGCTGACTAAGTCCTTTTCAGGATTATTGTTTTCCAGGGTACATCCCCATTCTGTAGACATGCCCTGCATTCCTTTTTCCTAAATTTAAATCTTGATTATGGTATGTCATATTTTTCTTGAGTAGACCCAGTTTACCGAGAAATAAAATTTTCTGTGTCTGCACATTATTTACCATTTTCCTTCTTTCATGTCATCCGTTATTTATCTCCAGAACTTTGATGAAAATAATGGATAGCATTGGGCCCAGCACTTGGTAAGAATTCTGTAGTCCAGTAATAGCTGGAAAGCTTGTCTTGGAAGTATAATACACTATTAAATGAATGGGGTGTCAAACACAGCCTGGATCTTTTTTGCTAAAAGGTGGAAACCCCTGTAAAGGTTAAAAAAAAAAGTTCAAATTTTCATATGCTAAGTAAAGTTCTGCTTTTTTACTTTTAAGTGCTTTACTTTTAAACGGAATCCTTCATAGCAGTGAGGATATTACTAAATTGTGCACTGTTTTTTGGGTGACTGAATGAAGTCCCATAACTAATTGCAATAGAGTAAGCCAACATAAACATGAGCTTGACTGCCTTTCTAGGGACACAAATGGTAACTTTGTGTAGACATAACTAATATAAATCCAAACTCTTATTTTTATAGGGTTTTATGAGCTGAGTGATGGAGCTTCTGGATCGCTCTCCAATTCATCTAACTCTGTCTTCAGTGAGTGTTTATCCAGTTGCCATTCTAGCACTTGCTTTTGCAGCCCTTTGGAGGCAACACTGAATATCTCAGATGGACGCCCTAAATCTGCAGGTATAGTAAAAGCAGGTCGAATACATCATACTCCAGGAGGTGGCTTTGGCTTTGGAAATACTGCCTCAGGAGTATCTGGGTTGGATTAACCCTTCTTCCTTTCATTTGATATATTGTGCTCTGAAAAGATTCCAGTGCCTGTCACGTACATGGGTCAGGAGGCAGGACCATTTGCCCTCCACTAGTCCAGCCTTACATGTGAATATGTCACTCTAAACACATGAAAATAACATGTGAGAATGACAGCTGCTCTACCCAGTAGAGGGCAGTGGTACCTACACACATAAAAAACATTAGTCACCTAATTTCTCACGGTTTCCTTTAGAAAAGCATTTTTAGTAAATAGCAATAATGAAAGATACCTCAGCAGCCATGTCCTCATTAAAGCGAGAGAGCAAGGAGCTAGCTGCAGGGTTTAGGAGGTCAGGGTGCACGGCAGTCTACTTGTAGCAGTCATTTTGTCAGTCCCGATGGTCCTTAACCCCCAGGTGACCATGCTGAGGTGTGTCCTGCGTTTATATAGTATAGACAAATAGACATCATGAACAGGGAGAACGTATTTTGTCTCTTTGGCAGAGAGCTGTTGACTTTCCTTGGACATTAGGCTGACGACGCAAGCCTTAACGTGTGGGATGGTTAAATAGGAAGGCCTCCTTTGTTGTCCAGAAAGGACACTTCAGCAGGACTTTTGTGATCAAGCGTTATTGCTCATTCAGAATATACTCATTCAAAAGCCTTAGTTCATTCTGGGTTGTGGAGGATGCTTCTAACCATAGTATTTCCAGTTTCCGTTCTGCTCTTTAAGGTTAATTTACAGTGATTTTTTTGTGAATCGAGGACAAAATAATTCAAGTTCTTCTAACTCTAAAGTACGAAAATACAGCCTGGGATACATTCATTCTGAGATGCTGAGAAGTCCTCTAAGTTATCCTCCGAGCAGCTTGAGGTAATGTAGTGCTCCCTGCTGCAAGGTATATGTGATCTTCATTGGCCATACATAAACAGAAAAACATACACAAGGATTTCCAGCAGATTGCCTTGCTGGTTTTTTCTGTATACATCACAAACCCCTAAAACTCTCATTAATCATACCGTCTCATTTTTAGAGGTGAAATTTCACAAGCTGTCATGTTTCAAGGAAGTCTATTTGGCAACATTTCCTGACTCTGTCAGAGAATTTAGGAAATGTGGGAAAACTGTGGGGTGATCTGGAGGAAGTTCCTGCCCCTAACTTCCCAATGCTTCCTCTCCTGCCCACACAGGAACATCATCTCTGTCAGCTAATTTTATCAAAGTCTGTGAGACCTCTTTTGAAATAAGCCTTAGATAAGTGATGAGCACTGAGCGCTCAAATTTGAGTACCCTGGTTGAAGTTTCTAGCCCAAGGGTAGAAAACAGGACTGACAGTGACCTGGAAGGATCATTTAGATTGTACCCCTACTCAAGAAGAGAAGGGCAACATAAGCTTAAGAAAATAATAATAATCTTAGGTGCTTGGATTGAAGACCTGCTCCTAAGGTCGCTTACCTCCTAAATAAGTGCCTTAGCCATTAAATCTGACTCATGCATCTTGAAACGCACTGGATTTCTCTTACAGAACTCTCTTTGCAGAGCCAAGGCTAGGATGTCAGCTGGATTGACCTGCACTCCTTGTACTTGTGTGGAAAGATGAGCCTGTTTCCCATTCTTTAACCCTTTATTGCTCAAGCAGAGCATCTGTTATTATTAGCATTATTATAAAATAATTATGATGATAATAGTAGTAATAATAATAATAATAAAATTAAATCTGCATTTTTTTTCTGACCCAAGATATGCTTGAAAAAAATCTGGAAGTGAAATTTGTCAATAAGCTAAAAAAATTAATTTGTCTCTTGTCTAGATTTTTTATGTTTCTCTTTGGATTTAGCAAAGCAAAATATAAAATTCATACATGCTGAGGCCTGCAGTGAGTTTTACAGGTGACTGTGTAACATATAAACATAAGAGACCCTTACAGACTTCTGGGTGGCTTGGATGTAAATTAGGAAGCTCTTGGCAATCTAGGCACAGGTTTGAAACCAATGTAAATGTTCTCATTAGGGCCGTGATTTTTGGTTTTTTTAACCGTGTAGTCATATTAGGGGAAATCCTACATAAATGCAGTTACAAAGAGACCCTCAGAAGAATAGTGCTGCTTGTGTATCTCTTGAATGGCATCCCTGGTTGCGAGGTTCCTACCGTTTGAACGGTGCTGCTATAATATAAACATTGCATCGTCTGTGTAGATGGGACCGGAGTCCTTGATGGCACATGAAAAACGTAGCAGAACTGTCCCTGGCAGGCTCTCTAAACTCTTCTAAAATGCCTTTCAGATCTCATAGGCTGGATGGACTATAATAAGGAAGGCCAGCGTGAGGACCAGACCTCAGGCTCTGTCTGTCGCTCTTTGTCCACACCGCACTCAAATTCCCTCGATGTCGTTGCAGATGTACATCCAAAGTACCAGTGCGATCTGGTGTCTAAAAACGGGAATGATGTCTACCGGTACCCCAGCCCACTCCATGCGGTAGCTGTGCAGAGTCCCATGTTTCTTCTCCCCGTGACTGAAAACCCCCAGCGAGAAGAGGAGAGGCTCGCTTGCGATATTAGCGACGTTTGTGCCGGATCGGAAACGGACTTGGGAAAATCCGCCAACGCCTTTCTGCCGCAAGGCTCCTGGCCGGCGCCGTGCCCTTCCGCCAGCAAGAGGATAGACGGTTACATCTTAAGCCTGGTTCAGAAAAAGACTCACGCGGTAAGGACTAACAAACCCAGGACGAGTCTCAACGCCGATCCCACCAAGGGGATCTTGAGGCATGGAAGCATGTGCGTCAGGCAGCCTGCAGGGGTGGTGGCTCATGGTAATGTTGTGAACCTGAAGAGTTCCAAGCAAGCGTCCTTGCCTTCTGGTGGGACCACCGCTCTGGACCACACAGCACCCTCCCCGTTAAAGCAGAGGCCGAGGGAGCCGGCTGGTGAGCAGCTGGAGAGTAGGAAGGCGCCTTTGCCGGTGTCTTTCCCAGCCGGTGCTTCAAGCGAACTTCAGAGCAAGCACCTGCAACGGGGCGTCAAACCGGCACCTCCGGAGCTCAACCGCAATGCAGTGGCCGCGGCAGGGGACGTCCCCAAAGAGAATGGCCAGCTCTTTGCCACATCTCCCAAAGAGAGCCCAGGGAAGCCCGTGGTGCTGCAGCCGGAGAACAGGGTCAGCCAGCCTCCCAAAAAAATCCTGCTGAAGAGCGGCTTGCAGCCGGCTCGCTCCTCATCACCTGCTGTCGAGGAGAGGCCCGCGCTGGATTTCAAAAGCGAGGGCTCCTCCTCCCAGAGCCTGGATGATGGGTTGCTGGTGAACGCCCAGTACATACCAGCCCAGCAGCAAAGCGTGAAGCTTCACAAAGGCACCCGAAATGTCAAGATTTTGAAAAGCTCCATGCTGAAACACAGGCCTCACCTTGCCAACGGGCTGGAAAACGGTTCGCAGACCTTGCGGGAGAAAACCAAGCCGGTCGGCAAGAAGTGCCGCTTTCCTGATGAATTGGATACAAATAAGAAACTGAAAAAACCCTCCTCGCGAGGGAAGAGAGGCAGCGGCTTGCAGCCAGAGTCGGGCCTCCAGAGTCGGCAGGCTGGCCTGCACAGATCCGCCATCCGATCCCACGGGCATGGCCGAGAGGTTGTGGTGGCCAAGCCTAAACACAAGCGGGCCGACTACCGCCGGTGGAAGTCCTCGGCGGAGATTTCCTACGAGGAGGCCCTACGGAGGGCAAGGAGGAACCGGCGGGAAGGCGTGGGGGTCTACTCGCAAGTCCCCCTGCCCTACGTCAGCCCGTACGCCTACGTGGCCAGCGACTCGGAGTACTCGGCGGAGTGCGAGTCCTTGTTCCACTCCACCGTGGTGGACACGAGCGAGGATGAGCAGAGCAACTACACGACAAACTGCTTTGGAGACAGCGAGTCGAGCCTGAGCGAGGTGGAGTTCGTGGGGGAGAGCACAACCACCAGCGACTCTGATGAGAGCGGGGGCCTTATTTGGTCTCAGTTTGTCCAGACGCTCCCCATCCAAACGGTCGCGGCGCCAGAGCTGCATGAAAATGCAGCAAAGGCCTTTGTCAAAATCAAAGCCTCCCATAATCTCAAGAAGAAAATTCTCCGCTTTCGGTCGGGCTCCCTGAAGCTCATGACAACCGTCTAGTGAGGTGACTTGGTGGAATGTATCTGCTTCTGCTTTTGGAAGCAAGGTGCTTTTGTGTACATATTTCCACAGATTTTTTTTTTTTATATACAAATATTTAAAACTTAAGGTAAATTATGTCACTTGTCTTCAGAACTTGGGTGGATACTAGTGCCTTTTACGTGGAAATAAAAGACCATTATACTCATTTTTAAAAAAAACCCCAACATAACACTGCCATTTCAGTGGTGAACAGCCTCCAGTGCATGGTGTCAGAAGGCTTTGAAAAAAGGCTAATGTTTCTGGGAATGGATCTTCCTTGCCTAGTTTTTCCAGTTCTGGGTCTTATAGAGGATATCGACAGCTTAAGGTCATAAGTTTTTAGGGCATAAGGGGGAGGGAGTGTGGGTGGTCTTCATGGTTTTGCTTGTCCCTTTCTGCTGCTCCTGTTGCCATATCTTGAACTTCTTTCTCCTGGTAGTCTGGCCTGTTTTTTTTTTTCTTTTCTTGTTGATTCTCTTCTTGAAACTCACCCCTGTCCTCCCCCAGCCTTCCCCCACCAGGAAAGGGCTCCTGTTCAATCTGTCTCCGAGGTTAAGTCGCCTTCTCTGGAGTGCACTCTGCTCCGATCTCCTGGGAGTCCCGCTGCAGATAGCGGTGGTGTTCAGAGTAAACTGTTGGAGCAGCTGACCAAGGCTTAGTAACTTCAGTATATTGTGTAAAAGTGCTTTTAAAAAAAAAAAAAAAAGCATATGCATGTCACGTGCATGAGTATCAGTAGTTTTAATATTCCTGTTGATGTCCAATTTACTGTACATCATCAATGGCTGTTTTTATATATATATCATTGTGTAAATTAATATAACACATCATATGCTGTAATAAACAGTCTGTTTTAATACTTTTTTAAAGTTTGTTACATTGGTGCAGACCCAGTCAATGGTTTTATATTGGTGTTGTCACCACTTAGATGTCTCTGGTGTGACCTGTTAAGACTCCCTGCAATTAGCCATGCAGGAAATGGAGCGTGTTTAAAATGTTGCTGTGGATGTGACTTGTGCTTTGAGGGAACTGGATTGTCGTGGCTCCTCTTGTTCTTCCCATAACTTGTATTTTTTAAGGGCAAGGTGGGATTTAGGAGCTCAGAGGCATCGTCAGGTTGTTGCTTATGGGCAGCTCACGTTGCGGAGCTGGTGGACATGTGATATTAATCCTCCTCGCTGTCAGGGTGCTTGCAGACTTTGGTTGGTACAACACAGGGGCAGATGGTAGGTTTCTGTAACCAAATAGACCTGTGTAATGCAACAGGTGTCCCTCTGAAATGTCCAGTAAATGAATCCCCAAGAGCTGTGTGCTTTGGGAGCTGGGCTGGGTGGAGGAGGGCATAGGCTTGTGGTCCCTGGTACCCTCTTTAGCTATGGTGGCTGACTGTATCACAACCCTGACAAGGTTATGGAAAGAAGTGACAATTGTGGCACCCATGGTCTCTGTCTCAGTTTCTTTCTTCCCATAGGACTGGAGGCGGGTCTGCCAGCAAAGGAGAAAGGAGCTAACCGTAGACAGCACTGCTTCCCTTTGCAGCAACAGTTTTGAAGCTGCCTGGTGGGAAGGCTGGAGGTTTATGGCAGGCATGTCTGATGGAGCAGGCCCAGGGGTTGGGCTGGTTTCTGCAGGTTCATCTTCTGCTCCAGCATCCATGAAGCAGTGGACGTACAAGCAGTGTGGATGCTGTGACTGGTATGAATTTCGGGGATGTGTGTGCAGCCTGCCTGTTCCATAGCAAGATCTGCTGAGCAGACGCCTTCCTTTGTGGTTCCTCTGTGTCCTTCCTGCTGTCACCTACCTGAAAGGCAGAGCAGTTTTTTTCTCAGGTTTCCTTGCATTGCAAATGTAGGAAGAAGAGATCCACCCAGAGTTAAATGCCTCTGGGAGCAGCTTCTGAGACAGTGGTAACACTTTTTCTAAGCGGCAGTTTTATTTTTTAATCTGCAGTGCAGTAAATCCCCACACCTATAAAATGTCTCTCACATATTTTTTTTTTCCTTTTTTTAACAGAGGAATGTCAGTTTCTGTAAGCGGTCTTGCAGTATGGTCACAAGGTTCTAGATTCAGTGACCCAGAAAGTCTTTGCACTTCCATTTCTCATGGTACAGGAAAAGCTGTAAATTACATTATCCGGTCATAACTCTCCCATTGCTTTACACATGGAAGAGCAGCTTGTATATATATATATATATGTATGTATAAAAATTTTATATATTGATACAGAATGATCCATCCAGAAATTACTGGACAATGGCTGCCATTGCAGAGAGGGGAAGAGAAGTAATGTTTGTTATTAAACATGACATTACTAAGGCTAAGCAGCAGCTTAATGCATTCCCGTTAATAACCGATGGGTGTTATATCAAACAAAGGGAATGTCAAGAAGCTTGTCAAAGCTAGTAGCTTCTTTCCTAGAGTACCTCTTAATCAGGCCACATTATCTCTCTTTGAGCGAGAAAAACACGTGCAAATCCCTGCAAATCTCAAAGGTGTAGCGGAGTAGCAGAGAGGATCTTCAGATGTGCACTCTATGTCTCTCTGGCTGTAAAGGAGCCACTGGTGAGAAGACAAACCAACCAGTGGCTTTGCGATGATGAGTTTTTAATTGCAGTGCCATAGCAGATTGTCTCGTACCAGGTGAGAGAGACTGGTTTTCAAAAATGAGCTGCTGAATAGTTTCTTTTTAGATAATTGAGTAAAGAAAAAAAGAAAATAACCACCTAAATATCGCTAAGACTGTATCAGCTGCAACCACTGTATTCTGCAGTACTCTTGCTGAATAGCTCAGTGCTAGACAGGGAAATAGGCTGATGGTATCTCCATCTTAATTGCATCTGAGTCTTCTCAGTTTGGGGAATGAATTTTCCTTTTCATATACGGTTTAGGTAAGCATTCAGAATCCTTTAAACAGGACTAGTTTTTTTCTCTCTATCTGTCTCCCCCCCTTTTTTTTTCTAAATAAAAGATCTTACAGTGCTGGAAAAGTACTTGAAATGGTCCCAATACACAACACACATCCTGTTCTCTGGTTCTGATTTAGGAAACACATCTAAGTTAGTAAGTTTTTGCAATGTTAGGTTGAAAAACATCTGCTAATCTTGGAGACCAGTTAAATATCTGGCACTTCTGTAAGCTACCTGGCTTTCAGCTCCACAGCCTTGAGTCCTTGCCAGTGTATTTTTCATAATGTTCACATTTTAATTATCTCCAGAGTTTATGGTAGTCTTTGGAAGTTTGAAGCGGGAACATTTCTCTTCATTGCACTGGGGCCTATTTCAAGGTGGGGGCAGGCTGTGGCAGGGAGGTTTGGGATTAGCTACCCCTGTGCTCCATGTATAACTGAGTGCAGGGAAGTACAGAAGCGTATGCTTAACGTAAAGAATAAGAGCGTACCCCTTTAGCTGAATTTCTTGCAGTTCAGGTTATATAGTGTCGCTGCACACTTCCCAAGTACCATCTCTTCCAGTGCAGGAATCAGCATCAGGCACGCTCTGAGGTGCTGTCGTCTGAAAGGGATGAGAGTGTCACTGGGCTGTCTGCCTTCCAGCAGGCTTTTTGGGTCTCTCTCCCGCTCCCTAAGGCTTTTTGGGTCTCTCTCCCGCTCCACAGCCACCAGCTGTGGGTCAGCAGATCACAAAGCAAGCCGTGTCTGGTGTGTGCGGGGTCGGAGAGAGGCCCTGGCGTTGTGCCTAGACTTCCCAACCGCGTGGGGGGCCTCTGTTGCGGACCTCACGCTTGTCGTGAGAAATGCGATGTGGCACAAGGGTTTGGACAGCTGGGTCTGAAGGAATGGAGAGTCCCATAAATGGAGTGGTCTGATCCTGTTTTGTCTGTATTTCCAGGAGAGGCTGAAAGAGAAGGTGTTCCAGTGTAATGCCTGGCTTGGTAAGTTGGACTGGGCTAAATGGAGTCCTCCGAGGGACTCTGTCTCATTTCTTCCAGTACTCTTTAAATGAGCAAGGCCACTGTCAGCACTGCCGGTTGCCAAGGTGCTTTAACCATCTGGCCAAGTCCTGGAAGAGGGACTTGTCCCTTTACTGGGACAAGTGATAAGCTCCAGTCGCCCAGGTCTGTTTTTGAACTTCCATAGCACAACTCCTGCTTGCAGAGAGCTTGTAGGTCCCAGCCCCTTGCAGCTTTCCCTGTCCTGGGTCTTCAGGGGGAATCTGTCCATCCCTTACAAGTTTTCTAGTTTTCTTCTGGCATGGGGTTCATCTTGGGTAAGGACTGACAACAGATTCTCCAAGACAGAGTCCTGTGCCTTCACTAATCCCAAATCTATCTGTTTGTTGGCTCAGAGAAAGATCAGGCGCTCCTCCGGTGGCCGCCAGCAAAGCCATCCCTGAGGGACCTCCATCCCTTTCTGCCACAAAGGGCAGCAAAGGCTTTTATTAGCCGTGGTCACCACTCGGCAGACTCCCCATACCGGGCAGGGCTCTCCCTCAGCATGTGATTTTTCTCACAGGAGAGACAAGGACATGAACATTTTGGGGAAGTAGAAACAGCTAAAGACATTTTTAATAGCTAACGTCAGCATTTAGTATGTACCTTTGAAGTAGCCAACAATAATACATACAACTGAGCTGCTAGTACAAAAAACTGAACCATTCTCAGTTCTTTGCAATGTCCTGTGCACAGTGCAGAGAGGATACAGAAACTGAAAACCAATGGAGACAATTCATAAACTCCAGGTCTATGTTTCAAACTTGCTTTTCTCCTGAATTTCTCTGAACCTCCAAGGAATTGTTTTGAGGCTCCTTGCACGGCATGATGTTTCTTTCTCTAACTAAACATTAAAGATGGAGCACTGTGGTGAGAAACAGTTGCTCTGGGGTTTAAAAAAGTCCACAATGCTGGAATGAGGGGAGACATGGAAATGAGTGGGACATCCATTTAAAAGGGATAATAGAAGGTGCTTTTTTACGCAGCAGGGAATTTGCTGCCACAGGAAATAGTGAGGCAGATACAATATCAGCAAGTTCAAAGTGGTCAGAGAAGGTAGGGAAGGATGTGTGCTCTATCATCCCCAGTCAATGACTGTGGATGCTAGGAGGAGTGTGAGGTAAATGGATTGCAAGTAGTGGCCAGGTTTATGTGCTCCCACTAAAGACTGTTTTCCTGCAACTGCTGAAGCACCATTAGCTGGAGGAGATGCACGGTCCTGCTGACCCAGCAGACCGTTTCCTGTATTCCTATGATCTTGGTGTAGCTGATGGGAGTTGTCTATGCAATTGGATTTCCTCACCCTTTGTTAGTCTTTTGTGCTCCCAACTGCTGCTGAAGACAAGTTTTGTATTGCTTTGCAAAGAACATCACTTTGCACGCTTGGCTGATGGTGGCAAGCATTTATTCACACTATGGACATGTGTTTCTTGTCACTCTTGTCCTATGGCAGAATAATTTCATTCACCCTTTCACATGGGCAGTCTGTGCCGAAGTGCTCTGTTATGGTGAGCATTGTCCCCCTGTAATGCAAACACTGTTATGGACATAGTCCATATATTAGCCTACCGTGGAAGTCACTATTGGGCAGCAATTTTACATCCTACGGTTACTTCTAAGCTGTAGGAAAAGTTGATGACCTCCAAACCAAACAAACCATCCTAGTGACAGAGCGCATCTGCTGCACCCTGCCTTGGGACTTTGCTTCCCTTGGAGAGTTTTTCTCTCCCTCTGACTGTGGCTACATTCAGGCTTTTGTTTGGAGCAACAGAGCAATCTGGAAGCGAATCCCGTGGTCATCTCCACTTACTGCATGTTGGTTTGGACAGCAGAGCAGTTTTGGTGCACGCTAGCTAGACCCCTTTGGAACGCTGACCCAGACGGTTCACTCCAGGGGCACAGCAAATGTGCTTCTACCTGGACAAGGACATGGGGGTCTGAACCAGTGATGGCTCTCTAGAATAGCTTCCAGTCAAAAAATGTGGAGAAGTTTGGTCCAAATGACTTTGGGGACCAGACTAAATCTAGGCTGAAGTAAACACTTGAACTGCATATATTGTACTTGGGGGGACCTTAGTTTGGATCTGCTCCTTCTGTGCTGAATGACTTGTTAATGTAAACACAGTCTCTCTCTCAATTAATGGCCTTTGTTTCCATGCTGTATTCTTTTAAGATCAATAAAGTATATTAACATTAATAACTTGATTTCACTGAGCCAAGCTCTGAAAATCTGGCTTTTGTTCTTTTTAAAGGAGTTGGAAGTCCTGGGAACTAATATTTTCATGACAATACTGAAGGAAAACCTGTATGATTTGGACTCATGATGTAATGGCTTTGTAAGCAAATAAGTGTTTCCTCCCAGAAAAGGTTCAGATCTTCTGTGGTCAGGGGCAGGAAGCTGGAAAATTTGCAACCTGTTGAAAAATATGTTCCCTGTGTCTCCTTGCACTCTGCGAGGCTCATGTCTTCAGAAATGAGATTTTCATGAGGAGGAGGGGAAGCATGAGGTACAGGGAGGAGAAGGACCTAATCAATCTTAATCTCTGAAGTACTCATGCAGTAAGTGTTTAAGCATGTGATTAAAGCCCATTCTTACTCAGTGAAGCATTTCGGCGCATGCTTTGGGTACTTCGTGGCTGGGGTGAATTAAGCACATGCTCAGGAATGCTGGTGGATCAAGGTCTTTAAGCTTGTGTTTGCAAGTGTCCTATGTCACAGCTGTCCCAGTGACTTCTCTTGGTTAATGTTGGAAGGACTCCCTGCTCTCCCTTAAGAACCAGACCCTGTATGGTGAAATTTGACTCAAATTGTTAATCTGAACTTGGGAGAAGCAGTATCTTGAGTCGGTGCTTTAAGCAGTAATAGAAGTGCTTATAAAGGAAGAGATGCATTTGTTATTTGTTGTATTTGTGGACACTGAGCTAAAACCACTTTGAGATACATAACAGTGAACGTGCTTGTGCTCTGTATCAATAGCAGGACTTTGTGTAAGCCCTGGGAATGGCACTCTGGAAGAGACAGAATGACCCTTTCTACATTTGCTCCCTTCCCTTGGATGTCCAGGTGGAGCTGAGAGAATGATGCAGGCAGGGAAGGCCAGGCACAAACACCAAACCTGTAGAGTCTGGAGCACCACCCATTCATGTGCCTGGCTAATCTTACTTGAATCCCAGTTTCAGGCAGTGGGACTGGCAAAACAGTGGGATCTCTGGGCTACCCAGAGCTGAAGAACAGAGCTAGGAAGCATAGAGAGGGAGACTTTGCCTGGCTTCAAGGGAAGCCACAGTTTGACTGAGCCCCAGTAGAGGCAAGGGAAGGGTTAAAAGTTTGTCTTCTCTTCCCAGACACATTATTTACAGTGGGTTAGTTTCCTTTTGGAAGGGCCCACTGTAAAAGGAGACTTTCACAGCATTTCTCCAGGTTAAACCTATATCGCATTACAGTTTTCTTTCCTGGACTCTTGACTGACACGATTTCCTGAAGTTGTTCTTCTCTCGGGAAGGTGAACTCAGGAAAGAGTAGGAGTTTGCTAAAAATCCAGAGCCTTGGAAGGCAAAATGATGCTGCTGGCCTTTTCTTTCTAGACATAAGGTCAGTCCTCAATGCTGCGTCATGCTCTGTATCTCCCAGTGCAGGGCAAAGGCTGGGAAAGGAGTGGGAGAGGAAATCCATCAGGTTTGATAAGAGAACAGTCTGTAAATCCTGTTGGAGCAGCTTGCAAAGGCCATAGTACCAACCACAGGAGCAGCGCCCGACTGTGTCAAGCGAGCAGCCATCTCATGTGGTGGCCAATGAGGTCAAGGGCGGTGTTGGCCATTGACTTGGATGTCCTGATCTCTGCTATTGCTTAAGCCACCTTCATGCCTCCAGGCCACGGCAAGCATGTTCATCCTGGTAAGTGTTTCCTTTACTGCTTTTTTCTTCTTCTTATAGTGAAATAAATTGTGGCTTGGCATTAAAGCACAAGTGCTGAATGAAGCTGAAGTTCTGGCTTGTTTCTCCTGTCAAACACCTCATGATAGTGTTTTCCTTAATGTTCAGTTGCTTGGAAGGTAGAGAACCTATCCCCTTCTCATCTGCAACATATCCATTTTTTACAGGTATCTTCTGAGTGGCTTGTATGGAACAGCACACCGCTCTCTTCAACACTGTGCAGGACACCCTGAAGCAGCCCTGTATCTGCACAACTCACAGCTACCACAAGCTATTTTTCTGACAGGGATATTGTGACTGGGAGGTTTGGATCTGACTCAATCCCACCCGAAGCCCATCAGTGCTCAGGGTGAAGATGCTCCTGCAGGGAGAGGAGGAAGCATGCTCAGAAATGTTTATTATTACTGTTAAATGACAAGTTCCCTTTCTTTCCCCTCCCCTTCCCTGCCATGGAGATAGTGATCTCTGCTGTGGTCCCTGCTGCTTTCTTTTTCCTATGTTGATCTAGGGTAAGACTTGCTGCCCTTGAAGAATGGTCTTAGCCCTGAGAGAGGCTTTTATTGCTGAGCCATTGACTTTTGATTCAGAGCATGTGTCTTCCCCTGGGCCTGTTGCAGATGCCCACCGTCACCCTGGGTAGGCCGCATGGCCTCATGTACATGGTAATGTGGGTGCTCTGAGCCTTCTTCCCTTCCCTTTTCTTTGCCACTACAGTGGGATTGTTTAACTTTCATCCTCTGTCCTGTTGACTCTCATCTGAAGTCATCCAGCTGTGGGGGTGGTCCTCATGACTTCAGAGCACAGCACTTGCGTCTTTGGTCTAAGTAAACTTTGTGAATCCATTACAAAAATATGAAAGAAGCAATGAATTTCATATTTGAAAAAAAAAGGTGAGTCATGAGTGGGTTTTCTTTCTGTTGTGTTTCCCCCATTTATTGACTTCTCAACACAAGTGTCATGATATGGACAGGAAACACAGCAAAAGAAGTTAAAATAATAAATCACCGTCCCTACTGTATAGCAGAGAGTCAATGCTTTTGCATGGGGGAAGGCAAAAAAAGGCTCTTTGTCCTGCCAAAGGATCCTCACTGATATTAATCTAAAAACCCAAATAATTTACTGATCTACAATTAGGAAGGGTAGCAAAATGGACAAATGGGAGCTGTGAAGCGGGGCAAAATGTTGCTGGTCCTTGTGCTAGAAACTGATTCCTCTGGCTGCTGGATCCACTCTTGTTCCTGTTGATTGATTCCAAGACCGTTTTCTTGGTGGTCAGGGCTAATTCCAGAAACCACTTATGGTGCACTGATGAAAAGGCCAATTTTATGAGTAAACATCCTAATAAGCAGGTCTTGACAGATGGTTTGTTGCTCAAGCCCCACATAACCCTACAGCTGGTGTCAGTATCTCCCACAGATGTTCGCCAGGAGAACTTCCCCACGGCGTGCTCAGGAGCTCTCAGCTTTCACAGCACGCCCAGCTGCATCCCAAGGAGGAGCCTCGGTGCTTGCTCGACACGTTGCAGGTATGTCTTTGGGGACGACACAGACTTCTGGAAACATGTTTCTCATAGCATGGATAAAATTAGGCTCCCAGTGGAGCCTATTGGTGACTGAACATGGTAAGCAAAGGTGTCCATGAGCAGTGAGAAATGTCCAGTGTTACATGAAGCAGGACAAGCACCCTCTCATATACTTTAAGTATCCTTCAGTCTCTTTTGTTTTGGTATTGCCTCATCTCAATGTTTCCAAAATCTGTTCCCTCTGTTTTCTAGCAAATCATAGGAAAAAAATGTCATTTAGGCAGTGATTTTTCCAAGTAAATCGCTTCTTTTTCCCTCATTTCCTTTGTCGGTGAGTCTGATGAACTGGTCTGAGCCCTGGGGTCAGCCCACGATGCTGTAGTCACTTGCAGTATCAGGCATGTAGTCCTCAGGCAGATCAAGTATTTCCATTAGAAGCTGATGGATAAATTGCAGAGATTTTACCTCATTCTCCTCCCTTGGGGAGCTCGTGGGACTGTAAGGTAGTTTGTATCATCTGCCTTCCAGACCAGACAATTTAGATTTGACTGATTTGTATATCCCTGCAGTGTTCCTGGTGGGCTGTACACGATACACAGTTCTCTGCCTCTGACCCGAGAGCCGCTGAAACGGGACTGATGTGCAACGGCTGCTGTTGAGAGGTAAGTGGCTGCAGCTGTTCTGTGAGGGCATCTGCTAGGAATGGGTTTAAAAAGATGATTCTGTTCTGGGAAGAAGTTTAGTTTTAATGCAATTAGGCTGAATTCCCTCCAAAGTGGAACAAAACACGACCAAGGAGAAGTTTTGCAAAAGAGAATAGTGCACCAGCTTGTACTGGGGGGTGTCTCAAGGGCTGATCTCTGGAGCGCTGAGCCTCTCTACTGGGTTTCATGGGCTCTCCGTCTATGGATGCTCTTGTGTTTCCTCCCTGAGATGGTCTAACATCTGGGACACCCCAAACTGAGAGGTGTGGGAGCAGCGAAATCCCCTCTTGCGAGGCAGCCTATTTGGCAGCAGGCTGCCCCAGGGCCCTGGAAACCTGAACGGTGGAGGAACCAGATGGGTGACCAGGCAGGAAACTCAGCAGGTTTCTGATGTTTGGAGCCCTGTGCGAGTTTCATGGGAACCTGGGCAAAATTGACTCACCTTGTTGAGATTTTGCTGAATTGGTGAATTCCTCTGAAATGCTGTTTTGCCTGAAACCTTCTGAGCAGGTGCAGTATCTTCAGCTATCTTTTGAAGGCAGAGACAACGCGTTCCCCTGTGCTTTGCAGCATGGGTCTTCTGGGAGTCAAAGAAGCACTCATCTTTGCTATTGAGCCCTCTGTCAGCATTCACACTCTTGAAGTGGTGTCGAGGAGGGAGGATACAGGAACTTGGCAGTGACGAGTGAAGGATGCTGGCAGGTTATTCTGATCCTTAGAAAATCATTGTGTTCTCCTCATTACACTACACCTCATCCACCTACTCTGTCTTGTCCTATAGACTATAAATTCTCCATATTAAATTAATTCCCCAAGTTCTCTATTTGTTTTCACAGCCTCTAGCTGAGTTTCCTAGGTGCTACCCTAATATAAACAATAATAAAGACTGCTCTGTCCTGCTGCAAACCACTTCTGAGGATGTTCCCTCTAATTCTCTTCCTTGTTTAGCGTTGTATCATTAAAAGGCATGAGGTGGTTAATTGGAGGCTTACAGCTTTTGTGACTGATGCAAACCAGTGTGTGTGTAATTGCTTGCTGCAAACGCTCAGGTGAATGCTTTAAAAGAAAAGGGGGAGGCCGCAGATGGCCATGAGCAGAAGGTTCCCTGCAAAAGGTCACAGGAAAAGGTTAGTGATAGGGTTGCCCGAAGCTGGGAAAAAGAACCTAATACCTGGACAACTGGTGAAGAGCCTGCCTAGACCGCGGCTTTGTTCCCTAAAGGGGGCTGCCGCTTCGGCAGAGACTCGTACATCAAAGCTCTCATAACAAAACACAGCAGAGATCAGTATCGCCCAGCCTGTGGCACTGGCGGGAAATGGATTGGTTGACAAGTCGGAGGCCCTTTCTGGGCAGATGGTTGGGTAGGAGTTACTGGCTGCTTGCAAAATCTCGGAAGGAGCCTTTAATCTGCGTGTGATACTGTATGTTTTAGCGAGCATCTAGATGTTTATCTCGGCTGCATTAGTCACCAGGAGAGTCTGCTCTCAACCTTTTCTCTTCCGTACCTTAGCTGCAGGCTTCTTCTCCCAGTTTTTGGAAAAGATGTGAGCTGAACGCTGTAGGATTCGTTGGGCTTTTTGTAATTTTGGCAGGGAAATAGAACAGGGACAGGTTTTCTTGGTAATACTTTGCAGAGCATTTTTAGTGCTGTGACTTTGCGTGTGCCATGATGATAGACTTTCAGAGCCCTGCCCTGGGAACCAGTGGTCTGAAAAGTCTTACCATGCTCCTAAACAAACAGCTGTCTTGAAGCCCATTAGAATAACAACTACAAAGCTGTGCTTCTCCCAACCTGATGTTAAACGCCTTGCAGTGCTGAAGGTAAACAGGATCAATCGGTCATCCTCCCAGGGACTGTCTAATGGCAGTCCATGAATCAAGCTTGGCTTTCGAGTTCATTTTTATCTGCCTTGGGGAGTACAAGCTGACCAAACTGGGGTCTTGCTCTGCATGTGCAGGCTGAAGAGCGCAAGGCTGGGTCTGGCAGGGTGTGTTAATTAGTGGAGCCAGTGTGAATATAGCTGTTATGACGAGGTCTACAATGTGATGAGGCCTGAGCATGCAGGCTCTGGCCATCTCTGCTCTCCTACAAAGCCAATATTGCCATAGTGCATCTGCTAGCTTGGCCAAACAACAGCTCGGTGCTGCTTTTACTTCTGTGGTTTTGTACCTATGGTGTATTGTTTGTCTTCTTTTGACTATGCCAGGAAAGAGCTTAGCTCAGTGGGGAAACCAAACTTTCAGCAATGCTTGAAGAACACAGACAATTTAATAGTCTAGAAGTTTTGCTAATACAGACAGTAACATGAGCTCAGGGTGTTCAGCTGAGGTCCCACTATAACTTTGCACATCATCCAGTGAGATTTAGAGCCTACCAGGTCATGGGCTGTGTATGCAATTAAAAAGCTCCTTTCCCCAAGGAGTTCACAATGCAGAGACAAAATATTATCCTCCTAATTAGTTTATTGCAGCAGACTGGGGCTCAGAAGTCACATTATCTGGGGGCATGCTAAGACCATTCATGTGCCATTGAACTTGGAAAAGGCATTTTTCACGACATCTGGTTTCAATCAATTTGCTGTCAATTCCGAGTGCCAGACCCATTTTCTGGGACCATTAAAGCACGCAGCACTGACACGGGGTTGCAGCTGTAATCCAAACATGGGTATCCAAAGTAAGAGTCCTGCTACCTCTCGCTGGTGAGCGTGTAGAGAATGAGAATCTGGCATCTGTGCTCTTCTGAATACAACTCCTTTTCCCATTTGACAAAGCCTCAGGCTGGACCATCACCTTCAGTCATGCCATACGCAGCTTGGCCATGTGTGTCCCTTAGCCAGGACCCAGTCTCCACGCATCGGGCAGGAGATTCATGCTAAAGTGTTACAGAAGTCTTTGCAAAGCCTCCCTCCTACATGGAGCAGGCTCCTTCCCCAGCCTACCTCTGCATTTTGCTTTTAGCGCTCCAACAACCTTCTTGTGCAAGCAGCCTGTTGTGGCTGTGATTCTGCCAATATGGGAACGCGCTGAGAGGAGCCTGGTTCATTTAAATGTGTGCAACCACAACTCCTGCTTTTACAGCATATATTCAGTGAAGCAATGCCTTTATCTTCAATACTTAGCCTTTATCTAACATCTTTTCAGTCTAAAGCTTTTTTTGAAACGCAGATTAAGTAATAACAACGTAGGATAATTGAGTGCATTTTTTCACAGTGACATAATGATACTTATCTATGGCTACTGAAAAGCAAGGATAATATACTATGTGAGTGCTGTATTATCTTGCTTCTGAAACAGACCAAGTTTGGCATTAGGGCTTAAGTAATTGAAATACGGCTCCTTGTACCAAAGCCTGTTTGTTTATTATAAAGCCTAATATGTCTTTCTAGTGGACATTGCAATGTCAGAAGCACTGACATGATTGCTGACTTTGCAACCTGTGAGGCTGGTAGTGCGTTGAGTGTGGAGATTATACCATGTAAGAACTACATCTGATGTGTCTCCTGTTACATGAGAGCAAAACCCATCTTGTCATGAGAGGAGTTGACCTTGGGGCTCAGTGTTTGTAATGCGTGTTAATTTTTTGGATGTCAGGTGAGATGCAGTTCCGAGCATGCTCTGCTTAGCATCATCATGGCTTTTGTGGGTAATTAGTTATAACACTGTTGTGAGCAGACTTTACAAACCCACTGGGTGATTTTATTTGCATAGGAGGCCTGGTGGAATAAAACGACAGGCTGGCATGGCGAAACAAGCTGGACTCCCTTTGAATCCTACCGAGTGAGGAGGAAAACATAAATTAACATCCCCCCTCCAAACCCTCAGACACATAGTCCTCTTCCACAGCAAAACAGCCTGTGCATCTTGCAGAAAAACTGGTGGATCGATGGGAAAGCACTTAGATTTAAATTGACTTACTGTCCAAAGTGGTATTTTAGTCCCTCTTATATTTGTTCAGGCAGAACCTGATGGTGTGTCTCTGGATAATTTTCCACCTGCCTGTTTTGAATATCAAATGGAATCATTTAGCTGGTGAACTGGAATGGTGCCAAATTTTGCAGGAGCCTTTTCTCCTGAGTTCTGCTGTTTTTGTAACTACTTAGGCAGAATTATCCAAGCATGCTCCCGACTGGCACAGGATAAATGCTGAGCAACACAACATGAGTCGACTCTTCATATGTCAACATAATTCCATAGTTAACGTCAAGGAACAAGCTACTAGGGCTTATTTAACTGTAATTCACAGGCTCTCAAAGGACCAGGAGGGTATCTGATGTTATATGAACCTGCAGAATGACACTGGCCCGTCAGCAAAGTAATTTCAGAAACTGAAAGAATAATTCACACTATTTTTTTGCTGGATTTCTGTGCAGTCTACCCCAGTGTGCATGACAACCACATTGCTGAACATGACTGAAATCTTCTTATTCTCTTAAGCATCCTCTAATAGGGTGGAAGTAGGGGTCAATTCAGCCAGGTAATGTGGTGCTTTGAAGTAACTGAATCTATTAAGTGTTTAGCTGTATATATATGCACATTGGATAACTGGAATACTGATGTTAGGACTCCTACTTGGCTCACCTATTTGTTCCTTATGCTGTTTGATTGGTGTTAAACCTGAGGAAGGAGGCAGTGGTGCTGGCATCTGCTTTCCCTAGTGGAAAATGAGTATGATCAGCCCCATTCTCCAATGTGGTTGGTATCTCCATAGTGCAGGAATTTGTTAGCTTAAAGCTTCTCTCTAAATGGGTGACAACTCTTCTCTGATAAGCTGTGGCTGCCCTGCATGTGAGACCTCAGACACCAAATAAACAGTGCTGGCATCAGATAATTCTGTTTAGAATGCCGTGGCCTTAGAAGTACCCCATCTTTTGAAATGCAATGTTTTTTTCATGGGTTGTTTACATCTTCCTGCAGTGACTTCATGTCAACTTGGAGTGCTTCAGTGTCTATGAAAGCTTAAACCACTGATCCTAGAAAGTATTTACAGGATTTGGTTTCTTTTTCCAGGACTTTTGGGGAATGATTTATCTATAATTCTCCCTCCTGCTCCTAAAACGTTTGCTGAAGTGCTAACAGGCAAAACAGAGCTTGCAATCATTAGAGATGTAGCATTTCTGGAAAAGGCTTCGCTCGGTGGTGTGATCTGAGGGCAAATGTTGTGGTTGATGGGATAGTATTGGGAAACGGCACAGATGTTCTTGTGCTCAAGCATAAAGCCTTAGGTCCACTGGCCTTGAAGCATTATGGAGATTTCTGCTTATTCCCTTTAAAACGTTGGATGCAAACTGCCATTGTAAAGATCACGACCTTCTGCAGTTTGAGGGAAGACCTGTTATTTGGGCTGGAAACCTCTAAAGCTTAGGAAGCTGTGAGCAAACAAGACTGAAGCTGTCTGTGTGAAATCACAGAGTACATCAAGTGTAGAAGAGAAAGCATGAAAAAGCTGAGAGTTTTGAAACTGTTTATCTAAGTTTTTTTGCGTGGCCCCTCTTATCACAGCATCGAAGCACCTCCCTGATGGTAATACCTTTTATCTTCTTGCCAACACCCTCACAGGGTTCCTATCCCTATTTTACAGTTAGGAGACCCAAGTGCAGGCGCTGAGTGATATACCCAGTGGCACTTGGGGTTTCTGTGGCAGATCAAGGAATGAAGCTCAACTTTCCCGTGCCCCAGGCTAATTCCTTAACCCCGTGGGATCCTCCTGGAAATGAGCAGAATGGCTTAGCAAAACACAGCAACATGTGGAAATAATGCTCAAATGCAGTATGAGGGAGCCCATACTGGACTCTAAAAGTATAAGTATTGGCATTTAAGTCTTGGTCTTTTGGAGCAAGTTGACGCTGTGCAGTGGAGAGCTGAAGTTGGCTCTGGAACGAGCAGAGTATAGCTGCATCGAGCAAGGTTTATTAGTGTGGGTATAGCACCGTGCTGCCCAGGCTGTGCCACTGTGGGGCTGAAACAAGCTGTTCTGCTTAACGCTGGATGTGTGGCTCTTGCTGCCCATGCAGAGCAACTGGGATTTCAGGCTCTCTCATCACCTTGGGCCAGAGCTGCATCTCCTTGGCTGCTGGCAGGTCAGTGGATTCTCCAGTGCTGTTTGACCTTTCAAAGGCCCTATTCCAGGAAGCTGTTTTGCAAAAGTTCACTTCCAGGATGCATCTGACAGTTTTAGCCTTCAAGCTGCCAGTTGCCCATGAGTTACTCTGAGCTCTTGCTCCTCCGTTACTATCCCCCTCCCATCTCTTGATCCCTGCTTTTCCCATTCATCCTAACAAAATGTTCTAGAATCGCAAAATGTTGGTACAGGGGAATGAATAATACAGGGAGAGAGTGAGTACTTAGTGGGTTCAGATTATTACCTAATAACTGCCTGCTTCATTCACTGATAATGTTTAAACTATTTGAAATTGCAGCACCTAATAAATGCTACTAAATAGTGCCATGCCCATAATTTGATTGCAGTAATCCATCAGGGAACATGTTTCAAAATGTCAACATTTCTCAGCAGTTAGCTGGAAAACTAGTTCTTAGCATGAGTGTTGGGATAAGCCGGTGTTTCAGATACTACTGGGTGTGTTAGATGCTGATTCTGAAATGATGACTGCACTTTCTTTCTTTCTTACTCTGTGCTGTACCAGTGTCCAAAGCCCCTTTCAGGAGGCCAGGGTAATAATGTATAAAGAGGCAGCCAGCCTCAGCCTGAAGCCTACAGCTTTGGTTAGAAGGGTAAGTGAGGTTGCAGGATGAAAGGAAGGTGAAGACAAGCACAGGAGGCAGCAATCTCCGTTGGCTGCCTGCCTACTCCTCACTGCTGTTCACGGTGGTTTCGCTGAACAGGCGAACTGGTGTGCTGTCAGTTGGGAATGCTGTCAGCTCCTCAAAACCTTGGTTTCTGAGTGCTTGCTCTCCTATGCACACTCAGCAAGTCTCCAGTATGACCAAAAAAAATCTTTCATTGTCACTGTAAGGCAGGTAGCGCATCGCGAAGTCCTCATCTAAGAAGATCCTAGATGAGTGTCTCATTTGCATGTCTAACAAAGCCTTGGGTAATCACCAAGAGGACGCTGGACTCAGTTAAAAGACTTGGACGATAGCACTAGGTATTTGGAAAGAGGCATCCGTGTAGGGTGATTCCTTGATCTGCCTCAGATTTGAGTTTGTGCGCTCGTCTTGCAAAAGAATGTTGCAGCAGCTTCACAATGTATCTGGAAATTCCAGATTTTTGTGGAAGCCATGGGATTGGGAGCTGGGAGGTCTGGGACACCCTACAGCTTGTTTTCTCAAGCACTCTTCTGTAGCAAAAACAGTATCAGGAGTGCAAGGTCTTCCCCGGACAGCAGCAGAGGGTAGGAATAACCAGGGGCTGCTCACACAGCGGAGCTCACCAAGGGAGATCCTGAGTCCAGATCTGGCTGGCTGCTGCAACTTTGGTATGACATTATGCAAAGTCCTTTGAAGATTTCCTCTTGGCAGAGCCTGCCGTGTCATCACATAGGTAAAGCAGGGAACAGTCTAAATCTTGTTAGAGATTGTAAAGTAGTCAGAAGGCTGGCTGCAAAATTATCCTGTTGGCTATAAGGTGAGTGGTGCAGCAGAGGACTTGAACAGGCTGGCTCTGGCCTTGAGATGCAAATGAAAATACGGAAAGAAGATGGATTAATGTGTCTGGAGAATAGGTAGACAAGCAGAGTGCAGTCCTTATACAGAAAGACCCCTTTTTCTGAAGTTCCACAAAGCATACTTCCACCTGAACCACAATAATCTCTATTTCATCCCAGCCCTCTTTTAATCTCATGAGTCACAGGTATGGTTTTGCTTTTACCCACCATTGTGTATCACTGGTAACTTGTGATGTTATCCCAGGGTGACTGTCCACACCTGGGTCTGGTCATGCTCTGACTGTGGAGGTGATGGTGGCGTGGCCAGGAAACTCTCTGGGCTTAATTTCCTGCCATTCGCCCCTCACTTGGAGTGTCACATCCTCTAGGCTGATCAGTGGACCCCAGCACATTGGCCCTTAGCTTCAAAGAGACATTTTTGACACCTCAGACCGTCTGATTCCTCACCATATGCTTCTTGTTCTTACCTTTCCTGATAAAACATGTCAACAGTTTCTCTGTCCACTTTTGTTCTGTCTCTGACTGTTGAGCTCTGAGGAAATTCGATGGGAGAAATCCCATGGGCGGCTGAACAAATTGCATCACCAACTCTTTTTAATTTTGATTTACATCTCTGCAGAACAGGTAGCATTCCTTAGAAACAGGAACGTGCCTTCTTCAGCACCCCAGCCCTTTTAAAATAAAACAGGACTGAACCATTTTGGGCAAGTCTTCATTTGTAAACACTATGGCTTGCGTTTCCTTTCTGCCATCCCCTAAAATATTAACATTTTCTGTAACAGGACGTCCCTCTGCAAGTTTTCCAGACAATGTCATGTTGTGCTGGGAGCAAGTATCTCTGTGTCTTGCTGTTTGCGCCGAGCTGTTCCTCTCCTTACAGACCAAAAAGCCTTCCACAGTGCAGAGAGATGATGAATGTGCTGGGAATTCCTCCTTTTCTCAGAAAAACTCCTGTTCTTTCATCACCTCACAGGGAGATTTCAGAGGGATTACTCTGACTCGAGCTATGCCCTCCCAGCACTGGGAATCCTCTGTATTCATTATGGGTAAAAACGACCATTTCCACGGGGAATGATTTGAAGCAGGCCTTGAATGCTCCTCCTTCCTGAACCAGCTTTAATAAATACCAGGGTACAAACACAATACGCTCAGCCCTTGTCGAAAGACAGCTGAACAAATGCCTTTAAAAAGCCAAGCCTCTGCTATGGGTTTCGGTTGTGCTGTAGGTCCTGGTGGTCCCATCGCGTGGGATCGCGAGTTCAGCCGGGAGCGAACCTTGTTTCATTACAAGGTAGTTTGCTTGGGAGACACTTCAAAACCATTAAAGCCGACAATTTACCCTGCTGATTGCGCTAGCTGAGCTGCCGGCGCGTGTGTGCTTAGCGTCGCTGGACCGAGTGAAAGGCGGCTGTACTGCATAGCACAGGCACTTCTCCCTCTCCTGCACTCCCCAAGCAGGAGAGGATTTCATTTTTTCAGATACAGTCCATGTTTTCTCTCTTCCTAAAGCACGTAGCTTAGAGGGAAGTTGCCATAGCCCTGGCAGCTCGGGACCATTATAATTATTGTCGTGCAATTGTATAACATTATGTTCTTTCAGTAATCAAACCTTAGGCTGCTTTTTGCTACTGTTGCCTGAGAATAATCATAGGTCGGTATTTAAATAGTACGAATTTGGTTCTGGGTTGGTGCCTCATCCTGAGCTATTGCTGATTCTGTGGATTTGCTGCATATGCACCGCAGGGGTGTAATAGACGGCTCTTTGTGGCAGGCTGGCAGCGCTCTGTTGTGCCAGGTGCTCTGTTTCTAACAAGAGAGAGGTTTTTTTATTTTTTTAGAAGAATGACTAAATTAGCTCATAACCTGTAATCGGTATTAATTCCTTTGAATGCTCTTGAGTGAGTTATAGCTGATTACTCTTGTCTGACCCTAGTTAAGTCCATTTCTAGAAAACGCTTTGTGTGACTTTGTGTGTGCAGCTGAAAGGAATGCAGCTTTCCCCTAATTACATACTGGTAATGCAAGAGGAGACATTTCTAGTTCTGCCTCTGAAAGTATTTCCTTTGAGCGCTGATGAGGCAGTGATAGCCGTAACCTCTGAAACCGTTTTGAAAAGGAGAGACAAGGCAGGAACTAAGACAGTTTCATCACTCAGAGCCCTGCATAGATTGTAGCAGCAATTGAGCCATCAGTAAGTCACTAGGGATAACATCTTTAAACTGCTCTGTATTTTAATAAGATTAAATGGATTCAGATCTTTGCCAGCCTTTTCAAAGCCAGCGCTGTACGGTGGTCAGTAGCTCAGCCATCCCTACGTTGGGAAGCAAAGAACTGAAGATTCATTTGTTTAAACTGAAGAAGCCCCCCAACATTTTTATGTGCAGTATGCTGCCTTAGATGTATACAAAAATAACCCCCGTATAAGCAAGTCACATTTCTTAATCAGCTATGCCTATCTGATTTTTCTACGGCCTTTGTTCTCAGCTCTTTAATTTTATTTAGATCTCCTGTCAGGAGTGTGAAGGCATTTCTTACTGTAGGTGCTACAAATACAACAAATTTCCTACAGAAGTGTGTTCAGTTGTCAATACCATTTATTACAGTATTAGTTAAGGAGCTGTGGATAAATCAAAAGGATTAACATTATCTCTCAGGCAGAATAGAGGACCAGAACATTATATTGCTTATGTATCATTGATGAACAATATTTTTCCAACCTTTCATTTGTAGAAATGAAAATGGGTTTCTCTAAAGTGGGTTCTTTTCTGTGAATTTGAGCTGGTAACACAATTTTTACCATTTAATCTTTAAAAACTGTGTTTAAATCACCATTGTATTTTCTTATAGGTAAGTATTACTTCATTTAAATGTATGTAGGATGCTGTGTCAATGCATTTAACACTTCCTGAGCTGAGCGTTTCATTCATGAATTATTCTCTCCAAAGCAATCACATGAAAGGAAAAGAATATATACGAGTTTATCGCTGTTCTTGAACTGTGTTATAGATATAAAGATAATCTCGTGTTAGCTCTGGGCGAAGGGCATTTGTGTGGATATTTACTGAACCTCAGCTGACCTGTGGCAACTGCTACTCATTACAGAGCAGCAACATCCCTGCATGTACAGACCTACAATGCAGCTGGTGGTGAATATATTATTATACAGTAACCCCCCTGGTTTAACCGATCAAAGAGGTTAGGAGATGACTTGATTGTGGTCTTGGAGTACCTGTGTATGGCAGAAATTTCTAACAGGAGGTGCTGCTTCATTCTAGCAGAAAAGGTTACAGTGGAAACGAGAGTCAACTTAATTAGAGCTGGAGGACTTGGAGCAAGGAAGGCAGCTAACCTTGGAACAGTAATTCAAGGACAAGTTGGATTTTCCATCTTCTAAGTCTTTATGTTGAGTCTGCATATTTCCCTGAGGATGGGTCATAGCTCAGTCAGGAGTTATGGGCTTGAGGCAGAAACTGTGTTATACATTGTGCAGAAGGTCAGGCGAGACAGTTGTTAAGATCTCCCTGGGCCCTTAAATTCTATGGACTACAGTAAGAATTATTGCAGATTCATCATAGCTGGGCTTGAACTTGCTGCAAACATCAATTGCCAAATCCTGTATGTCTAAGATAGATACCTTATAAATGAAAAAGTGATATGGTAGTGTTGCCCTATGGCTCATTTATAACATGGCATATGGTGCTGAAGTCTTATTCTTTAGTCTATAACAAGTTATAGCATGGTTTTGGGGCTAAGCCATAGTGGGACTCAGAAGATCCTGGTTCTGTCACAGGCTTTCTATTTGATCTAGGCTAAGCTTTTCACCTTTGCTTTAAGCTAGTATTTATTTTCCTAGTATCCAACATGAAGCACTCGTGCATCTTGCAACAGGTAACTAACTGGGTATAGACCACAGCTCAAATAATTTCCAACTTTTACATATCCAGAGCTTCTGCAAGGCAGTAAAAATCCCCAGAAATGTATTTTCAGTCCTTCTGATTTTGAGCAGAACAGAAGCTGGGCAGTTTTTATTGACTCTGGCTTTAATTTGCATAATCCCTACAGTACAATTCAGTGATATTTCAGTCCCTAGAAGAGTGACATGAATGGCACACGAAATGTGCTTATTTCTTTAAAGTGCTATTTAAAAATAACTTGTCATTAGGACTGTGTCCAAAAAACACAGGATTTAAAAATAACTCCCTGTTAATGAGAGTGGATTGGCAGCAGCAGTGTTATAGGTTAGATTTTGTGCGTGTGTGTCTGTGTGTGTCCCCCCTCTCGAATAATCAGCCCTGGCCTTCTGCGATGGCAGCAGAGACATGGTGCCCTCAGTCCTACTTTATTTTTCTCTATGTCTTGGAAACTCAAAAGTCTCTCGAGACATCTTTGAAAGCTGCCTCAATAACGGCCATGAAAGCCTGCACCCCAGCAAAAACCCCAAGCAGGGGCTTTGCTGTACCAAACATATGTCACATCCATGGAGAAGGCTCTTCTCTTGCTGAATGGGTCCTGCTGTGCGTGGAAATATGAAAGATGCCCTCAAAAATCAACCTTTCAGGTTACAGTACAGATGGAGTGAGGCTGAAAATGAATTTCAGCTTTCAAGTGACTTTATGCTGTCTCCTTGATTGACTTGCCGGTTTTAATACTGTAAATTGGGGGATTGCGTGTAATGCATTCATGCCATCCTTGTCTGGAATGAAGCAGGAACATAATTTATGGGGATATTCTCATCTCAGCCTTTGAGGAATTAGCTTCAATTAACTCTGTTGGGAATTGCATGTGTCGCATGTCAGAAAGCCATCAAGTTTTCTTTAGAAATGCCGGCTGCTGTACGCGCTTCATTCTTTGGCTGTCTGAGGGGCTTTAGCAATGGATAAGGATTCAAAGCTTGGGAAATGCAGATCTGGGTGACCAAGTTTCACAGGGTTAATGCCACGCACAGATGATGGGCAGGACCGTAGCTGAATCCGTTGCAGGTTGTTATAATTTATAGCCTTCCAGCGTGGGTGAGAGAGGGTTTGGGGAAGGTGCAGTAGCTTGTGAACCCAGAGCGCTGAAAAAGCAAATACGCCAGAAGACAGAGGCTGTAAAATGAGATCTCTCTGGATAAATCTTTCTGGCATCCATGAGAATTAGAAAGGACATCCATTTCAGGCGGAGTGTGGCCTGTCCTTCTGGATCTGAGATCTTTAGGCCGAGGTCTGTGTGTCTGTGCTGCCGCCCAGTTTGAGGCCAGCCCTAGAGAAAGTGGGGTGACAAGTGTGTGGGAGCAGGGTCCCAGCAGCGTGTGGTGCTCGGGTGCTGCGGCAGAGTCCATCGTGGCGTTGTGGCACTCCCGGGTCCTGCTCGGCCTGGGGAGACTTTGCCACCATGCGATGGGCAACCGGAGGCAGGTGGCTAAGTCAGACTTTTTTAGGACAGGGAAAAAAATAAGGGCTTTGGAGAAAGAAGCTTTCTGGAAGAAGCACACCTGACTGCCTTGCTGTTTGCAAGGTGAGAGCATGCCGGGGAGCATTTTCCCTTGTCAGACACTGCAGACTCAGATGGCAGAAGCTCGCTGTCGGATTAAACCCGAGACCTGGAGTCTCTTGCCTGTGTGATGCTGCTTGTCACCCTCGCTGAGACGGAAAGGATGCATGGCCCGCCAGATTTCATTAGGCAGCTGTATCAAAATACAGTGCTGGAGAGCCGCGAGGTTCAAACAGCCCGAGCAATGCTCCCTGTGCCTTGGCTTGCCAGTGATGACTCTGTAATTCCCCTTCATTTTAAATCTGGGAAGAGTGAAGGGTGCTTATTTTCACTCGTAGCACACATTCCTCAGCACTCTTCTAATTTCTGTGCTAGTGGAGGCAGAATCAGGCAAAGATGTCTGGTGCTTCTTGAAAGCCAAAAATCCCCCCCTTTGCCCCCACAGCCCTGACTATCACTTCATTATCTAGCAGCCACTCACCAGATCAGACACTGAAGTCATTTTGTGGCGGGTGCTGGCAAACTGTTTCCCAGCGATGCGTTTATATCTAAATGGCTAATTCTCTATCCACAGCTTATCCCAAAGATTAAAAAACTAACCAAGCTAGGTCTGAGCAAATCCAAAGCAGGAATCCTAATCGGTTCTGTCGCTAAAAGTGCATTAGTATGGCACAAGAGAGAGCATGGCTTTCTTCCAGCAGATACAACAATCACAGCTCATTTGGGCGGGGAATTTTTCTACTGCTGTGTATTGACACAAAGGAGCACTTAGCTTGATAATGCCTCCTGGCTGCTGCCACGATCCGAATATTAAGAACAAATTAAGGTGTAAGATTAAACTCTGGAAGTTGTTACCTGTTCACAGTGAGGTAGCAGTTGCTTCTTTAGCTTTTTCACACCAAAATATTGGCTGTCAGCACTTGGGAGTTTAAAAATAAAATTAAGCTCCTACTTTATGCAGGAAACAATTAGGATCTCAAGTCTCCTGTAATATTGCTGCTACGGAATTTCTAATCTGCAATTAAATCTGTCATGGGCTGTAATATGACTGACTGCAATCCCCATGAACTCTAGCTTGTCAGGGCGGTTTACTCACGCAGGCAGTTCAAAGAGGCATGGATACGGCAACTCGCGTAAATTGAAAGCCAGCTCAAAGTTCGTCATGGCCACAAAAATCCCGAGGCTGGAGAGGCTGGTGCTGCTGTCCCTCATGTCCCTCGTGGGTATTACCGTGCACTGGGTCTCTGCTGCCCAGGCTGGGCAGTCTCCAGGATGGCCAGCATTGCAACTGGGGTGGCCAGTGACGATGGTCACGCCGCCAATGAGACATAAGAGTCTGTGCTGTCGTGGGGAGTGGGAAAGGAGGCAGCAATTGCCGCAGTTCCCCGAAGGGCAAGCTGTATTGAGACTGAGTTGGAGGCAAGTAAACTCTCTTTGCCTACACCTATCCTTGACATCAGTATCGACAGTCATAATTGCAGGGGGATGTGTGGATGGGATGAAAGAGGTGTCTCTTGGGTTACAGACGGTGCTGCTGGTAAATCTGGCCGAACACGGTGCCTTCATAAATGATCCTAGCGCTAATTCTATGATTCTATGATTCTAAATGCATCGTAGTCAAAACTGCAGTTGCTGTGGAACTGGAAGACACCAAGAGAAATGAGCAACAGAGGACATCAAGGCTTGCTTTGGAAATACTTAAGCTACATAACATGGATAAAAATAACCTTCTCTTTAATGAGATGGGGAGGTCGGAAAAAACATGGAGAAATTTTGCTGGAAGATCATATGAAGGATGAATTCTAGGAGACAGACTAGGTGGTATGTGCAGATGGCTTGTGCTGGGGAGAATATGAGCTGCAAGTCCTTCTCTACGGAGCTCCTCTGATCCCACCCAGCAGGTCCGTGTCCCCTCCTTGGCACTCGCCCACGGAGGCACGGTGACGAGTGGCAGGAATTCAGAGAATAGCACCGGCAACATGCTGGAGCTGGAGAGACTGATCTATGTGGCGATGCTGACAGTGAGCTATGTGCATAGCTTAGCTAAGCACCGGTCTCGCCATCGGATGAGGAGTAGGACAGAGATTAGGCAAGAGCGTGCAGTCATTTGAAAGCCTGAAGTGCTGGTGAGGAAGAAGGGATATTTTAGGTGGTGAGAGATATAATGAAGAAAACAATGGTGTGGTAAAAAAAAAAGTGCGATGAGGACATCTATTAAGGCATTAAATAGCTTTCTAAAGGGAATGAGTGGATGCCATAGTGTGAAATCTGGATACTACAGTACACAAGTGTACTGTCAGGAATTGTCCCATGATGAGGATGGAAAGAAATGAAGAAGTTTCCTCCCCTCTGCTTTCAAGGAGTGCCTTGCACCATCCTGTTCTACCCGGTGGTACTAGAGCATTGCTTGTTCTTAGCAGCTCTCTGATAATGCTGAGGGAAAAATTTTCCTTCCAAAAGTACTGAGGTGACTTGGAAAAGAGATCTCTTCTAGGTGAGCGACACATCGATTATACTTCAGTTATGAGTTTCCAGGCTGAGCTGAAGCACTTGTGACTTTAGCCTCCCCAGGGACACTGTGTCTAGATGAAATGAACTTTCTTCCCCAATTCCTTTTGGAAACTTAACCATTTTGCTCAATAATGGGCAAGAGTTGCTACAAACGCTACCAGCCACACAGTAGCTCAGCGTTTCTCCAGCGATACAGATTTGCTGAGGCTACTGGAAATGAGCAAGTCGATTGGGAAATACAGGAAATGTATGAGCATGTGGCTAGGCAGCAGCTTCGCAAATCTTGCCAAAATCTCTCTGGCTGCCTGAGCTTTTCCTCTGTATTTTCTGTCCTTTCATCTTCATTAACCTTTTATAACTCTGTCTGATTACTGCAGCTTTCCCACCATTTCCTCCCAAAATGTCACTCTAATAGCTTTGTTATGGGCAGCCAATATCAATGTTGACCATTGCAGGGTTGTTAACATCTAAGAGAGTGATTGAGATGGGATGGAGGTGCCTGTGAGCGATGCTGACTGTCAGACTGCCACCGAGGTTGCGAGGAATGCGTGTTAGAGGGGAGTGGGAGCACATTAACAGCAATCACCGTATGAAATGCGCCTCGGTGGGTCTCCCAGATTGCTGATAACGTTGTGAGAAATTCAACAGCTTCTGGAACTCACTGAACCACTGCGTAAGTTGCCAGCTTTGCTCTTTTGCAATGGATTTTTGGGGCCAAGTTTGAAACAACAATAACAAAAAAACCCCCAACAACTCAAAAATGTTCCTGTTTAAGAGTTTGGAAAAGATGCTTGTCAGCTGCTGCAGTCTTTGTGAGCCTGGGTGTGGCTTTTTTGGGTATAACTCAGAAATTTCCATTGTCTAGCAGCTAGCTAGGGCATTAAATTGTCGCGGATCACATCTTTTTCATCACACATGCACAAACCTGGAAGATTAATTATACTCCCTTTTGTAAAATGCAGTATCCCAAGTGATTAGGGAAGAAATGAATCAAGAATATGAATTTAAGTACCTAAAAGCAACACAGCCATAGCTTGACTTGAAAGAAAACAGCTGCCAGGAAAAACAGTAAGGCAAAAATGTGGAGCAGCGTCTCTGAGGCTGGGGGAGGGAAGAGGACTCAGGATGCTCCCAGAAGTGTGTTTAGACTGACCTGAGGCCCTGACACCTTCAGATGGGATTTCATCAGCTCTCTTTTACTGAGCTGGGTGAAACTTGTGTGGAGTTTCTGTAAGAGACAGACAGACTAAACTGTGGCTTTTGCAGCAGATGATATTTTCACTTTCAGTTAGGACTCAAGAAATTCTCACATGTTGGTGATTGCAGCTTTACAGCTAAGGCTCGATGAGACTTTGCTGGTGTTAAAGGGAAAAGAGGGCGTCAGTGTGCTACATCCAGAAATTTATGCAGCACATTTTGTCTTCTGCTATCCCTGCTACACCACTTCTTGCACGCTTTTGTTCTTCCCTTGCATTTCAAGGGGTGTGCGAGAGGAGATGCAGTGAGAGACGGGACCATGAACCCTCCCATCAGGGGCTCCAGTGCATGGTGGTGGTGTGCCAGTGCAAACCGCTGGCAGGGCACATTGGTTCACTGGGTGCAGCAGCAGCGGGGCGGATGCGCGTTCCTGTCTGCAGCCGCAATGGTGACCTCCAGCAGAGCAGCCGCAGCTACGTGGGTGGAAAATGTGCTTTGCTTGGTGGAGGTGAGTCATGTTGCAAGGTGCTGTCGTGTGCAGAGGCCACGCTCCGCGTTGGAGGGGGAACACTGAGTGAGGACCACAATAAATGATGAAACAAGGCCATATTCAGACCACGTCTATCTTCAGGCTGATGCTGGAGCGTGTGGGTTTGGTCCCGTAAGTGCTCGGTCTGTTTTTGTTACTACGTCTCTCTTTCTGACCTCCTGCAAGGAAAATCTTTGAAAGAATTAAAAATGGAAAAACGCTGCAAAAGACAGTCTTGCAAATGTGTGCCAGAGGTGGGAATGGGATGCTGGGGCTGTTAGCAGCAGACAAGTCATGCTGCAAAACATCACTGGGATCTCATAGTGCCTGGCCCCCTGTGCCCCTGCTGAGACCTGCCCTATTTCTTGCTACCACCAGTTCACCAACAAATGAGCCATATCATCCGCTCCTTCCAGCACCGTCACCAGCTCTGCTTTGTGCATTATGGCCAACCACCGACTCTTTGTTTTTTCCTGAACAAACTGCCACTGTTTGTCTAGAAAAGAGACGCAAACGTAGCAGAGCCTGAGTGGGAGCCATAACCGTCTCCAGACGTGCGCTGTGAGCAGGATGGGAACGAACCGTTCCCTGTGTCTGCCGAGGACAGGAAAGTCCCTGGGCTTAAACTGCAGTGAGGGACATCTAAGTCCAGGAAAAACTTTGAAGGGTGAAAAGGAGAGAGTCAAGGGAAGCAGTTGCCCAGGAAGACTGGAATTTTGGCCAATGGGTATTTTTAGCACTGAGTTGGGCAATAAACTGTAATTTGACCTTGCCTTGGGGGAAGAACTAAGAGACCACTTGAAGTCCCTTATGGCCCCATTTGCTGTATTGTACTTATTTATTTGTGTTTATGTAGCATTTAAAGGCTCTTTTTTGGGGCTTGTCAGGATCTGTTTCTGTGCACTTGCATACAAGCAAGGGGCAGGGAGTTCACAGTGTGACGGGACATATATCAGAGTGCTTATCAGTAACGATATGCAGATAACGGTGTTATAAAGCTCTCATTTTAGAGATGAGAAAGGTTTCATTGCGTTTGCATGAAAAACAGTGAGTGGGGAGAAGGACCGGAGGAAGTCCCACATTCCCTTCCCTCCCCTCTCCCACCCTCCTTTTCCCAGGGCTTATCTCACCCTGGGCTCCAGGACCGGTGGGATCCCTCTGAGAGCTGATATAACTCCCGAGAATGGGAGAACGCCAACCCAACGAGGGCCCAGGCACTCGTCCTGACTTAATGAGCTGAGGTGGCTTGGGAAAAAGTCTGGTGAGCGTCAAACCTGGGGGAGGGAGGAGTGGGGTGGCCAGCTGGAAACTGGGGGAGATGTGGGAGGGTCCCTAAGGCTTTCCTTGGCAAAACTCAGCGGCAGAAATTACTTGCCCAAGAGCATAGAAACCTATGACGTGACAGAGCTTTTTCCTCTGCATTTTCTTCTCTGAGCTGCATTCATTTTAGGAGGAATTAATGTCAGAAAACAGCATTGTCTGTCATCTTTGTCTATTTCTACACCGGTAGGTCTATTGCAATTATGCTGTGCAGTTATTCAGACAGTTTGTGTGAGCAGCCCGGGCAGGTTGTGCTCCTCTGTGAAGCTGTACGGCTCATCCCAGCAGTGCCTGCTGCCAGCTCTGCGCAGAGGTGCTGGCAGAGCTCTTGTGAAGCACTTTGGGATGGAAATCACAATCTATAATTGTAACACATCAGCCTTCTTTAACACAGAGAACAAAAAAGGAAAAGCAAAGAGAGAAATCCTTTTCTTCCTCCTGGGAGGAGCTCTTATCTGATTCCTGAAGATTGTTTTAGTGTCTGTGCTATTTTTGTAGCTCAAGTGCAGCCTGCAAAAGAGCAAGCAAGCAATGCTGAGAACCTCCGAGAAATTCATTACGAAAGTAGCAGGCCAAAAGTTGAGCAGGGATGTGGAAAGCAAACAACCGCATGCTCTGCTGCCTCTGAATTTGATCTCCCTCTCTGAAGTCCTACCAGCTGTACGGCTCCTGAGCTCAGAGACAGCTGGGCTGGAGCAAACAGCCTTGACACAGAGGTCTGCTAGGCAAGATAAAGTTTCCTGAGCATCTTTGCCCCATTGCTGTCTAATGTGTCACATTTGGAGTTCACTATCGATTTCTAGGGCTTGGGATGCTTATGGCCACCACCCTATTAGTCAGAATTAACTCCTGAGCTTTTGGGAAGTGATGGTGCTGAGGTGCAGAGTTCAACTTTTCACCGCTTTGCTGCTCTTGCTTTCCAGGTTGGCCATCTGTATGCAGCTGCCCACAGCTCCCCTGAAATGTCAGAGGGAAATAACTCAGAGAAAAGGACCCCTCTTTGCTGCTTTTCCAAAATGGTGAGGGATGCTGCGATAAACGGGGGATACTGGGCTGTTTCACTCCTGCTCACTCAGAAGAAAGGGGGAGAGCTGCCAATTTTTTTTTTTCACACAGCATCTGAGAATCTTGTGTTTGAAAATCTTGCAGAAGGTGGGGGTTTTTCCCTTTTTTTCTTCTTCTTCTTCTTTTTTTTTTTTTTTTTTGGTAATATGCAATCCAACGCACTGATCTCTTGATGTATGGCTGCTGACAGGTGCCCATCTGGTCCCCTGGAAGCCCGTCTTTCATGCCTCTTCTCCTCTAGCGTGTGAGATGGGGTGAAGCGGCGTCAGGCTGGCGTGTGTGCTCATGGCACAGCAGAGCGGCTCTGCCGGGTGTCTGCAGCTGAACGGGACACGGGATGCAAGATTGCATCTCTCCACAGACGGTTGTCATGCAACCGAGTCTGCTCATCCTTGCCGGTGTCAAAAATGTTGCTGTCTGCATTGCCTGTGCACGCAGGGAAGGGGGACAAGAAAAATGACGCTGCTGCAAAGGCAATCGTGTTCATCGTACACGTGGATGCTGTGACACTGTCTTTGTTGGGAACGAGAGATCCATGTGCTGCCAGCAGGGAAGAGGTTAAATTTTGATAGCATTTCTTTTAAGCCAGGAAAATTTGACCTCTGCCTGTTCTTTAGTTCTAACTGAATTTGGGAGATTATGACAAAGACTGTGTAGGCGTGTTCCCAGTAATTAGTTTCCAAACGATGGAAATATCATCTTCCTCAACCTTCAGTGGTTTTAGCAGCAGGAGCTGGAGCTCTGTGTTCTTGGCGCAGGAGCCATGGTTCAGCCTGGAAGCCCCCAGCTCCTGCACCCTGGTTTTCTCCTCTCGCCGGCTCCGCAGCCTCCTCACCCATGGCAGGGCAGGGTTTGCTGTTATTACGGCAGCTTGGAAGCCGGGTCAGGAGGCAAGTCTTGCTGCATCTTGCTTTCCTGCTGAAAGTGATTTATGGCATTTTGGGGGTCACGGAAAAGCCAAAGGGTGCGCACGCACTTTCCCTCCCTCTTTCTCTCTGTGTATATATAAATATATCCGAATGCTGCTACTGCTGGCTTCTGAATGTATTAATATTTGTTTAGCCCTGGATTCATCCCACCCTAAATTTGCCTGAGGTGCCTGACACTGGAGCACAGGCATCCTCGGGCTCCCTCTGTTGTCGATGGAACGAAGCACCTGCAGAAGGTGACCCAGCTCTCAGGTGAGCTCTTCGGTTAATTTGCTTCTGGCTTATTCCGTGCCCGTAAAACGCCCGCAGGCAGCCGGGAAAGGTCTGTACCCACGCGTCCTGCGTGGCCGGGAGCCTCGGCCGGGCCCCGCTGTGCCCGGTGCTGCACAGACACGGGGCAGGGAGGTGGCCCTGACCAAGGGAGCTTGTGATCTGGTGGCGCATCTACCCAGACAGGTACAAAACCAGGAGCGTCAGGTCAGGTTAGGGTAGAAGCAGAGGAGCTCCCGCTTGTCCGGATCAGCTGGAGAAGACCGAGGTCCTGAAAGCACCTGCCCCAGATACCCCCAAGCCCTGTGAGACCCCCTTGTCCGTTTGCTTCACAGTAAAGGAGAGTTGGAGGGAGGGTAGGGAGATGCCTTTGCGGAAGGCTCTGGGGTGATACCCCTGCAACGGGAAGCTGTCAGCCCAAGTCCAGTGAGCTGGTGGTGGGCCTGTCTTGCAGCTGCTCAGGGAGGGGAGCTGGCATCTCAAGAGTGAGGAGAAATGAAAGAGTGAGATGAGAGATAGGGCAGGGCACACCTTGAGATGAAAGACGTGTGGTTTGCGTTTGAGGAGTAGTGACTTTCTGTGGAGAGGAGGATTTATTTCTTCATTAACTCGGTGCCTGAACAAGTTTATCTTGAAGCACTGAACAAGTGTCATTAATGCTTCCTTTGAGCCAACAAGGCTCTTTGATAATGCCTACCCTCTTTTGACCTTTATTTTAATTTTGAATGCTACTAATTAACACCGATCATTCATTCAAAGACTAAACTGGTTGTTCCTGCTAAATGCAAAGCAAATGCTTTGTGGTCAGGAGCAAAATGGGGGCAGGGTTTTGTAGGGAAACTCCAAGGTTGCAGGACACCCTACGCAAACCAGGGACTGTTGTTTTCAAAGAGGGGAATTTCCCCTCTGGTGCTTGTGGAGTAGCTGGGAATAACACTTCTCATAGGAAGGGGAGAGAGCTCTCAGCGAATGGCCTGTGGAGGCAGTGCCAGGAGTCAGGACCATCTAACCCCTGTTTTTTAAGTTTTCTTCTGAAGTGTCTGGTTTTCAGCTCCCTTGGCAAGTGCATTTGGCAGCTGCTGAACAGCACAGTTTTGCTCTGCTACCAACCCCCTCCCTGTCATTGCTCAGAGTGCTGACCAAGGATGCGCTGCCTCTTGTCAAGGGGAATGATCCTCCATGCTCAGAGGAAGGTAGCAAGGTTCGTCTGCCCTGTGCACCGATCTCAGCCGGCTCTCCGGAGCAAACCTGCCCGCCAACCCCACCAAAAATTTTCAGACTTGCGCTGGGACGTTGCCTTCACCCAATTCAAAATACAAGCAGAGAGGGGGGGACTCAGCTGGTGCCAGGGGGTCTCTGTGGCCAGAAGACCTGGGCTGGGTTTTGGGGAGGAAGAAGGAGTTTTACCGAGGGGAGACCAGGGGCCAGGGTTTCCTTTCTCTGCACAAGTCCTACCCTGGTGTTTTATTACTTGGAGAACTAATGGAGAGTGAGAGCTCTTTATGTGAGAAGAGCTCCCTGGTGCACCCATAGTGGGGCTGCTGGTGGTGTGAAGGAGGAACTGGGCATTTGCCCACATTTCCTACACAAGCTTAGGGGACAAAACAGGATTCTGGGCTCCAGCTTAAAACCCTCCCTGTTTCATATGAGTGTGAATAACTAACCCCTGTGGCTAGGCAGATTGTGGCAAGGAGAAAGAGGCTGGGGATTTGAAGGTCCAGTTCTCTTCTTGGGTATAGCAGCGCAATCCTTGGTGCATCACAGCCGGTGGGGTCAGTCGGGTGGTATCTGCAGACAGGGCTGAAGCCCCACTGTAAGCCTTTTATGGGACTGGAAGCAACTCTACCAGGGCTTTAGTTTCCCTTCTGAGGAATGGGGCTACTGGACTTCCCTCCAGAGTGCCGGATCTCTGCCACCAAAGTGCTTTTTATCTTAGGTCTGAGAGCCCACACGGCCCACCCCAGCCCTCCATGAAGCACATGCGCCCACAGCTCTCTCCCAAAATGCTTAGCAATTTTACCAGCTTTGGCCTATTTCCTGGAAAGAAGAAGCAAATGCAGCTGAAAACTTAGCAGCATCGGCGGCCCTATTGAATGACGGGAGCCGTCTATTTTGGTCTAGTAATGACTGCACTATCTAGCAGCCTGCCTTCATTGTGGTCCTATGATATTTCTAGCACAAGCAAGGAAAGATAAAGCATCCACTGGCAATGAATGTTGAGCCTGTAACAGCTTCCAGAGCAGGCCAGCAGATATAAATACGACTTCCTAGTTTCCACACACCAACAGCTCGGCACTGCTAAACAAAACCTCTTTTCTAGCCCCCACGAGAGTTTTTAGCAGCCATGGAGCAAAATGTTTCGCACAACTCCATGTCTGCTAGAAAATCAGCCTGCCTTTTGCCATGCCACCTCAGCCTGTAAGTCCTATGAGTTTGATTTTAAGCAGCATAGCAAAGCAAGATACTTTAAACGTTTCATTCAAGAGCTCCACCACATCAGAGGGCAGTGAATGAATCACGTACATTCTTTTATCTGATGGTGTGTTTGTGTAAAATGAGCGACATGCAGTGAGGAACTTGCTGTTGCAGGGAATTTGTGTTTACATAAATCTCCAGCCCACAGAATTTTTTTTTTGCTCAGCCATTCCCCGTATGTAAAATCCTCATTGGGAGCTATTTAAAAACCATCAGCATTCAAATAGTTTACAAACTGAAGCTGGGAAGGGGGAGGAAATGCATGATTGCAAAGGGATGCAGTGTTCAGGGAGCTGATCTTATGGCTCTGCAAGAGGTTTTCCGTAAGTGGTTTGGTTTTGTTTTTTTTTAATGCAGAAAGGAGGGTGTATGTTAAATGTCCATGAAGATACCCATACCTAAGGACATCAATAGCGTATTATCTCTACTCCTGACAAGAATTAATCAATTTGTTATGCATCAAGAAAATGCTGCTGGCCTTGAGCTATGCAAGGGATCTGAAGCAGAGAAGGCCTCAGATCTGCAACGACACTTAAGTACCCCCCAAAGCCTTGAGATCAGGCTCTGAAATCCCATTGATTTGTATGATTTGGCTGACTCCTGATCCCCACCCTGGTGTCTTGCTCCAAACATCTCCTATTAAAACAACTCCTGTACACTCCATTTTGGAGGTTCTTACGCACAAGATGACACTCTTGCCAAGCCAAGCACTGCAAAGTCGGGGAATACCAGAAGTGACTTCGCTCAGGCAGCCCTAATTTCCTTTCCCTGCTCATGCTTTTCCCCTAGGTCTGCCTGGGGCAACCTGTCTCCCGCTCATGGTTTCCTTGCCTGGTCCTGCCATTGCATCCTACCCAAATCCAGGTTTTTCTTTCCTCCATATGCTTATGCTTTCCTGAGCAAAGTTAAAAAGGGAAAAAAGACCTCATCAAATTTGGCAGAAGGCTTATTCCTGCTACAGAGACTCACTCATTTCCCACCCCTTGCTTCCTGCAGCAGGGAAGTCCAAAGAAAAGGCCATCAGAGTGCCTTAGGGTGGGTTAAATCAGGCAGTTTTTCCAACCCTGTGTATGAAGCAGGTGAATCATTGTCTGCAATAACCAACAGTTATTCACCCTCACCTCAAGAAGATGCCGTGTGCAGGGAGCACCATCCAGGGCACACGAAAACAGGGTTTGTGACTTGGAGGTGTCCGGCACCCTTACGGACCAGCAGCCTAATGCCATGGCTCTATGCTTTGCATGGATAAAATCGGTGATGCTAATCTGTGCCCTGGCGCACGTTCATGCCCTGGTTCTCCTGCCGCAGCACAGATGCAATGGGCACAGCAATGCACTCGTCTCCCTAATTACCCTCATTTCCCTCACATATCTTTTGTATCTCATTCCCATTAAATGCAGGAGTGGCAGAGCATGTGCCGTGTCGGCAGCAGGAGGCCAACGATAACATCCAGCATGGGCATGGGAGTCTCCTCTGCCTCTGATGCCCCTGAAAAACTGCAGATTGTTCCCAGAGTTTTTCCCTTCCTCACTCATGCTGCAACCAGGGGCAGAAGCCATGTGCAAAGTTTGCAGCTATAAATGCTCCTGGTGAGCACCGTGGTCTAGTATCTGACCACAAAGGGACTTGTGCGAAGTGACAGTGGCAGGAATCCAGAGCCCCCAGTGCGGTCGCACCCCTGCGTCACAGGAAAGCTTTTCTCTGGGCAGCCCCTTGCCTCCCAGCTGATCACTAACCACCACTTAACAACTCTTTTCCTCCTAACGAACACAACAGCAGTGGGAAGCCTCCAGTCCTGGGGCTTGCTTGCTTTGCGAGTGAGGCTGACAGCGTGGCTACAACAGATGGTCTAGAAAATCCCCTTTGATGGAGCAACTCTCCCCCCACAACTCGCTTGGGTGTTTTTGCAGCAGGGAACCTCTGCTCCTGCATTACCAATGGAGGACAATGCCAGTCCCATGCTCCTTTTCTGGTGGTGTCCCATGCACTCACTTGGAGGGTAGTCCTGCCACAAGGAGCAGTTCCTTTCCCAAGCCTTATGCCAGGTTCAGCCTAGTTCTGGGAAAACCCTTTGGCTCGTACATCACTAAGTGCTGGCCTGGAGCCTTTGCAGGATGCTGAATACATCTGGTGCTGCGTGCGTGGGTTTCAATTATGGCGTGTGTGGGTTTCAGTTATGGTGGTGATAGTTTATCATCAGCTACTTAACCCTGCTTTAGACTAGCATGTTGTACTGCCCCAGGTTACTCTGTTCACTGGGATTGCTGCAGGGAATAACAGCTTGTGCACACAGACATCATTAAAGGCAAGCTCGTGTGTGCAGCAATATGCAATAGCTGTGTTGCACTAATAAGTTGTGCCTATTACTCACATTACAGTGGTGCTCGAGCCTCTGGCTGGGTTTGGCGTGCCTGGTGCCGTGCAGGTACTTGGGAAAGAAATTTTGACGTGCCATAAGCAGTAGGTAGTTTGCAATGGGGTTTTGTTAGGGCTTTGTGGCATGGGTGTCCATGAGCTAATCACTGCCCTACAGAGGTTTGGCTTGAGGTTTTTCTGTGCCAGGAAGGAGGTTGCTCAAATGCTGATGAATGCTTGAGTTGCGGCAGGATGGAGCCTCTGTCTGCTCCTGTTGCAGGGGTCCTGACTCTCCTCGATGGGCTGGGAAGGAGGGAGAAAGCAGAGATGCAAAGAGGACTTGCTGTGCTGGGAAGAGATCTTTTTGGTGGTGAGGCAGTATGGTGACTTGTTGGGCAGAACAGCCCCAGTCAGTGCATCTCAAACTTCACCCCTTTGAGGTTGGGCTGCAGGTTTGAAATCAAATTAGGTAGAAGGCAGCAGGGGACCCTCCCAGCAGTGGTGCAAAGGAGGTGGGGACAAGAGCAGGAGCAGTGAGGAGAAAAGAGGGAAGCAGTGAAAACAAAAAGGTTAAGCTAGGTTACTCCTATGGATAGTTTTGGGGCGCTTGTTTTCACAAGGATCCAGCCAGAGACATGCCTTGGCAGATGCTTTGCACTGTGCTCTCTGGCCTCTCTACTGGCTGCAGCCGTCTCAGCAGTATCTCCTGCAAGCTGTAGAGAAGAGAATCCGTTTCATCCCCAGCAACAGGTGATTCATCTCTCAACCAGGCTCCTTGTGTGTCTCCCAGACACCCCACTGGGAGTGTGGATTCGGCAAGACTGGGGGTCAGCCCAGCCTTCTCCAAAGTCAATCTTTGGGTCGACGCATCCAGCCGGGAACACAAGAAGTGTTGCAACAGCCTGAGAGCAATTAGGGGTGAGGACGCCAAGGAATGTGCTCAACACTGGATTGCTCTGTGCTGGGGCAGGGGAGGCGTTTATAAAAAAAAACAGCTTGGATGAGAGCCCTTTGCTTGAAACAGGAGGGGAAGCAAGCCTTGGAATATTGAAGAATGTAGATTTTCTATTTGCCTCGCAAAACAAAAACCAACCCTCTCCCATAGTGTTTCCACAGCTACGCAGATATAAACATACGAATTCCAAGGTTACTTCTGATGGATTTCTTTAGTGCTCAGAACAGGCTCTTTCTGGAGTCAAAGCACTACTAGGAAAGGCTTGTTCCAGCAGGAGTGCCCTCAACAGTGCTATTTATTGAGGCAAGGCCTTTATTTTGCGATGAGCTGTACTGAGCTGGAAAACATGAGGGCTTGTGATTTCAGGGACTAATCCGCTTGTTCAAATTGTGGCAGGGAAAGCAGATATTCAGGGCAATTTTAAAGGCTGGAGCAGCTGGGTCATAAATAACCCATGTAGAACTGAGTCTAATTTTTCCCTGAACAGGATGCTCCTGCAGTTGCGACAATTAATCACAGTGATCAGTGTTTCTGTACAAGCACTTCCAGAGAAACTGAAATGATGGGTTCTTGCTCTTTCAAGGGGTCGAATCAGAAATTCAGTCTGGAGGCTTAACACTTAGTCAATACTTCCCCAGAAACAGATGATACTGGAAGAGAGAAATTATGACGTGGGAAATGTCTCCTGGACTTGCAGTCCGAAGGCCGCAGCTGGGATTTCTTGGAAATACCTTTGCAGTTGCTATGGCATTTATTGTGCCTATAAAGGATCTTCCAGGTAATGTTCCTTGACAGTATAAGTACTAAGTACAAAGGGAAGCAGGTTAATTGGATTTCTTTGAAAGGCGAAACACAAGAGGACCCAGGCTGATAAGGAATTGTAGCATTTCCACAAAGGTTCCCAGCTGAGCATCTCGAGGCTCACTTATACCAGGGATGCTATTGTGCACTCCTGCCTGAGCACTGAGTTCTCAATTTGCTGTTGGCAGGTAGACAGAGAAGAAGAAAATGCTGCAGAAGTGGCCATTTTTCTCTGCGTAACTCCATGAAAACTATCTCAGAGGGGGCTGGTGGACCGTCCCAAGGATGGCTGCATAGCAGGCCTGAGGCCGAGCATGAGCAGACAGGGATGCTACATGCTGGGTGTAAGAGGTTGGCCATAGGGACACCTTTATGTGTTCACCGTTGTAACGAGCTGGTCAGTGCTGCTGGACTATGTGCTGCTTGGCAGACAACAATCCAGGTCAATGCCGCCTGGATTAATGCTGTCCGCTCGGTGTTTTCATGTCCTGGACCACCAGACCTGACTGCTCAAGCTGTGCTCCTCCAGTCCTCGACCTTGCACAGATGCATGCCTTGGGCTCTACACTGAGCCCATGGATCTTCTGTGCCACCTCCAGCATGGGGTTTGCATGGGCCTGTTGGGATCCGGGGCCGTCTGGAGTGGAATCAACTGTGGGGTGTCTTGTTCTGCTGTCTGGTTTTGGGATACTCCTTCTCCTGAGCGCCTTGAGGCTGTGTGGCTTTCAGGTGTGAGCTGCCTTGGCACAGTGCTCTGGCTATCAGCAGGGACTGGTGATACTGGGGAGGAAAGAAGTGCAGAGGCATCATTGCTGCAAGTGTTATCCTGGGATCTGGGAAAAAGTTTACTGCTTTTATCCATACTTCTCTTATCTGAACCATCCTGGGTGATCGTGGAGCAGTTCCTGGAGTCCTGACTTTCCTGATCAGGGGATGCTGCAAATCCAGGCTATGAGGGGGCAAAGATGCCACCCTTGGTCTTGGGATCAATCCTGAAGTCTGCTCCTGGCTGGAGAAGAGGCTGGTTTGCTTTGGGTGAGTTGGTTGCAGTCTTTGCTGGGGCCTCCTCCTCTGTCAAACACTGGCGTGCTCAGGGAGCACTACTGCATGTCAAGGGGCTGGAGGAAGGCTTGGACCTTTATTTGGGATTTTCCCACCCTGCCCACCCACTGCGGTCTGTCAGTTTAATTTTGTCAGGCAGTGATTGCCTCCCTCCAGGACTGATCGTATCACACAACCGTGTGTCACCCAGGCAGGATAGGTTAGGATTTATTATCATGCTGGTCTCTCCAAGAGGCCATATTTTACAAGCCTGAGTCAGGAGAAGGGGGGAAGAAATTTCTCTTCTCCCTAGTTGTGAGCCCACCCACAGGAGCCTGCAGCAAGGCAGGGGTAGGGAAACTGGATCCCACGCTGAAGGCACCTCCTCAGCTGGGTTCTCATCCTCAGATCTGGTATGTGAATCTGAGGAAAGGAAATTTCTGCCTGAGATGCCTGCACTGTCCTGAACCTCGGGGCCACATCAGCACCCTCACCTGCCTTCAAATCCTGCTTTTGAAGGGAATAGGTGTGCAGCCCTTGTGAGCATCTACTGAGGTTGCAGATGTGGGATTTTGGCCTGTCAACTTCTGAGAAGCAGAAGAGCTGTTGTTAATGGCACGAGAAACAGGGAGCTCCCATTACCGTTTGCCCCGTGCCATGTCTCTCCTTCTGCTCTGGGATGCAGCAGATGAAGTAATGTGTGCCTTGATAATCCTGGCACACATAATGCTTGTATAAAGCAGACCCATGTGGGTGAATTAGCACGTGGAGTGAAGAAAGCAGTAAATAATCCCTATATAAAAAATGAGTTTGTTTTTTTTTTCTTTACATGCCAATGTTTTTCTTTAGAAGCCCAATAATCATGTCCATGATTGGGATTTTGCATCCTACTGAGAGCTATCAGTTTTGATTAGCACATTAAGTGCCTGCTGAAATTAAAGTTGTCAGCAGTTAAAAGATGACCTGAATGATGGCACAAGATACAAACTTTCTAAGCAAAATCATCTTTGTGAATGAAATGAGATGGAGAAAGGTCTTGTTTTTCTCCCAGGAGCATGTGCAGGACTCTGCGCATATTTCTTGCTTCTTCTATCTGCTGTAGTTTGTCTTCCTGTGGTGACCCTCAGATCGCTTGGTTGCCACGGGACTCCAGATGGACATTTTCACAGCCATTAATTGAATATTGATATGTGACACACGCTTCATGGTGAAGCTCTCCTGCCTTGACCCTCCACCTGACTTAAAGGAGAGAAGCACAAGGCATGAAATATCTCATTACCAGAGCAAAGGTAATCATTCGTGTTGGCTGAGGGGACTCTTGTGAGCAGCCTGCCGGGCTCCCATGTGAAGGCCAGGTCCTCCACCACTGCTGGAGACGTGGGAGGCCCTTTTGCGGCTTCTCTGGGGGTGAAAACATCAAGAAAGGACAATTACGTCCAATTGCTCCAGCCCACATTGGCCGGTTTGGGCCTGTGGGCAATGTTGCTGAGCTGGCAGTGAGCAGCAGGTCGTGTCACTGCTTGCTCTTTGCTGGCCTCAGTTTTAACTTGTTCAATCGTCATGGCCGCAAGCAAGATGAGAGGGTTTTGCGGGCACGGCATGCGCCAGAGCTGCACCGCCTCTGCCCAGCCCCACCGCGGCCAGTCCACTTCTTCATGATTGTCACCGTTCAACTTCTGTAGCTCCAGATTTCCAGTTTGAATGTCTTCAGCCCAAACCTGCAGCCGTGTGACATAATTCTGCCACTGCTGTTTGGGAGAGGCTCCAATACTGCAAAATATATCTTCTTGCAATACTTAGGGGCCTCAATGTTGGCACCTTTGAACTTTCTGTCACATTAGCCGAGCAGATTGACTTTCTAACCTCTCACTCAAGACCAGCATTCCCCCTTTATCAGAGCTCTTCCCTGAAGCATTTGTAGCTTTTCAACTTTCTTTTTGAAGTGAGAACCCCAGGCATGGATGTGTTTTTCCAGCAGCAAGTAGTGAAGGGGCTGTTCTCCCTCTTGGCACCCCACACGTATCCATGTCCCAGGACCCTGTTTGCTCTCTGGACTTCAGTAACAGGAGCTCAGGGGACACCACCAGTCACCAGCCAGGCCCATGTCTAGTGGTGCAGTAGAAGTTAAACACTATTGTATTAGGTCTTGCTGGGATAGAGTTAAGGCAACCCACCACAACTATTTAGTTTTGATGGGTCTGGGGCTATGCTTTTTTCTGGTGATGATGTTCAAAGAAACAGTCCTCCAATCTGTAGATGTTACCTCTATTCCTCAGTTGTTGATCCTGACTTTGAACTAAGTCACCTTAAAATAAAAACCTCCTACTGGCTTCAGTGGGAGAAGAGCCCAGCTGACACATTTGCATCTGACAATGCCGTGGCAGGTTTGGCAATGCTGCATTACATTACTGACCCTAAAGTGTCTGTCTTGGCTTATGGGCAATGATATAGACTGAGTCAAGTCTGAAACTTGATTAATGAGAACATACACTACAGGAAAATGGCTTCAGCATTTGCAAGAAGACAGACAGCCTCAGGCATTTTGTGGCTTTTGACAGCTGGGAGCC
>JAVJGG010000040.1:16738030-16766811 GCA_035590195.1 Aviceda cuculoides | reverse complement strand
TGGGAGCCATGAATGTCTGTTGTCTTTTTAAAAAAAAAAAAAAAAATCCGTAGAATGAACACATTCAGCAAATGGAAAAAAAAAAAAAAAGGAAAGAAAACATTACTCCCGGCTGGGGTGAGAAAAATCAAGTCTATCAGCGAGATTCTCTCAGTGGCTAAAAGGCAGCTTCCTGGGTTTTGATGTTGGTGGGTTCATTCCCTGCATTCCTCCTTTCTTTCTTTGCATAGCTGGTTAAGTTCTTCTTTTTTGGGGGTCTTCGTTCAGGAAAGACATTTGAGCTATGCTGTAGATGGAGAATTTGCAGCCAAATTCCCCTGTGAGCACAGTGCATGGACTGGGGTGCTTGCAGTGAGCAGAATGCTCTCTGGCAAGGTGTGAGATTCCCCTTTGAGATCCAGAGGAACCATGGGAGGACAAAGCAGGAATTTGCGAGTACTGACCCAGATTCACTGTGTGGGATGGGAGGATGACTTCTCACTTCCATCAGAAGGAGGGGACCCATGGTATTTGTCCCTCAGCATGGTTGCTAGTGCCTGCCCACACAGCCAGACAGATGCTGCTGCGCTGGTTGCATCAGTTTGCTGGTCTTTGCAGTCAGGAATGCAAGGAAATTACTTTATGGAATGAAAATATAGTTCTGGAGAATATGACACAGCACATGGTGAAGGTATTTTGCAGGTTGGAGCTGGCCAACAGATCGTGTATTTGGTGTGTCTGCTTTAAAATTAATCATGTGTTTGAGTGATATCCTGATTGGGGATGCTTTCCTGAGTTTGGGACATAAAATGCAACTTTAGGGAAAACTTCCTTAATCCAACAAATAAATCTGTTGCAGACGTATGGGTGTTTTCTGTTGTTTTTCATGGAGCTCTTTATAGCTTTCAGATGGGACACTCCCAGCTTCCTCCAGAAATTTCACTTGCAGTGAGTTCAACTTTTGGTCAGCACTGAAAATCCATGAAGAATATCGAGATGTTCAGGGCCCCAGATACAAAAGCCAAGAAGGACTAGCAACACTTAGTAGTGATTACATTTGTTTCCTTTCCATAGGAAAGGATTGATTTCTGTGTTAAAAGGAGTGCATTTCTTAGAGAGCAGGCAGCATGACCGATGACCATATTAATGATATGGGATTTCTTCTCTAAGATGTGGGAATAGGCTGGAGACTATCCCCCTCCTCTTCCCTTACAAAAGGGGAAACGGAGGCTAATTTATAAAGATAGACTGCAGTGTGTGATGGCTGGCAGAACATATGACTGATCACTCCATGCATGGATATTATATTATTAGGTCTCAATAATGGGTCCCCGAGGTCCCTTATATCCCAGCCTGGGGACAGGTCCCTCCGCTGCTGAGATTTGCTGTGTCTCCCACAGCCGCTGGTTCTGCTGTCAGCCGGACACCCCTCCTGAAGGTCTTTCTAGTGCCTGCCATTGACTTTGAAGAACAGATGCCTGTTTTCTCCAAGGTCTGTGGGACGTGCGTGTGGGTTTGAGGGGAGCGATCCCTTGACCCCGACAGCATTTGTACCAGCGAAGCCTTTGCTGACTGCCCAGACGTAGTGCAAGAAAAGTGGGGCCAGAGTCTTTGCACCCTGAGCAGGAGGCAGAGGAGAGCTGGCAGGGCTGTGAGTGGGAGGCTGAGACCGTAATTTTCTTCCTCTGATCTGCCTTGCTTGTAAATAGGTATTTCCAGCATGCAGCAGTGGTCTGTACATAGGATACATCAGCTGTATGCCGGTTCCCCCAGGAGTGGGTTCAAAGTAAAGGCAATGCTTCATCAGAAAGCTAATTGAGGAACTGAGTCTGAAGTCTGGTTGCAGAACAACCTGTGTTCTCCATCCTATTTGATTTCAATTCGGCTTGCCTGGAAAACTCAGATCTGTGCATCTGTGTGCCAGCTATGTTCGCTTCCCTGTGGCACCACACAGCTTACTGCAAATTATCGAGATGATGCTCAGGGCGGCCCTTTCTTGTTATCCTTTGGTTGCTCATATTTAATATTTGTAATAACCTGTGTCGTGTTTCCTGCAGTTGTAGCCATGCATTTCACTGGCAAAAGCCAATGTTGTTTAAAGGTGAATTTTTTTTTCCATTCTGGGAGGGAGATTTTGCTGCTTATATATCAATATGATGGCTTGCAGTGTTCTGGCAAGCTGGAGAAAGGAGATAAGAATGAAAGAAATGCTACATTTCATGACCCAGTGGCTTATGCTCTGTGTGCTTCACTGTGGACATTTAACAATCACGAGAGAAGCTCTTCTGTGCCCCTTAAAATATCCACATCTTTAACGTAAATGAATCAGAACCATTTTTTCATGGTTGGGTCATGCGACTCCAGAGTCAGAGGGGATAACAGTGGGTATATTGTACGTATTGATGGAAAGAGAGAGCCCCGACGCTGGAGCAGACACTTAGTACAAGAGAGACATAATGAGACAGCTAACTAGCCTCATGTGTTTTATTTCTGTGTTACACTTGGTTTCTTTTCTGAATGCCCCTGAAATGAGAGGTGACTTGTGCAGGTCAGTAGGATGCTGAGCCCAGGGGTGGGAGGTGGATCCGTTCTCAGCTCTGCAGCTACCTTGCTGGGTGCTTTTAAGTCCATCTTTTCCCTCTTTTTTCCATCCGAGCTTTTCTCTCTCGCCCAGCCATATCATAAGTGCTCTGGGGCAGGGATCATCTGTCCCTCTGCAGTTACTCCGTGCCTGGGATCATGGGTATTTACTCTCCTCTCTGCTATTTCTGTAATATAATCATTATGCGAGTCCTGACTTATGCAAGCACATGAATCGGGGGGAGGATGGGGTTCTGGCTGGTGCATCTGCTTAAGGAGAAAGAGGACGGGGCTCGCAGGTGTCCTTCCTTACAGACCCGAGCCTGCCTCCCCTCCCCAAGCCAGGTTCACTGCTTGCTTGGTACGAATGGGCAGGTTGGGTTAGATTTTGATAGCTCCTCCACGTGGTTAGGATCTACCCCTCTGACAGGCTCTGGCAGACATCAGCTTGCCATTTGCACCAGAGATGCTGTGTCAGTACTCAGTGCTATGGAGCAAACCCAGAATTACAGCGGAGGGAAGGAGCCTGTGAGCCCCATTGCTCCTGGGTGGAGGTGACACTTGCAGGGCTTCTGCCCCAACCACAGCTCGGCCCTTTTGCCTGACCAGGGAGATGCCATAAGGAATGGAAATACAGTAATGAAAATAGGAAATTCAGACAAATGCCATTCTTGGAGGAGCGAGTAGTGGACCCCACTAGTTTAGACAACGTGGTTGCTGCCTTGCTTTGTATCCCATCCCACACCCTAAAGGGGTGCTGGTCTCCTGCAGTTCCCTGCGTGGCTTTCTGTGCTTTCAGGAGCTTGCCATGTCCCTTAAGAAGAGCAAAGCGTTTTTGCTCAAGGTCATGCTTTCTGTGCGACAGCAGGAGAGGCTGTGTAAATGAAAGGTTTGCATAAAAAAATGGGAAAGGTAGAGCCAGCCTGGAAAGGACTTTTTTGTCCTGGGCAGCTCACTTGCATATCACAAAGGAGACTTGTCTGTGTCTGTGGTGATGAGTGTGGCAGGGCCAAATCCATGGGACATCTGGGGCCAGCTCTTTATGCCAGTGATAGGTAAGAGACTCTGAAGTATGCTGATGGTATTATGAAGCTGTGTGTGAATTTTCATTATGCCCTCCATGGATTTCATGCTATCAGTGTGCATGGCTGAGATGCACATGCAGCCCTCCAGCATACTGATGAGCCCATGACATTAGCATTCAGCGCCAAAAGCCGGAGCTGTTAGACGAGGAATAATGGTGTGAAGGGGAGAACTGATAAATGATTAGGCTGTATTACAACATTGGCAGTGCTGACCCAGCTCCCTTGCGAAGGAGATTTACCAAGTACCAATTCAGAGCCTTAGCACTGTAAATAAGTGACTGTGGAAGACACATGTGTTTTGGGTGTGGGGTTTGTCACTGGGGAATTTGCAGAGAGGGAAAGGAATGATTGACAAGGGGATAGAAAAATCACCAAGTCACAGGCTCCTCTGTCTGTCTGCATGCACATGGTTTCTATTAGCAGGGCATGCAAGCACCCGCCCCTGCTTGGCACAGTATTTGGCACAAAATTAACTTAAAATTAGGCTCAGGTTTAGGTGCTTTTGTTGAGCTGGGCCCTAACTACATGATCACATGTAGCACTTCGGGCTAAGAGTGCAAGGGGACTGCTGGCAGCTTGATGCGTTCCAGATGTTTCAACTGGAGGTGAAATTGCCCTTTTGCCCTCTGAATTTGGGTTAAATCGCTGGGGTCGGGCTTGCCCAAGGTGTTTGGTGTAGGGGCAGGTGCAGCGTACAGAATGAAGGTTACTGTGCAGGAGTGCCCTGCAGCTGTGGGAGCCACAAACAGAATTCATGGGTAAATTAATTTAAACAGGTAACGACTTTGCTCTTGTGTGTTTTGTTTAACCTTCGCTGCAGTTGATGGTTTATCTAGACCTGTGGATAAACAAAAGAAAAGCCCAGAGGCTAAACCAATGTGATGATTTTTGTCTAGTTTTCAAACAGAGATGATTTATAGTGGGCACAAAAATATGAGTGAGTGGTTATGCTTTTTAAAAATAAATTAAAGACAACATTTGGAATTAATGGTGCACATGACCTAGCCAACTTATTCTGAGCACTTTTTCTGAGAACAATAGTGAGGAACAGCCTCTGTTTTTATGATTAGCTGAAAATGGTTGCGAACGTTTCCTTGACACCAGAGGCAAACGTGAAGCATCATGAATTAATATTTGCAAGGTGGCATTCTGAGGTCTGAGCTCAGCAGACCCATAATAAAACAAGAGGCAGTGATCATTACTTTTGTTTGCGAAGCTCAGGGTAGGTAGTGGCTGGGGAGCAATCTCTAAAATTATCTCGTTGCAGTAGATGTAATTGGGGAGCAGGCATGGGGTTTCCAATGGAGTGGATTCACACCCTCTTGGTGAAGCAGGAGATAGAGAGAGGCTCACCGGTGATATCTATCACATGCAGCAGACATCTTTGACAGTGATCTGCACTGCGGCAATTTTCCCTTGGCCAGGCGATCATTTCTTGTCAGCTCCAGCTGTTACCTGGAGGACCCCAGTTATCAATTACTTGAGGGCGTTCTCCCCAGCATCGATTATTTTATTTAGCTCCCTGACGAATCATTCATGTAGGCCATCTGAGCCTTGGAGACCAACCTCTAGTGGGTGTTACTGAGCTGTGGCCAACACCAAGTCATCTACCACAGCTTCCCAAGAGGCAGGAGGTTCCCGTGGGTCACCTTCCCCCTTGCGAGGGTTCTGGAAGGAACCCTCACCCCCCCTGCCCACTGCAGGATTCTCCCGGCCACCTCGTCTGTCTCTTTTCAGAGCCACCACGCGAGTGCCAGGCGGGAGGAGGAGAATGTGACTGTCCCACTGCCCCAAACAGATGGTGTGGCAGAGCTGTGCCCTGGCCTCCGACAGCAAACACCAGGCCCCATTGTTTCCAGGGCCCCAAGAAAATAGATGGGTGACACACGGGCAGCTGCAGAAAATGTTCTCCAGACTGTGCTTGTGCAATGGATTAAAAAAGAAAGAAAGAAAGGGGGAAAAAAAAAAAAAAAAAGACTAGTTATTCATTTCTGTTTAATGATGAACAGTTCCTGTGGGGAGCACTGAGCCAGCAGAGGAGACGGTCTGGAAGCAGTAGATACACATTGCAGCAAGATCTCTTGATTCGCCTTATTTTTAACCCAGGGTCCACAGGAGCTCAGCGCCTCCCTGTTCAGCGCTGCTTGCTCCTAATCAGTGTCCTCAGGCATAAAGGCAGAAAAAAGGACCAATGCCACTAGGTGAACCCATTCCCACCTCATCCTTGCAGAGGAGCTGCCAGCAAGGAGCTTGTTGATCTGCAAGCCTGAAACACGGATGACTTTTTGAGCAACGCCACCGCCCACAGCCCTTGTGTGCAGCTCCAGTTGAAGCAGTTGGAGGAGGCACCGGGCTCGTGCTGAGCACAGCCGCTTGGTACCCACCTCCTCTTAGGCCATCAGGGTGGCAAACACCAGATCTTCAAACTATTTAAACCACCCTGCCTTGCTGTGGATGCAGTGGGTTTGGGGATGATGGTACAAAAACTGCTCTGCCCACATGATGGATGCAGAATAAGCCAGTGCCTGGGACCAGGTCCAAGGAGCAGACACCTGAAAGCGGCAAGTCTGGATGGGAGGATTTCCAGTTCGCTTCAGATACTGCAGTCAGCTCGTGTACATTTGGCTCCTTCTCAGCATAATACAGCCCTTCAGAGCAGAGCGAAAAGATCCAACAGAGTGAAAATCTTTGAAATAGGAAAAAGAGCAAAAACACAGCCTAGGGAGCCTGCATGAAAAAAATAACCAAACAGAAGGCAGAGAGGAAATGGGAAGCAGTGGATGATATGTTACACAACATACAAACCAACAAGCAATATCTGCAGGTCATCCATTCCTCTGAGCCTTGGAGGGGACATAGGTCCTTGGGTTAAATTACAGCAGTCCCTCTCCCCCAGCCTCTATTATTTTGCCTCCAAATGCCCGGCATCAACAGTGACAAAAGCAGTTTGCAAAGTCTGACAAAAATTTTGATTTCCCAGAGTTTTGCCAAACCTTGTTTCAAGCATAAAGTGCTCTGGCTGTTCCTCCTCAACTCAGCACTGACCTTCCAGCTGCTCCGTCCCCCCCTGCTCCGAGGGAGAGGTAGAAATGTTCAGTATTAACCAGCACGCCGCCAGCCCTTCAAAGCCGTCTTCCTAGCGGTGCCCCTCGATTATTATTTTTATTCCTTTTCCTCAATGTGTTGCCTTTAAAGTGAGATTTTCTTTGGTTTGTAATATTTCACACTTAATATTTCCTTTGGGGCTGGAGGGCTGTGGAAAGGGAGCCATGGGGGAGCGCTGACAGCAGCCTCTGAAGGGATGTCGTCAGCCTTTTTGGGCAGCCACGCAGCAGGGAAGGTTTGCTGGCAGCACGCAGCGAGTGCATCGGGATCCCACCCTGGCACGGGGATGGGGCATGGAGCAGATTCAGCTCCTTTGGTCGTTCTTTGTTTTGCAGATGACAGACTAAATTGTCTACAGTGAGGCAGTTATCTTAATAAAGATAATTTCAGCTTTGCTGGGGTGATTGAAAAGAGCTCGCAGAAAACAAGAATGTTTAGCGGTGACTAATCTTTGCAGTTCCTATTTATTTACTCACTGAGCATCGAGATGGGAGTTGCAAAGCGGAAAGCTCTGAGATGCTGTGGGTAAATCAGGGGAATAAACAGATATCCTCCCTGCTTTGAATTGCAGCTGATTATCCAGCTTGTTGCTATGTCTGCTCCCCCTGCAGCTTTTTTCTTATTTTCTTTTTTTTTTTTTTTTTTTTTCCCCTTGGAATTTTGCTGACAGAGGAAACTACTGTCAGGCCACCTTGGATTTCATACAGCCACGCTGGCTTGTGCAGCAGTAATACAGATGGAGAGGACACTTTTGCTGCTGCACCGAGTGGGCTGGCCAGGTTTGGCAGCGCTGGAGATCTAATGAGACGCTCTCAGCATAATCCCAGACCTAACGAAAGGCAGATGATCTGCCTCAGAGTGTGTGGTCTTCGATGCTAACAAGGCCAGGTATTAGGAGCTGTTGTACGGCATGAGGCACCGCTGCAGCGATTGCCTGGTTCGCTGCCTTCGCTGCGTTTTGGGTTCATTTCTGCCAAGGACACCTCTGTGTGTCCTGCGGAGGGTGAGGAGCTTCATGAAAGCTTCTTGTCAGCTTTCCCCATGACTTGCTTGGATTTAGCCCAGTTCCATCTCCTTAGAAGGACAAGAGGTGGAGTGAGGAGCATCTCCTGCACTCCCGCTGCAGCAGACATGAAGAAGAGGACACAGGTGTAGAGGCAGGGTCCTGCCTGCTCCCAGCCAAGCCTGAAGTTCCTCAGATGCATACAGAGAAGGGAAGATGTGACTCAAAAGGGAGTGACAAATGTACAACACTGAGGTCTTTGCTGGCATCTGCCAGGCTTGTTCTTTCTTTCCCATTCTTGGTATTACGGTAGTGTTCAAAGTCCAGACCTGGGAGATAATGTGTCCTGCCTCGCTCAGACAAATTAGACCAACAGGCCTGCCCCAAAGAGCCTACATCTTGCCTCGGATAGAGGAGCTGTGCTTGTATGCAAGGCTTTTTGGATGTGGGACACCAAAGGGGAAGAATCTTCTTCAAATTATGTAGGCAGCTATGTGACTAATGAACCTAAAGTCTGCTGAACAGCCTGGCATCCCTTACTGTAACAGCCTGCAAATCATTATTGGTATTTTTAGGTCCCTGATGAATCTAACAACCTAGCTGGGGTGCCTAAGTCACTACTGAAAATGGGAATTTGGTTTTTTTAGTCACACCAACAAGATTCATTTTAACTAGCCCACTCAGGTAACGGCCAAGCATTTAGCTGAAGCAACTTCTCAGAGCTGACTGTGTGGCTGCAGGAGAGGGACACATGGCTAGAAGGTGATTTTTCTCTTTCCAGGATGAGTGCCCAGGTTAGGATAGACACATTACCTGCTAGAGAGGCTTGTCTCTGCCCTTTGATGACTTAGGAGCCTTGAAGAGTTCAGTCATCTCTAAGTTGGGTGCCTAGTGTAAGGCATGCAGCTTGTAGGTGGATAAAATTAGATAAAATGAATCTTCCACATAGACACTGCTATAAGTTTTACCCTGTGTTTTTAAATAGTTTTGTATAAATAACACTGGGGAATGACACAACCCAGGTCTGCAAGGCATTAGCGCTCTCCGGCATGCTGTACATTTCACACTGAATGCTGTTAGCAGCAGAGAAAAGGCCAAGCCAGACCTTCAGATCTAAGCATGCTCAAGTTTTGGAAAAATCTGGAACTGGAGGAGGATCTGAAGTTTCCTTCTGGCCCCTATCTTTACAAGGAGCCAAACCACCCTGTCCAGTGTTGCTGAGGCTTCCACTAGTTCCCTAATTATTTCAATCCAGCTGCTGCAGCCCGGGTTCCACCTCGGCTCCAGACAAGCTCCACATGAGCCATTCTGATCTCTTGCTGCTCTGTGAATATGCAACACGCAGCAGTTGTGCAGGGCTTTCCTAGGCCTTAGCTTCTGCAGGCTCTGTAGAGCCACCTTGGATTAAACAGAGAACTATGTGGCCTCGGGTATAGACCTGCATTATGTTTACAAAACGGACATCATGCAAAATGTCCATAGAAAGACACAAGCCAGCAGAATGGCTCTAGCAACATCAACATCTTCTGTGGGAGACACTGCATGTAGGGAATGGCCACCTGATCCGATGCTGCTGTATTGCTACGCCTTCACTAGTCACCACCCTTCAGCTGGGTGATGGTAACCGTGTGCTTCACCTGTCCCATGCACAAGTAAAACACTTACATTTAATGTGCTGTCATGAATTCATTTTACTTTGCAGGCAGGGAACACCAAGAGCGCGTGATCACTACCGGCGCTTGGCCGCAGGGCAGTATCTTCTGTGGCTGCTCCTGCTGAGTCAGCAGAGCTCACCTGAACTATCCCCGTGGAGGATCCAAGTGCTGCCCACTTTATCCCCAACTGTTTGCATGTACCATGAACCTTGGGCCAGTGCATGGAAATTTTCACCTGGAAAGCCACATGCCAAACCTGGTAGGTAGTATCTCTCATGCAGGTTGGTCTGCTGGTGTGTCTACTCTTTCTGTGGGCTCAGTTTTGCATGACTATGAAAATCTTGCTTTCACCATTTTTCCTGGTGTTACTTTCAGCTTTTTGGTTTGCTTTGCTGCTGCGAGGGGCCTTGCCCCACAAACCATGAGAGATTGCAGAAGCGCTGAGCATTGCTTGTGGCTGAGCCACCCCATGTGGCAAGACAACAATGCAGAAGTGCTGGTGATTTTGCATTTTGTATTGGTATTAGTAAATCCTGGCTGGGGAATCTCATATTTTTTCTAAGTACTACAGGCTGACAGGAGGTGGGAAGGGCCTGGAGGGGAGGAAAAAATGTGAGTGCCTCCTTGTGAAAGGTCTGCAATGACTGAGGGGGGGAATAGCTGGGGAAGGTGAGCGGCTGTGGTGCAGCTGGAGTCTGCCCAGGTGAGGAGACAGGACAGGTTTGCTAATTTATTGGGGTCTGAGTGCAAGGTTTGCAACACTGGTGCTGTGCCATAGGCAAGAAACCTCACAGCCCTGGGCTGCTGTGCTGGCAGGTGTGCCAGATAACACCCACACACATAAATGCACGCTCATGCACACATACATACACTTCTTCAGCAAGGCTGTGCGGCTCATTCGAGCTCTAGTGTAGGACCACAGAGGATTTCCCTTTTTAGAGTCATGGGGTAAAGGACTTTATGGCATAACATGACTGTCCCAAGAAATAGAGGAGATAACAAAACAGTGAATTTGCCCTCTGTCCCTGGAATTATGAAACACAACCATAACCGTGTCTGTAACTTTAGACAGCTCAAATAGACCAAGGAAATTACAATGTGCTTCCACATGCTTTAAATCTAGGGCTGGTCCTGTGTTTCTCTGTATAACCAGGGTTGAATCCTTCTTGTTGCTGTTTTCCTTTAATTTAATATTCCTTGCAATAGGACTGTTTCTCTTAATGTGCCTAATGTAAAACACGCTCGTTTGCTGACTGTGGCAGAAGTCTCTGGCTCAGGCTACCCTGCACGTCGCCGTGGAGTCTGATGCTGGGGAGGGTAATGACTCTGGGAAGTTTGACACTGAAACGACATACTGGGAGTATTTACTGGACAGGGTAAGGGAGATGAATTATTTTGTTGAAAGTGATTAGATCTGGGCTGGCTCAAAACACAGAATAATGCTTGCTATTAGACTGGATGCTGGAGGATGCTAATTTTTAGGAAACAAAAGTGGATCCTTTCCTAGATGGCTATATTTGCAGACCATATTTGTGTTGCCTTTCAAAAAAGCCAAAGCAAGTCTGCCCTGTGCTGAACACCCAGACCAGTGACTCTCCCAGTCACAGGCTCGCAACCCCAAGCAGGATTTGTAGAACGTACAAGGGTTCACAACAGGATCCCACTGGCTGGAGGGGGGCTCCCCCCTGGAAGCGGGTTGCAAGCTGGAGGCCGTGTCCCCAGGGTAGAGGTTGGCCCTGGGAAGGGCGAGCAGCGGTTCCAGACGGGGTGGAATGAACTCATCCGTCATCGTCATTTTTTTAATTGTTTTCCGTGTTGTACTGCTGATTTTTTTAATAGGGCATGATCCGAAACATGCTGCTTTGCTGTGGGTGGCATGTGTCCCTGGTCCCCGAGTGTCTCCGTGCAGACTGATGGGGGGGACGGTCTGGGGACAGGCTGCCTTGTAAGGACATGTCAGAAATCTCCACCCATCACTAGTGCTGAGAGGGAGAAATGTCCCCAGTTCTTAATGGGCAATGAATTGCAATGAAGGGACACGTGCCCTTAGGCTGTGGTTTCACAACTACATTAACACTCTGCAAAGACCGTCTTTCCAGGTGCTCACTTCTGTCCCTTTTGTCATGCATTGTGGAGATCACCCAGGTGACAAAACTCCTCTTTTTTTTTTTTTCTTTTTTCCCTCCTAAATGAGGCTTTCCCCCCAGACCACATCCATTCCCTGAGCAGAACTGCATGACCAGATGCCCTGCAGTGGGCAGAGCTGGTGGGCAGGGGATGGGGCACTCAGCTGAAGCAACCCTGCCACCGCCTGTGAGACCACAGCTTCAAGGCCCTTCTTTCCTTCCTACCTATAGCAGAGCTGGGTGATTCTTAGCCATCCCTGTACAGAGCTGGGAGGTCTCCAGGGCTTGGATTTGCCATCAGTGGAGCTGGATGCAGCCACGGCCTGAATGGCGAGAGTTCTGCACAACCGCGTGGACACCTGCAGCATCAGTCCTGCGGGTGGGATCACAGCCCTGCAGCACCCCACCGAAACAGAGGTGAGCTGAAGAGTCACACAAGACTTTCGGTTAACACGGGACCTTTTTACTCCCCTTTGTTTTTAGACCTCCGAGGTTCAGGTTTTCTGATTTTCTTTCCAACAATGTGCTTCTCTTGACAACTCATGTAACTCCAGGATTTGGAGATTTAAGAGACACACTGAATCCCTCTCCCTGCCAAAACTGGGTCTGACGAGGCAAGACAGCGACTGGCAAGGACAGGACCCAAGCAGAAATCCCCGGCCTCAGAGATGCTGCTGAGGCTGATTCACTTTGCAGCCAGCAGGGCAGGAGATGGTAAGAGCACATTTGCTCAGTAGGTCCCCTTCTTTACGCTTTATCAGAGTGGCTGCCATGGGCCAAAACACACAGAGGGATTTCCAGGGACTAACCATAACGCTTCACAATCCCCTCAGCTCCGCGGCCAGCACAGTGAGTGCCGCGGGCAGGCTGGGATGTGCAGCGGGTGTATTTTTGCGTGTGTCCCAGCCCCGGCAGGCAGCTGACTTCAAAGAGCCCACGAAGCTTATGCAGGTCAGCAAGGAGCCAACGTGCTGCTATCCTCTTTATTAGGGGAACTGATACCCTGTTAATTATATCCTCGTCAGCCTGTCTCTGGTCCTGCACCCTTCCCCTCCTGCCAGGCATTTCCGATCCGCAAGGAGACTCGGTCCTTTGCTTCTTGCTCATCAAGTCTTCACCTCCTTGTTAACTGCCTGATAGCTTGTCTCTTTGCTCCCTAGCTCCTTGTCCCTTTCCTGTCTGTCTGTCTGTCTGTGGTGGCCTCGGAGGTCTCCTCTCCTCTCTGGAAGGCAGCCGGTGGGTGTCGGAGCGCTGCTGCCCCGCGTGCAGACCTGGTGTGCAGCGTGCAGCCGCTCTCTCCTGCTTCATCCTACTTTGCTCCTACTCCTGAAGGTCGTGATTGTAGAAAGGTTTGCCAGAGAAGCCTTTATTTTGCTCAGATCATAGAACTGTGGGGCTGGGAGGGAGGTGGCAAGGATGTTTTTGAGCACGTAAGTCTTTCCTTAGGTCTGAAACAGAAACTCTAACCTCTGAGCTGTTTAGCGGGTTGTGGAGGCTGCAGGATTTCACTTCACGTGATGGGAAAAGATTGGGGCTGGGAGCTGGCTGTACGGGGAGCAGCTCCTGGAGCAGCTGCACACCAACACGGTCTTCCACCTGCGCAGCTGGGAACGGCAGAGCAGGCGTCTCCATGTCCCTTTTCTCCAGCAGTATCTGCAAGCCAGAGAGCACCCAGCACGCTCCGAGCAGTCAGAAGAAATACCAACACAGATGCACAGGGACCAATGTGCTCTGTTGGGAAGATCCTCCAGACCTGAGACATTTGAGGCTCATCGGTAGAGCCTTGGAAGCTGTGCTGCTGGCTTTGGTGGGTTGATGGATGGTGTTCCAGCCCCGGGGATCTAAACGTCCCCCAAATGTGCCCTTATCTGGTGCAGCAGGAGTAAAGAGAAAGCGAGCTGCTATCTTGCCGATCCCTGCTGGGATGACTCCCCTCGTTTTTTGCTTTGATATGCTCGTGCTGGAACAGGCCTGGTTTCTCTGGGCCTGCTTTTTGCACAGCCTGGCTGAGACTTAAGCCCCGTGTTTCCCAGAAAGGGCTGGGGAATCTTATCAATCCGCTATTATTATTTTCTTTTTCCTTCCCCTTTGAATTCCAGTCAGCTGCTGACTGTGAAAACACAACAAGAGGCTCAAATCAGTCAGCCCTCGGCATATTCAAATTGGCACCAGTTTGTTTGTTTTGGGGCTAAAGCCAGAGTGAGAAAGCCGCGGCTTTGAGATGCTATTGGAATCACCTGGGAAAATACACACGCCTTTCATCTCGCCTCGGTCTCCCGTGGTCAGGAGGGCTCTCTGCCCCCAGCTGAGCTCCCAGCCCCCTTCTCCTTTTTATCGGCAGCGGGACCCTCACTGTGGCTGGGGATAGGCACTTAGTGGTGGCCATATGACATGGAGTGAAAGTCCCGAGGGAACAGATGTCTCTTTCAAGGAGCGTGGGGGCCAGGGGCGAGCGTTGGACAAGGTATCAAATACCTTTCAGGCTTTCAAAATCGATGCTGGAAGCTGCTTCTCTTGATCATGGTGGTGAGCTGCCGGTAACACCTAACCCCTGGCAATGCTCCAAAAGAGGGACCTGAATGCTGTAATGCAGGGTCTTTTAGTTAAACACCCACCCCCCCCCCCCTTGGCAGAAATGACATGTCCACAGACATGGAGGTGCTGGGTAGAGCTCCTTGGGCAATTCTTTTTTAGGCTCGTGAAAATTTTCATGCGTCTTTCTGAGCCCAGAAAAGAGTGATTCTCTCCCCCTTGTAAGAACTGAGAGATGAACCCCTCGCAGTGGAAATAGCTCCACTGTCCCTGCACACGAGCCCCAGTGTCACCACTGTGTGATTTTCTTCCACCCCCCCAGGTCCCTCGCTAGAAGATGATGGGAACAATTATTTGCATGAAGCTTAGGGGATCGAATCAGCCATTTCTCTGCTCAATGCTGTCTTTTCTGCATACAGCAATAAATGCTTCTCTCCTGCTCCCCCAAGTCCTCAGCTTCTTCAGATTCCTTCACCTTCTTTTACCAAACCTTTTTCCTCTTTTTCCTTTGTGTCATTCAGGATTGCATCAGTGTTCAGGACACAGATCTATTGCAGACCAGGGATTTGCCCTCACTGGATACTTATAGCCTGCATATACCGCTGTTACCAAGTGATTGCTACAAGTTCAGTCCAGCAGTCCCAGATTTGAAAAAGGAGGTTTCAGCTGGAAAGCAACATCCCAGGTTCTCCCTCTACACATTTATCAAATTGAGGGATGAAATGGCCCCTCTGAAGAGGGCACTGAATGTTTATACAAACCTCGCTGCCAGCTGCAAGCTCAGCTCTTTCATCTGCAGCTCTGGTGTTGCAGCCTGGAAGGTGTGATCCCACAGGATGCTGGGCAGTTCCCGGCGTCGATACTCCGGCAGTGCTGTCAGCAATCTGTGGCTCCTTACCTTCAAAGGCACCATCACCTGAGCTGTGAAACAGGGAGCTGGATCTGACCATGGGTTTTGAACGTCTCAGAAATGAGGGTGTTTGTCAGCAGGTTCTGGTCTGCGTTTCCAGTTAAGGAGATTGGTCCCCAGGTTCTGTTTCTCCCACTTAGCCAAAACCTGGTTACAGGTAATTTGTTTTCTTGCCACTTTTTTCATCATTCCTGATACTATTCCCTATGGGCCTTAAAGAATTTGACATTGACCAGTCAAAATGCCTGGTACAAGTGTCTCATAAGTTTCATGTATGACTGAGACCAAAATGCGTTTAATCTGTTTGCTGGCAACTAGATTTGGGATTTCTTTGCTTTGCTTTGCTTATTGTCTTCCTTCTGCATTAGCTCCAGTGGAAGTGCTTGCAAAACGCATTGCATAGACAGTCAGATCTTGCTGCATAAGTCTCTCACAGTTTAAGGACTGGTATTTACCCTGCAGATAGCAGTATTGCCCGCGCTTCCCACCCAGCCATGGAGCACACTGACAGGTGCTGGTGGTCTGGGCTGGCTTTAGAAAAACGGAGCTGTGGGCTAACCCAGCAGGTCTGGATGGGAAGGTGCAGGATTTGGCCATGGTGTTTAGCAGATGCCTGTAGAGCAGTACAGCTTTTGGCTGGAGATCTGTTTAGTTTCAAAACGCTTGTCGGGGGAAGAGGGCTAAGAGGACAGACGTACTGAAAGAATCAGCCTCGGAGATGCATTTGGTTAGTCTGGTTGAAAACTGTTTCACGGTAATTTAGCCCACATGGGTCAGCGCCTTGGTGCAGGCGTTCAGATCCCTCGCAGGCACATATAGAGCCCTGGTGGCAGTGGAAGCAGACCCTTGTGCCATGCTGTATGATAGGGCCCCCGACCCAGGTGCTGTGACACTTGCAGGGCTGCAGGCAGAACCAGCAAAGCTCTTTTCTGGACCCAGGTGGTTGTGAGAGCAGTAGCCTACCCCAGAGAGGGTCCAGGGTGCCCTTGGGCTTCCCCTCCCAGCAGCTGCCTCCTTTTCCCATTGTGACACTGCATCTCCCATCCCAGCTGCTCTGGTTGGGAGAGTTGGATGGGCTCCTGCTTGGAGCACGCTGCCTTTTTATTCAGGTGAATCTACAGAGGAAATCCAGCGATCTTGAATTTCCTCACCATGCTCAGGGATGCTTTTCCCTTCCCCACTGCCTTTAGCCCAAACCAGTGCTTGAAGTGCTTGTTTTGGGAAAGCACAGGGCATAAAGCATACAAACAACTATCTGCAGCTGCAGGGAAGGTCATAAAAATGGGGATTACACCCTTTCCACACAGCAGCCTGCTTCCTCCCTCTACGGGCTGCAAATCCATCCAAGGAGGCTGCAAAGACACATATTTATTCCTTGGAAAGTGAAGGCATGTTGAATGAACATGGGAACTCAAAAGCAAGGCTGGCTTTTGCTGGTGGAGCCAGGCTGGGAAGCAGCAGCCATGTTATGTTCTTCTGCAGGACTGGCTGCGCGGGCTCGAGGTGAGCTGGCAGGAGCAGGTTCTTTGCTTGGACACGAAGCTCTGCAGAGGATCTCAGAGTGCCGACCTGATCATGGTCTGGGTGTAAAAGGTCATGAATGGAGCCACATCCAGCATGTACAATTACTATAAAAGCTCAACATTTTAAAAGTATTGAGCTATGCATTTTAGGTTCCTTTTATTTTACCATCTTTGGGTTTTCAGGCTTTGGTTCCCAAATTTATAGGTACAGAGCAAGCTGAGGTACAAAGCAGAATGATTTAAAGGTAAAAACCCAAGCAAGTGAATTACGTTTTGGTGCTGTTTCATTGGTCTGTAATGCAACAAATGCTGTCTTTTAAGCAACATTTGCTTTCAGTTGCCACAAGAAAAACCTAGCTCAGGGTGTGAAGATCAATTTGGAGATGATTTGAGATCTCTCCATCTTATGCACTATCATCACAGCCCTTGTAGCAGAGGTGAAATGCCTCCCAAGGGCCCGCAGTGCATGGCAAGGCTGCTGTCCCCAGGAAAGGGTGAGGAACTGGGCGCTGACAGGGGGACTTGCCCCAGATCACCAAATAAATGCATGAACAAATCTGATGGGGCCTTTCACTGGGGGAACAGAAACCCTATGTTTGCAATATAACCCAGTGCCACCCAGTTGGAAAAATGGCCTGTCAGGAGAAAATGGCCCAGAGTTTCTACTCATGTCTAGCCTTTGGTGGTGGATTATTTTTCTGGGCAGGAGAAATGATTGACTGTGACCTTTTTGAGAGCAAGGACCTGTCAGGAGCTCCAGACTCCAAGGTGGGAGTGTGGCCCAGGGTGCTGAGCTCTCTTTGAGATCTGCAACATGCACTCTAGCAAAGCTTAAAATGCCTTTTCACCATCACCTGCAGCTTTTTCTTCTATCGGATTTTGCTCCTTGTCTGAGAGACAGTCTCTGAACCACACCAAGGCACCGTGATGGTGTAGTGGTAACTACATGGTTGTGTTAAATCTGTGTTTTTTATAATGGTATTTGTTCCTCCAGCAGTTCATCCCTGAATTCAAACCAGGCAAGGCTTTCTCTGCATAACTACACATGACTGGTGGCCTCTGTTCAACAATTTATTTGCTCCTGGTGGGGCAATGGGGCACGTGGCTGGTACAAGAAATGCTACCTTTGGGCAATACTTTGATGTAGAGCTGTCGGAATGATTTACAGCAAATTCCTTATTTTGCAGTCAGTTTGCTGCATTTTTTTGCCTTCCCTGGTAATTACCAGCTCCCTGTGTCATCATATGTGTTTCAGTGGTTTTCGAAGCAGTCGTACCTTCTTCTCGAGTTAATGGCAGAGCAGTGTTCTCTTAGACATGGACAATTCTGGTGGAAGAGCTCTTTTTTTTTTTTTTTTGCCAAGGACCTGTGCCTCCTCATCCACATGTCAAAGGCACTCAGTGGCTCGCAGACCAAACACCATTACACAGGCATTACTGTCCTTCGTGCCACTGAAGGACTTTGCAGGGGGCTTATCCCAGCCACTCTGCCTGGTGTGCAATTGACCCCACTAATGCAGGGCAAGATTAAGGGTCTCAAAGCCTGCCTCAAGTCCTCGAAGAGCTCTCTGAATTCCCATCCTGTCCGCAGGGCGCTGCTGGCTCCCTACAAAATGCCCAGTCCCATGCAGCTTTTTGTTGTCCTCAAGCCCCACTGACAGCATCCTAACCATGCCCTGTGCAAGTGAGTTTGCTGCTGATTGCTTGGAGGGAAGAAGCCCTTCAGGATAAAACTTACGCTTCCCACCAGCCTCTTCCGGAAATCAGTATGAAGCAAAAAAGACAGTGGGATGATCCAGCCAGTCTTTCATCCCTAACGAGAGGCTCCTAATGAGAGCCTCCTCCTTCTGCCATGGAGCTGTGCCATTGTCCCTCTCTATATTGTTGCAGTAGAGCAAAGGAGGAGGGGGGAAAGGATCATTTAGCACGTGAAAGGCACCTCTTGTATGGGGCTACATGCATGGTACAGTTCAGCTGGGGTGAGCAACCGGCTCCTGCCAAGCCGTGATGTATGAGGCAGAAAGGTCAAAAGTTCTCCCATACAATTGGCAAGAAAGGAGAAGGCAGGCGATGGTCACTTAATTTGTGGGTTTTTCCCTCTACTTGTCAAGAGGACTTTGGGCTGCTGTGATGGATGAGTCATCAATTAAAGTCGGACGCTTGGTCTTTTGTCTTGGTTCCTAAAGGGCCCAATTCAAGGCCCAGCCGAGTCGATGGGAGTCCATCCACTGATGCCAGCGGATCCTGGGTTGGGACTACGAAGGCTGCGGAGCAACTGGGTTGAACAGCCTGCCTTTCTCTGTGCTCAGTGTTGTGCTTCTCGGTTCCTCAGTTGCTGCTGTTATTGGGCAGGACATTTCCAGAGCTGAGTCTTGCTAACATTTGCCACTGATTCCTTACATTTCCTTTCCTGGTCCCTCTCCACGCAGCTGCTCTGATGTGCAGCAGGAGCAAGCAGCAAGCTGTGTAATGCAGCAGCTCCTCGCTCATGCTTTCCTGCTTCTCTGACCACGTATACTGTTAATTTTTCCTCTAAGGCACTCAACTCCCATGATAACACTGCTTTATCAACAAAAAGCCTTTAAATATTTTGCTGGGGAAAGGAACATTTCCACAGTTTTATTGCAGTATATATGGCCCCTAATGGTTTGATCCTGTGGGACCTGCTCTGCAACCAGCTCGCAGAGTCCTACACAAGCACAGGCTGTCTGGCACCCCCCTTCATTGGGGTGTATTGTCCCATGTTATTCATTGCACACACTGGCCTAGGAAAACTGAGTCAGATCTATGGATGTGAAGACTCAGTTTGAACATGAAGTCAGTGCTGACAGCGAGGGATGGCTCAGTGTCTCTGTTCATGCCTGGCAGGCAGTCCTTGCTCTCAGGTGCTTCTAACAGTTTCCTTCCATGTGGGAATGAGACCTCAGTGTGTGCACCAGACACTTCCTCCTCCTGTGTCCCAGTGCCCAGGTATGCAAGCTGGAGAGATGCTCCAGTGTGCTCTGCCCTCTGACCAGATCTGTGCAACGTGGGACTTGGAACCACAAATGTGTGGAGGTCATCACCTCCACAGCCTGTACTTACCTTCGCTAGAGGCCTGGGCCAGGCACAGACTTTCTGAGTTTAGTATAGCAGAAAGAAGAGATAACATGAATTTTCCCCTTTGCTCTCTCCTGTGTCAGCCCCAGCTGGGGTGAACGTGCTTCCAGCCACGTAACATGGGCATGGCCAAGTGGTTCCCACCATGAAAGGGTATAATTAGGAAACTGAACACATTTTCTACCATCACAGGTCTTGATTGGGCAGAGTAAAAAAATCTCCCTTTAAAATAGTGGCACAGGCTGTTTTCTTTATGTCACTCAGGCTGTGTGAAGATTGCCTCTCCTCAGTCTGGATGGAGAGGTTAAGGACTATGGGATCTTCTCACAGCACTGCCTGGAAAACCTTCATTGTCTAGTCAAAGTATGCAGACACTGTCACATGCCTGAGTGCTCGCAGACTGGATGGTTTTTATTGGCCTGGGATGAACAGACACTAATCTTGTCTCTGCTACATGTCTCCTTGGAGAGTTACTCCACTCTTTGCTCTTTGCTGTCCCTCATCAGGAGCTGGCATAAAATGCAATGAAAAACTGTTTCTTATGGGAGTGGAATAGAAGCTGGTTTTGTATTTTTCAGTCAGCCCTTTTTCTTACAGTGACACTCATGGGGAGGACACAGCTGTGACTTCCATTGAATGGGTAGTGTGGCATTTTGATTTGCAGTGAGTGAAAGCATTTTGGAACTCACCAATTAAAATGGTTTAGATAATAAGTAAATACATATAATAAATATTAAAAAGAATTGTGAAGTCCGTGGAGACATGTTGCTTCTAAGGCCAAGCTGACATCTGTAGTCCTCATGTCTATGCCATGGTTGTTTCTGGAATACTGCAGCTCCATGAGAATATTCTAATACCAGTAAATGTATGTGCATGTGTATTTTATGTAAAGGACTGGACGGAGTCCCAGAGCTATATTTTCCAGGGTCCTGTTTCTTAACACCTGGGACCATGTTCAAGAGGTCAGAGGAGCCCAGATCTCCTGATCAGAACATGGCCAGAAGAGTCCTGGAAGACTCTCTAGCCTTGGGGACTGTTCAAGTTATGAGTGTTGTTTTTGGATGATGGCAAAGGTTTAATAAATGCTGCAGCTGTAGAAAGCACCCTCACTGGAGAGTATAACTCTCCATGTCAATATATGATTTACATTTCCAGCCTTCATGTATCCAGCCTGCATGACTCAGTCAATGGGGTGGGCAGAACCAGCGCTTACTTTGGCAGAATAGTTCCTCAAGTCTTGTTTAATTAGAACTCAGACCAGCTTCCTGGAGATTGTGGGAACCTCATTAGCAGCACAAATAGAAACTTGAAGAGGCCAACTCAGTGGGAAAAGATTGCTTGCTAAGAACTTTACTTACCAAAAACTTAACCTCTTCAAGAGTCCTGTCTTTTAGGTACAGCAGAAAGTTTTATGGCTGAAATACAAGGCCTCTTATAATCCACCAAATTGGATGGGTTTTTTTCAATGTGAATTAAAACTTCTCAAAATAGTAGACAAAATCTTTTTGGCTCAGCAGTCTACAGTTGTTCTTAATGTGTCCTCTCTTGGATTGGTTTTAGTTCTCGGTGTCTATCCTGATGCTATTCCACCATTTGGAGATACTGAATGCTGATTTGCTGTCCTCACCCTTGTCTCACTTGGCAATGTTACTATATATTTTATCATATGTCAGTCTATAATAAGTCCAGATTTTTTAATATTTAAGATGTAATAACAGGATTTTAGACACCTAGCTCACATACAGACACCTAAATTTAGTTCACTCAATCTCAGATGACATCCCACCTATTGTGTCTTGAGAAGGTTTTAGAGAGGTCTTCCTAAGAAGGCTAAGGTAAGAAGCACTGTCTGCCCGTCTGCTTCAGGACTGGCATGGAAGAGAGCTATAAAATACAGTTAGTGCTTGAATTGTTGTTCAGTAAATACATGTACTTGAGCGTGTTTGTGAGAACTGGATGGAGTCTCAGGGCTATGTTTTGCAGTCATTCTGTTCTCTTTAATCTTGGAACTATGCCGAAGAGGCTAAAGGGACCCAGATCTGTTGATCAGAAGAAGCCCAGAAGAGTCCTGGAAGAACGGCTGATTGTTCATTTCCTATCCCCATCCTAGCCTCATGCTGGCAATGTTGCCATATATTTCAGAAGAAAAATATGTGTTGGTCTATTAAAAAAATCCTTTTTTTTTTCTACCCTAAAGACATGATTATCCTCCTGCTTCTTTGGCCTCATCAGATATGGAGGAGGAAAAACAGGATGCCTGTATCTACCTACCACTACAGTATTGTTTACAAAGTCATGAGGATGAACAAGGTCGGTGTTTTGTTTTTATTTTTTTTGTTGTTGTTGTTAATTAAATGCATCCCACCCAATCAGGAAAAAAATCAAATCTCCAATTAAAATAAAGGAAGATCAAATAAACATACTGTATGTTTTGAAAGACAATATTGTCAGTGAGAGGGGAACAGATCAGGGAAGGAAGACTAAGCAGTCTTTCTAGAGGAAAGACCTTTTCATAGACAATACTTGCAAGACATGAAAAAGGCTTTCTGCTGCAATTTTCTCTTCTGGAATTATCCCAGGCTGAAAGACCTTTGGTCTCATGTTGATGAAAGACAAAACACAGGGGCAAGATTTCTCAAATCCCTGTCATTATTGTGCTGGAGAAATAATCCCGGTTTGCTGAGCTGTTTTGAATCTTTCCTACTGCTGCCAATAAATGTAACTTATTGCAATGATTACAAAAAAATCTCCCCAGACCAAATATCCACTACAAAGAAAGTGGTTTGCAAAAATAAAAGAGAGAGAGGCTTGCTGCCTTGATTACAGCAAACCACTAAATGCTTAGAGGAAAGATGGAGCACACTGTACTTTTTGGTCCTTCCCACAGCCTCTGCTGCCTTCAGGTAGGGACAGATCCTGCCTTCTCTGCAACAAAAAGACCAAACAAACTGCCCCTGTTTTCCTGCACTTATACTCTTGGATTTTTCCCCAAAATCTACAGGATGCCTTTTGGGCATCTGCATCAATGGCAATGGACAAATGCATGTCCCAGTCTGCCCATACAACTGGTGTCACTGGACCATGTTTGCTGCTTTGTAACTGCTGTGGTCTTACTCTAGCTCCTGCTGGCTGGGATTTTGCTTAAGCTTGATCTGCAAAACGAAATTGGTGGTGCAGCTTCACCAGCTGGGTGAGTTCCTACATCTCAGTGGTGTCAAGGCCATGCCAGGGATGTTTTTAAATGCCCCTTACACTGATGCTTCTGTGTGTGGTTTCATTCCTGTGAGGGTGCATTTGCAGGTGTGACACACTTGTTCTTTACCCTGCCTGTCTCTTCATGGTAAGAGAGCGTTGCCTCCTCCCAGCTCCTCCAAGTCCCTTCTTTGGTGTCTTTCATGGGCCAAACTAGTCTAGGGCTTCAGCACTCTACCTATAAGGCAGTTTTCAGGAATGCCAACCAAAAATGGAGCTTCTACCTAGGTTTTAGCCACCCCCCCCGGGGGCAGCCTGTGCCTGGGGGACAAAACAGAAGGGAAAACCCAGAAAGATTTGAGAGAAGTAGATCTGCTGCTCTGCTGCTGTGCATGGGGGATGCTGTGCAGATGTGAGCTGCACGAGGTCACGGGTTAACAGAGAGAAATGCTGCCTGTAGAAGTGTCAGACCGGCTGAAAACTCACCCTGGGAGCTCGATCGTGGGGAGGCAAGGAGGAGCCGGGGGGAGCTATAGCTGGCTTTTCTAATGTTTTGAGCGAGAGCCCTGATGCTCACTGGATACGACTAGGAGCTTTATTTATATTAATAAACATTCAGCATGGACTTGTGTGTTTGTGTACACACACCTCAATATTTAACTAGTCAGGCGTGTGCTTCAGAGCTGAGTTTTCACACTTCTTTTATTTGATTTTTATCACTATCTTGAGCATAGAATTTTCCGCACAATTAATTGAAGTGACATATGCTTGCCAGCAGCCAAGTCTTAATCCCGTCCTTCCCTTTCACCATGTTTCTGATTATGCTGATGGCAAATCCTCTTCGTTTGACTCAGCTTTGCACTCATAGTGGATGTAACAGGAGCCAAATCTTCTCTTAGAAGCATGGAGAAATTTGCTGAATGTCCCGTGGGGTCTCAAGTTTTTGCAGTAATAAACAAGTGCTTCGTTGGCTTCTGAGGCTGATGTGAGCAGTTATCAGAAACTGCAAGCAGTAACCAGCTCCTAAATCACATGTCTGGTAATCCCGAGCCATTATTACTGATAAGCATACTTTGGTAGGGTCTAGTATTCTTGAATGTAGCCCTGCCTCATGCTTCAGAAATTTGACAAAAGACAGTCTTGACTGACATAACTCGTGGGGGTATATGGCCAGGGACAATCACCCCCCAGTGCTCACACCCATTCTGAGCTACAAGTTGTGCAGGAGACCCAAATCCCAAGCAATGGCACGTTTAATAGAGGAAATCCAAATCCAGAACCCACCCTGCATTGCTGCAGAGAGCACAGAAATCTGATTTCAAATCCCTGGAAAGGGACTGAATGCAAATGCTGTCAATGCCTGTGCATCAGGATGTACAGACAGGTGCAGCCCGCTGTGAGCATCCTTTGTGAGTCATGGAAGAAAGTGATTTATGCTAAGCACAAAACACTTTGCTGATCTTCCCAACCAAAGTCCCCAGAGCTCTAATCATTGCGCTGATGGTGGAGGTGAAAAGACAGCAATTTTTACTGTGTGAGAAGCTTTGATTTCCTGTGAATCACTTCCTACTATAAATCAGCTATAGGCAGCTGCATCCACTTGCTCCTCAGGATAGAAAAATATACCCTGCTGCTAGACAGCAACACAGGCGCCAAAAACATCACGGGATCAAAGGGCACTGCGATTTATCCCAAGAAGAATCTAAACAAGCCTGTCAGCTTGCCTGGACCATTTGTTTATTTTAGCTGTGGACATCCATGTTCGCCCAGCGCTGAGGGATGGATTTATCATTAGCATCATTTGTCCCATGTCTGAGCTCGCTCTAAATGTCCCTTTCATTCAGCATCCTGATGGCTGGTACCAAATCTGCATAGGGAGCATTTTCCAAGGGCTCAGGACTGCAAGAGGAAATGCAGCTCTCATCTCTGCTAGGGACTGTCTGGACTTCTTAGAGAGGGAAATGTTAATGTTTCAGCTGCTCTTCCATCTTTTCCTGACAAAGCCCAACCAAGAGTGGTTGCCCAAAAAAGTTATTGTCCAGAAACACCAATAGCTGGGGTTAGTCTTGGTGTGGGAAAAATATTTTGTTTCTTTTCTCCCCATTCAGGCTTCTCTGGAGGGAACTGTTTTGCAGTCTGTCCTCCTGTTTCCTGGTCAAGAGAGTTCAGTGCCTCCTCCGAATCCCTCCCTCAACTTCCCAGAACTACAGAGGTTTTCTCTGGAAGCGCAGGGCGATTGGTGTACTTGTCTGGAGAAGGTCAAACATCCTTCTGGGTTCCCAGGAGCAGACCTGCCAAGTCAAGTGATGTTTTGTGTCTCTTTTTTTCTCCCCACTATGTAAACTCTACAGAAGGCACGGGAGGTTTGGCCTTTTTCTCCGAGAGATTCAAGTGACGGTTGTTTTTTCTGATGTTATCTCTTTGGCACTGAGAGCAAGGATGTTTCAAAGGACAGTGGAATGGGGTTGGGCTGTGAGAAAAAAATAGGTTTAGCATCACAGTGTCTCCTTGTCTCCTGCAGCCACCACTGCTCTCTTGCACAGTGTTGCTCTTTCATCACCTGGACTGTGAGAAGAAAACAGCCTGGCACTTCTGGGCATGGATAATACAAAACCAGCAAATTAGGTGACCCTAATTACACCAACCCTTCTTTCTTGCAGGGTGGTGGTATATGCAGAGTAGAGCAAAACGAGTGTTTGTCAAAACCTGGGGCTGGTTGGTGTTCAGTGCTGCTGTGTGGGTCCAGGTATTCACAGAGCCTGGCTCTGTGATTTCAGGCAGCGTTTCAAAGCTCTCTGGTATCTGGGGGCTTCTGAAAATACCACCAAAAGTGCCTACGTTAATTGACCTCTGTATGAATGGGAAGCCTGTTTAAAAATCCCCGTGGCAGTCTTGCAGAAAAACATCCCTCCACTTTGAAGCAGAAGGGCTGAAAGGACACTCTCTCTCGCACCTCCAGCAGAGCGTGCCTGTGGGCACGGAGGAGCGCGGCAGGAGAGCTGCGGCGGCGCGGGTGCAGGCCGTGGTCGCGCCGGCCTACTGGCTCCTCGCGCCTGGGCTGAGTGTGACTACATGGTGTCCCATGTCTTTCTGTGCTACTGTGTGTACATGTGATCTGCATCCGTCAGGGACACCTGTCATGGGTGGCTGGGTGGAGGAATGGACATCCGTCATGGGTGGATGGAAAGGAGGACATCCGTCGTACATGGAAGGTTGCTCATCCATCATGGAGGGATGGATACCCAAAGGAGCTGATTCCAAAGGCTCCGTTGACCAGCCATCACCTACCTTCTACCTTGCTACATAGACCTAATTTCTATTGGAGTTGGGGGCTGTGAGACACCTATTGCCTTTAAAATTTTAGATCCTATACCTAGCAGCAGGGGACATACCTGGATCTCAGGAGATCTACCACACAGGTGGATGATGTGTATCCCAAGTGTTTCTCACCCAGCCCTCCTTCACTTCTTTCTTATTTTCTTCTTGCAGGAAAGATGTGAGGCTGTGAGAGAAAGAGAATTGATGAATGGCAATGGCAAGGCAAGATAGAAGGAAGAAATGAATGGCATGGAAATCTCTTCTGGACATGTTTTTAAAGCTGTAACCCCGATGCCTTAATCTATCTGGTCTGTGACATTCAAAGCATCTTTTTTAGTTTGAGAAAGGAATGTGGGACTAGGCAAGAGGTAGTTAGTTAAGATAATAACAGTAACCTGGGTTCCTTGGCAAACCAGACCTGTTCACCCAGTGTGCATTTGAACACCTCATTCCAGATCCTGAGAGAAGCAGAAGTCACTCATTCTAAACAGGTTGTCACCTCCTGGAGACACTGTGGTCATGCTCCAGGACTTGGGGATGGTGACAGAGATTGCCCTGCAGCACAGAAGGGCTTGACCAGGCTGTGGAGTAGAAACCACAGCTCCTTTTTCACTGCCCTGCAGAGCCAGCTTGGGCCTTTGGTCCTTGGAGAAAGTAGGCACAAAAGTGACTTGAGGACTGGAGAAGATGCTTTGCACAATGAGGCTTAGAAAACTCTGTTTTCTTCACAGAAAGGAGATGGTGAGGTGACCTTATTGCTGCAGCATCTCCCTGGAGAGAAATCTCTGGGTACGTTGCAGGAAGGACAGAGCAAGGACCTGCGGCTGATGGCAGACAGACACAAGCCAGAATTAAGCAGCCCTTTTATCACAGTAGAGTGATTAGCCACTGGAACAACCAATGAAGAAAATGATCGACTCTTTCTCTTTTGAAGCCTGATTTCCTGGCAAACACAAGGGATTGGACTCACAGTGAGAACAGGAGGAAATGTAAGAGTCAGATGCTGCCAGGTGATCCGATGGTATCCTGGCCTTAGGCTCTTGGAATGGGTGATGTGAATAGGATTTCATCACCTTCATACACTTGGATGAACAGTGTCTATGCTTTTAACCTGGTGTGCTCAAAATCTTAAATAACGATGCAGTAATAGTGTCGCGTTGGCATCTTTCCATGTAATGCTCATATTGTTAAGCCAGCTCTTTGAAAATTCAGCAAACGCATCTATTTCTAATTGGCGTGCAATGTATGACATTTGCAAATGTTCTCACAGCTGGGCCATCAAAGAAAGCTCTCTGTAGTGCTAACAGAATATTTTATCAATAGCTTCTATCTGAGCTTCTGGTGTTGGTGTGAAATAGCCACTATGACCAACAGTAAACAATTTCCAATTCCTAAAGCACAGCCCTGGCAGAGTGGGGCTGGGCTTGCTTCTAACTTGCTCTGATTGCATCCACTGCAGGCTGCAAGGGTGCATAATGCTTCTCTGCATCTGAGCATGGGCAGCATTTAGAGAAACAGAGGTGTAAAATTCAATCTCACGCTGTTGAGGCAGAACAATAACATTAAAAATTCCTACTGCGGGGTGGGCTTAGCGTTAGTCACTGAATACAAATAAAACTCTGTGTGCTGATGCAGCGCACCAGTATTTTTCAGGGAGATGGTATTGAAGAGTGGTTATACTAAACAGCACTTTGCTGATCCCCACCTGAAATCCCAGGAGTCTTTGCACTGAGCACAACAGGGAAGAAAACAGCAATGTTGGGACCCTACTGGGAGGTGGGATCACTTGTTCCTGCTCTCCATCGGACATGGCTGCATGCTAGGTCTCAGAGAAGATCCCCTCTCTGCTGAAGGACGTGTTCTGCTGGGAAGGTTGCATGGTGAGCTCTTTGGTGGTGGTGATGAAGAGGCAATGACTGTGTTGGACTCACTGGTCTGCAGAAGTGCTACGGCCTCTCCCTGGAGCCACCACCTTGCCTGGGGCTGGTACCAGTGGGAGGAACCATGGTCCCTAACTGCCATCCACAAATGGTATCTAAGAAGGGGAGCAGAGCCCTTGGCTTGTTCTCAGGGAGGACAGCTCTTAATTTTTGTCTGAGGCTGTATTTTGTCTGCCATACTGCAAACCCCATTACTGCCTCTGCCTCTGCTTGCCCTTCAGGGTAGTAGGATCTGCCCTGTTTGACAGCCAAACCCCTTGCAATGGGGCACTGGGATCAGTCGGTGAGCTACAGTGCAGGAATTAATTAGGATACTTGTACATCTGGGCACCGCGTTTTCTTTCATCTGCAATGCCAATACATGTGGTTCCCTGCACACTGTAGCCTGCTGTCAAGGTGTTTGTATGGCAGAGTGGTGGAAACTTCACAGCGGAGAGTGTGTGAACTGGGATGTGTGTGCTAATGTCCTGGTTATGGCTGGGATAGAGTAAATTTTCTTTCTAGTAGCTGGTATAGTGTTATGTCTTGGATTTAGCGTGAGAAGAATGTTGATAACACACTGATGTTTTCAGTTGTTGCTAAGTAGCGTTTAGACTAAGTCAAGGATTTTTCAGCTTCTCATGGCCAGCCAGCAAGAAGGCTGGAGGGGCACAAGAAGCTGGGAGGGGACACAGCCAGGGCAGCTGACCCAAAGTGGCCAAAGGGATATTCCATACCATGTGACATCATGCCCAA
>JAVJGG010000040.1:16625433-16737930 GCA_035590195.1 Aviceda cuculoides | reverse complement strand
GCTGACCCAAACTGGCCAAAGGGGTATTCCATACCATGTGATGTCATGTCCAGTATATAAACTGGGGGGAGTTGGCCCGGGGGGATGTGGACTGCTGCTCAGGAACTAGCTGGGCATTGGTCAGCAAGTGGCGAGCAATTGCATTGTGCATCACTTGTATTGTATATTCCAATCCTTTTATTATTATTATTGTTGTTGTTGTTGTTGCTGTTGTTGTTGTTGTTATTGTTATCGTTATTATTATCATCTTCCTTTCTGTCCTGTTAAACTGTCTTTATCTCAACCCACATGTTTTACTATCTTTTCTGATTCTCTCCCCCATCCCACTGGGTCTGGGGAGTGAGCAAGCACCTGCGTGGTGCTTAGTTGCTGGCTGGGGTTAAACCACGGCTTTATAACATGGCATAATGCCGGTAGGCAGCACTTGAGGGGCCCCTGAGTGGTCATTGGGGCTGAAAAAAGGACAGCAATTATCATTCTGTAGAAAACTGCCATATTTTTGTCAAGGTGAGGACCTCTGAAGGAACCTTACCCACATCACTTGCAGGTTTCCTAAGCTATCTGTTTCAGATCCCTCAGAAGGTGTTCACAGATTCCCCCCAAAGTCTCAGAACTTTTTTTCTCCAAAACCTACCTTCTTGCCTGTGTCTCCAGCACCTGATAAGTAATGTGCTGGTGAGGCACCACTTAAACCTGTGTAACTGGGGTTGTCCTCTTCTTAACAGCCCTAGAGAACATGATTTTAAAAACAGGAGAAAATCCATTAAAAACAAAACCGGAAAGAGGATAACAAAGAGGCAGAACAAAGTTTTACTGAAATTTTAGTGCAGGTTATGCACTTTGACCATTTCAAATTTTTTTTCAGATGGACTCCCAGGTCTTAGCTCTCTGTGTATATGTAGAACATAAAAACAAACCAAGCCCCATTCCTACACGGGGAGACTGGTATGAGCCGGGACCTCTCCCCCCATTTCTAGGAAAAGGAATGAGGTCCCGTGGGGTAGGTGTGGGGCTGTAATTAGCTCTCCAGCTGCTGGCAGCATGCACTTGATGGTTCATCAAGCAATGGGAGGCTGACCCCTCTCCCTACAATAAAATGTTAAATATTTTTCAATGTGTAATAATTTGGTCTTGCTCTGATCCTGACTCTGATAAGTTTTGTGTGTGGTGGTTCAGCTGTTTAAGGCAAGAAGGTCTATTCTGCCTCCTCTGTAGATGGCCACAGGGCAGGGGAAACAAATGCCAAATGTGCTATCACTGGGGAGAGGAACAGTTGATGCATCTTGATCCTTATTTCTGTATTTGATTAAAAGTAATCAAGTTTCATTGCTCCACATCCATAAAAATTACTGCTGAATCCAGTGACGAATCAAAATTTTCCTTTGTAATAGCAGCTAAGAGCTTCATAACAGGCTGATGGATATTTGGAGGGCCATGGACAGTGCTGTTGGAACGAGCCTGAGAAAGTAAATCCCACCAGTCATGTCTATGGTGCTAAGATAACACAGAACATTTTTTAAAATGCTTGTGATATTCACAGTCTGAATGCACCTTTATGTACCATGGCCTTGTTCATTAATTGTGTCCCTGCAGTGATCACAAGGGTGAGGTGTATCGTGCCCTATTTATATACAATTTTTCTCATGCTGAAGAGGCCCTGTCACGGGCTGCTCCAAATGAAAGGATATTTGTGTGCCAGAAAGCAGCCCCATCATAGCTCAAGACAAGAGCCCTCAGATGATGACAGAGCGAGGAGTGCAATGAAATAATGAGAAAGTATTGAACGGCCAGAGGTCTTAGCACATGACTAGCCTTATTCATGCCTTTTTGTAGGCGTCTTGGTAAGGGACAGTCTCAGAAGGGAGCTGACACTGCTCACAGTGTAATTCTGGGGAGCACAAGGAGTGACTAAAAAGTTGGGGAAAAAGAAGAGTGATCTGAGTCATGAGGCCAAGGGAGGGAAAACTTGAAAACGAAGAGCACAGCTGGCTGTTTCAAAGTGACTGGGAGGACACAGCTGGGAAATTGGTCCTGAGAAATGACACGGCAGGGAATCGGCCCTGGAGATGGAGACTGCAGGGTGGGAGCTGGACCAGAGTGAATCTAGGGTGGAAACTGGAGGACAGGGACTCTGGCAGTGATTGTGGCTGAAGATCAAGTGAGAGATGAAAGACAGATGGCAGCTGAAGAGGCAAGAAGAGATGCAGGGGGGAGCATGAAGGGAAGGAGATAAAGAGCCTGGCACCCACACCTCAGTGACGTCTGAGAAGAAATGGGTACAGAGGCAGTGTCAGAGCTCTAGGATCAAGGACCGGGAGAAAGCAAGATAGGAAGAAATCTTAAGCAGCTGCACAGGGCTTGATGCACCTGACCTTCTCTGAACTTGGAGCCACACAGTCCCTAGCAATTAAACAGGAGGATGATTGGAAAACTGGGTGCTGCAGGTCTACATCAGGGCTCCCATAGGTCATTGCTAGCCCATAAAAACATGCTGAGCTGGAAGGTCCCATCTGGCCCTTTTGCTGCTGATAGACTGGGTGGGAAAGAGGATGGCACGACTTTTCAGGTGCCAGGAGAGAGGTGATGTTGTGACAGGCTCTAGCTGTCCCCACAAATTTGCCACACAGAAATCAGCCAAAGCCCTGCTCCCACTTCTACAGCTGCCACCTGTACCAGAATGAGAGGTGACAGAAAAGTGCCCCAGCCAGTCACTCCACTGCACAAGGGACTGCAGAGCGGCAAGTGCTTGGATCCATCAGTGGGACCTACCACGAGGAGTCCCCTGGCCAAAAGCACATGGGCTAACGCTGCAGAGATCCTGCATCTGTGTGTCTGCGTGTGTCCCCATGTCAGCGTGCAAATATTTTTGGCACAAGTAATCCTTCCCTTCCCCTCTGTCTTCTCCCCTGCGTGCTCCAGTCTCCCACCCAGTGCAGAAGTGAGGAAGAGGAGCCAACACTGAGTCAGAGCTGGGAAGGGAAGAGGAAACCTGGGGATCGAGCCATTGGCCTCAGAGCCATGGGGAGGATTCCTACAGTTTAGCTGATCTGTGCATCCATCCTCCCCCTTCCCTTTTCTAAGTCCTGAATGTTGCAGCTGGCAGGGACTGGTGTGCAAACTCAGAGCCACGTGTGTCATCCGTGTCCCGTTACCCGTCTGGGCCATCTGTGGTCCGTGCCTCATGCCAGAAGCTTGAGCACACCGTGGAGGAGATGGAGCCAGGGCTGTGGAGGGCACCCGTAAGGCAGAGCCGTGCCTTGCCTTCTCCCTGCTCGCTGCTTCCGTCCCCCCGTGCCATTGGGATGCTGCTGAATGCTGATGAGGCAATGACTGGCTTCTCTCCAATCTGTCACAGTTTGGAGGAGGGTTTGCTGAGGAGGGACACGGCAGTAGGGAGAGGAGGATTGTTTCTTTCTGGTCTGGAGGACCGATGGGCATTTTTATTCTACTAAGAAGTCTGGGCCTGACCTGCCCCTGTCACGAGATGAGCTCCTTTTCCCCTGTGTATGTTGTCCTTTGCTCCCTCTCTGTCCATCTGGAGGGGGGGATTTATCTTACCAAAATCAAAGAAAAATAAATTTTAGGGGGAAAAAACCCTAAGAAAACCAAACCACAAAACTTCCTTTCTCTTTCTGTATCCTCCACAAATTCTCATTCTTCCCAGCCAATACAAAGGAAACACCCTCTAAACTTTCTCTCAGCAAGCAGAGCTATACACCCCCATTAAACAAACAAGCACTCGATGGCTGTGCAGCTTGGTGGGTCTGTAGGGTTATTTCTCTTAGGCCAGCTTCTGAGTTGCCCGGACAGTCTCACCTCAGCCTCTGCTCTGAGCATTTTCTGTTGCATGCATGACCTTGGCTGTGGTTGATCCTGCTGGCTTGCTCGATCCATCATGCTGACAGGCAGCCACCGGTGCCGCTGTGAGTACCATGCCCCTGTATGTGGTCCTGGTCCACCAGCCACATGCTGACATTGTGGGACTTGCAATAGGGAGCGAAGGGTGTTTGGTCATGAATGGGCTCTGGGGCAGGCTGTGCTGATGTGAGCAAGGGGCAATACCAGAAATGCACGCTCCTCACTCTTCCCATTGCTTGCATGAGTCCTTTCAGCATTGCCCTGCCCTTTGTCCCTGTTCTCACATCGCCCTGGAGTCAGGCTTCCAATGCAGAAATGCATCCAGGTTTTTGTCTAGTATCTTAAAACCTGATCCAGCTGGCAATGAGATTTGTTGAACAAATAGTGGTATGGAAACTGAGAAAGATGAGCTCCCCTCAAAAATGTCTCCCAGCCCAACCAGAAAACCCAGTTCTTGAACCCCTTTCAACTTCCAGAAACCCCTTTGTAGCAGGAGGGGCAACAGCTATCCTCCTCCTCCTTCAGTTATCCAGAAAATACAGCAAAATGTGACTCCTAAGAATGCAGGTTAGGTAACCTTGCAGGTGGGTCTGCCTGAGCATCTGTCACCTTGCTCTGTGCCCTGGGGTGTGTGCAAAGCCAAGAGCCCCAGTTACCGCCCAGACCCAGAGTGGGGTGCCTGGGTACCGCCTTCTCGAGGCTGCTGCAGCTTTCTCTGACTCCCATTGCAGTTTTGTGTCTGTCTAACCTACTCTCTCCTGTTTCCAAAGCTCTGAGGCAGGCAGCAGTGGTGTACAAGTAGAACCGTAATCTTAACCCCCTTCCCTGCCGTCTCTTCAAGGAACATCTTCTTCTTTCCCCCTCCTTTTCTTCCCCCCTCCCCGGGACTGCAAGTACAACTATCCTGCCCCAAACCGCATTCCTGCTTAATCAGCTAAAGGAGCGATATTGTGCGAGAGCCCCCCGACAGGCTGCTCTGCAACAGGACTCAATCAGATCCCATCTCTCGAGCTGTGTAGCCTGGTAACACTCTGCCTCTTCTGACCAGCTGCCCTTGCTCAGCAATGATGGGAATTTCCTTGAGTCTTTTAGGGACTCGTTCCTGCAACGCAGCTCTTCAGCTGGTGAGGAGATCTTGCAGCAATGCGCTGAGCAGTGAGGAGGGGGACAGGCGGTTTCATCACTTTTTCCATTATAAAATACCTTTCCCTCTTACCCCTGCTCTTCCCCTTTCCCCCATGGATCACCACAAATTGACATGGAGTTGCAATGGGCTATTCAGAGGCTTGATCTCATCCCTGTTTGAAGAGAAGCCCGGTGGGTTATTTTTAACATTTATACACGTCTGAAAAATGTGAATGTGGTCTGTTGTGCTGTGAGCCATGAGCACTCCAGGGACCCAGGGCTGAAAAGAGAAACAGCTTTTAAATATTAAGTGGGAGGCACTTGACTGACCTCTTCCAGATAGATATGTGCTTGCTACATCATGTCTTCAGCTGGGACCAGGGCCAAGCTGGGGCCTCTGCCTCCTCCAGCATCGCTGGCTTTGGTCCTTGCTGACCCTTGAGGAAGAAGAGATGAGGACATGCTCTTCCTCCAGGACACGCTCAACAGCTTCCCTGGCATGGCCAGGTCGCATTCTGAAACTCCAGCGGTGGTGCAGGAGGGGCTGCACACCCTGGGAGCTGGTGGGCTGCTGGCTGGGACACAGCCCTGGTGTGAAGGGGTGCTGATGTCTGTGGGAGCTTTGCAAGGTTGGGGGAATCAGTGGCTAGAGCAGAAGTTGGTGACTGGGATGTAACTACTTGTGTGCATGTTTCCAGAGGGGACTGTAGGATTTGCAGAAGCAAATGAGTAATTATTTGTTTGCTTTTTTTGATTAGACTCGCTTGCGGTTGCAAGCCAAAATTAATAACTCGGTGGAGACAAACAAGCACTTTGGACCTAGTAGGGCTATGTGGATTACCCTGTTCCTCCCTCCCTCTTCTCCCCTTTGTATAAACCTTAATCTGGAGTTTTGGGGCACAGTGTCTGGTTCACCCCCATGATCTCTTACTAGTGCTGCCCCATCCCTAACCCATAGTGGTGGGGGGTCCTTTCTCCTGCGAGTAGCATAAGGTCCCTCAAGAAGAGGGCATGGGAGCAGCCAGAGTCTATTGATGTGGGTGTGCAAAGCTCTCTGCTTTCTCCAGTACAGCTTGCAGAGTCCCATCGGGCTGGTATCAAAAGCGCAGGTGAGCCCAGAGTCACAATGGCAGCACTTGCACTGCACTGAGATGTGTGCTACACCTGAAATCCCTTGGCAAGCCAGAGGGTTGATGAATCAGTTACACAACTTGCTGTCTAGGCTCTTCTGGGGTTTAGTTATGTGGACTAGAAAGGTACTCTTAAAAAATAAGATTCTGTTCTTATCACATGGGAGTCCTTTGCATGAGTCTTTAGTATCTGAGATAGTGGTTTGTATAGCCAAAAAGTGATCGACTAATCCAACATAGTTTCTATCATCTTGTATGACATCCAGTCTCAGTTTAAATAATGCCACTGATGGAAAATCCCCTACAGCCCTGGGGATGCAGTCCCACCATTGAAAATAAAACGGTGCCTCATTTCTAGTTGCAAATCATTGTCAGCTGAACACAGCCTTGGCTGAAATCCAGCCCTGATTGTATTTACAGCTATTCAGTTAGAACACTGTGGCATGAATTTACCTTATCTCACTGGAGGATACTCATTACAGCCTGGCTCCCTCATTGCCGTGACTGCAATCAGTGTAGCCGTGTGTGCTGGGGCAGGCACAGTGGAGGACTCTTGCTTGCTTACATACCTCTCCTGTTGCCAGAGAAAATGCTTCACCTTTCCCCAATATTGTGTGCTATTTGGTGAGAATGACCCTTTTCGGGGAAGGCACAACACTCCCAGATGAGGAGAAGCTCTTCTTCTCCCAGGATGATGGTTGCTGTTTCCATAACAGGCAGATGGCTCAGAGGAGTGAAGGGGTTTTGGGCTTCGTGGGGTGTGTTTGGGATGTGGTCAGCAGACTTCGTGCTGGTCCCAGTCCTTGGCAGTGCACAGGGCTGCCTGCATGGGGTCTGCAGTTGAAGACCGCGGTCTGCAGCAAAGAGCCCATGAGTGTCTCTCGCACTTGTAGTGGAAGTGTTAGAGGTCTGGGACTGCAAGTGGCCAGAAATGCTGATGGAGAGAGTCACATCTGGTAATGTTAGGGAAATGGCTGCTGCGGGGGAGCCTGGCTAGGGATTGAGGTTGTCTTGCTGCTAGAAAGTGTGGGAGCCATGGTGGGGTCAGGAGAACAGTGGGAGAGAGGAGCCGGTGGAGAAGGACCATAGGTTGCTCACGGTGATGTGTGTCTGCTGCGTGGTGTGCACCCCTCCTGGCCTCACACAATGATCCCATCCTTGCCTCAGTAAGCTTGGTGTCGCTGCAGACGTAAGGGCATATCTGTTGTGCCAGGTGCTATCATGGAGGCCAGTGCTAAGAGTGGTTAAAATAGAAATGATAATATGCAAGAGAAAGGACTTATTTGACTTAGTAACACACAAGCTATAAATAACCAAGCTTTTTGGAGGTAAGATAACAGCTATTAAGTGAGGAAGGATCTTCTTTATTAGGTGAACTATTTTTAATTATTTATTACCCAGCTAATCTTTAATTTCTAAGCTTTTCTCTGCAACAGCTGTTTGAGTCAGATGGAGGACACTGGTGACAGCTTCTGCTGGATCAAGGCTGTTTCCTCTGGCTTTGCACAGCCCTTCTGAATTGTGACTGCATTTGAAAACTGCATGCCTGTGAATGGCTGATGGAGAAAAAATGTAGTTTTCTAAGCCATAGCTGAGCTGTGGCAGTTGCCTATGCACATTCCCCTGGTGTGTGGTGAGCATGAGCTGTGATGACCTGAGATTTATGTCAACGTAAAGGGATGCATCTTTCCTGGTACTGCTGCCAGCTAAAGGGATGCTCCTCTCCACTGCTGTGCAGTGATTTGTGAAGCTGAGGCTTAAGACTGGGGCTGGATACATCTGGGAAATGAAAATGTCCATTGTTCACTTGTTGCCTGCCTGGAGGAAGTCTTCTGCACATAAAATGGGTCTGCTGCTATTGATTTCGGATGCCTGTGTTTCTGGGGACTTCACCTTTCCTTGATCTAAGTGTCACTCTTTCATTTTCCAGCTACATCACTTTGCAGTGCAGTCAGCACTGTAAGCTGCAGTTACAAGGGAAGAGCTGGCTTTTGAAGGGTTGAGATGCCCCAGTGTGCTTTCTGATATGAAAGAAAATTCCTGCAGAGGTCAGGTCTCCTGTGTGGATAAATTAGGAGGAACTGAAATCAAGAAAAAAGCTCTAAAACCTTCAAACTAGAGAAATGTCACTGTGGCTAGATAGGGGCAATAGAACACTGTGGCAGGACATCTTCCTCTGGAAAACAACACTTTGGTCTCCAGTCCAATATACAGCTGTGATGTGAGGGACATGCAGACAGTGCAATAGAAACTGTATCCTACTCTCAGGACAAAATACCACTTTCTGTATTGTGAGTTGGAACTGATCTTTCCTGGAGCTTCTCCCTCTTTGGAAAGCCTGCAGTAGTTCTCAGCAGTTGCACCTTCAAACAGCAAATACTCCAGTTTCCAAGGAGAGGTTGCATAAAGGTGTGGACACTTGCAGGTCTTTTTGTGGACACTTGCAGGTGTTTTCTCACTGTTGGTCCCACACCCACGTCAAGCTCTGAGTGAGGTCCTCTGTGCGGATGTAGGCTCCCTTAAGTGGTGAGATGAAAGGGGGTTGACTGACATACTTCAAATGTTTATAATGAATGCCTATGTCAGCACGTAAGATTTTTTTTTCCCTCTACTGCAGGATGCTACACACCAAAATAGAACATATGGTAAATGGACTGGAAGAATTAACTTTTGTCTTCTGACTGCTAGAGATCTGTGCTATTTTGGGGCTTGACTTGAACTCAACCTGCCATAGACATGGGGGACATCTGCTATGGTCTGGCAAAAGCCAGTGGAGTTATGCTAATGTAAACCCCAAACTTCTGCATGTGTGGCCCAATTTGGCTGAAGCTGCAAGCAAAGCAAATTACTTCTTTCCTCATACAATAATGAAAAGCCCTTGTTCCCCTTGCAGGAAGCCCATATGATGGAGCTCTGCTTGACACATCTGGAAGCCTGGGCTGGGTGCATCTGTAGGAAAGAGGCATTGTTTCAGGTCGGAGGGATGTCTGTGCCCTCACGCTGCTCCCAGGGAAGGGGCCTGGGCTCCAGCAGACTTTGATTTCAGCAAACTGAACCTGCTGGTGGACTGGCCAGTTGACAGGAACAGCGTTAGCAGAGCTGAGATAGATACGGTGTGAGGTTGGCTGGTTTAGGATGGGGTCAGTCTTGTGGAAGTTGTCAGTGCTGTTACCTTTATTTATCTCTCAGTTGTATTCAAGCTGGCTTGTCTTCAGCATTCAACAGCAGCTCTCAGAATTCTGCCTTTTGTGAAGGTTGGTACTGAGCTATTGAAGCAGCTGTATGCACATCTGTCTAGTTTGGGGAGGCAATGTGGAAAGGACTCCCGTGGTACCCATTTGGAGAAAATATTTACTCACTTCTGAAGACAGCATCCTTTTGTTGATCTAGCTTTGGGACACAATGTGCACAGCTTCCCAGTAAAGATCCCTGCAAGCTAATTTTCAAAGAAATGCAGGAGCAGGGCTGTTATGGTGGAACCAAGTACAGTTAAAAATAAATAAAATATTTTTAATCTCATTTTAAGAAGGAGTATCTCAATGGGACCGAACCCAGCTTGCATGCCCTTACAGCAAATGTAAAAGCACAAAGGCAGATGAAATGCAAAATAGTATCCCCTTCCCTTCCACTCCTCCGCACATCTGCCAGTGGTTTCTGACGTGTTCTGGTGTGAGAACAGACTTTGGAAAATCTGGGCCAGCTCCCTAAAGGACAGGGTGTTAGCACATGTCTGTATATGTTAGTATGAAAACGGAAAGTACAAGTGGGGAGGGCAAGAGGTGCCACGGTGATGCCTTAACTCCTTGCTTTATAGTGGAGGGGGTGGGTTGGTGAAGACTCCCCCAGGGGGGTTCATGGGTAAAGTAGTGAGTCTTAAAAAAGAACATCTGAAACAAGTCTGCCAGGGTGCCCTTCCCCGGCTGTCCCTGCAGCACGCACAGCGCTTTGCGAACCCTCTCATTGCCACTATCAACACATTAGTGCCCGCAGCTTCTGTGGCCGACCACAGCACATGCCTGCTGCCTGCCAGCAAGCACCAGCCCCACAGCTTTGACAAGTCTCAGTGTAATGCCATGAAATTTTCTTTTTAGGTGTTTTTTCTCAGGGTGAAGCTGGGAGTTGTACCAAGGAAAAAAGAAACAGCAAATATTCTCCAGGAGTTCTGGCCACAGCACGACGGCCGGCGCATTGCAGCGTCTCTGTGCAGTCCTCCGGCAGCGTCAGTGGATAAGCTGCACGGGGAATATTTTAAATGCACGTAGGAGCTCAAGTTCCTTTTCACACTGGGTAGTTAATTTGAAATCCGGCATATACTTGGGTTAATGTTTAACCCTTTAGTCTCTGCCCCTGGCTGAATGGTTCACAGCACTGGAGATGTGCAGCTCCCTTCTAAAAGGAAAGAGTTGATGCCCATGATAGCTAGTGCTGTGTGCAGAAAGGTGTCTCCCATCCCTCTGTTGGAGTGCTCCAAAGGATGGATCATCTCAGCTGCAGGGAAATGTTGGGCTGAGTGGGACTGGTGAGTGCCCTCACCTCTTTGACAGTGGCCAGGTTATTGGCTTGGGACACAAGTAGACAGCTGAACTTGGGCTTCCCCACCCAGTGCAGCAGAGATCAAATCCATAGCTCCGAAGGCTCGGTCTCTGCCCTGTGTCTTCATTCACACCAAATGGTTTAGCTAAGATGTCCTGAACAATTTTGCATGCTCAGTAGGAAAAGTGAGGGGGTGAACAAGGAGAATTTCAGCTCAAATGGGGGTTTGTTGCTGCCTCTTGGCTTGTGTTGACTTCAGCTCCCACCATTTCCCTGTCTCCTCCTGAACTATAACTCGTCATGGCATTGCATGGAACTAACCCAATTACTCATGATGATTTTTCCATGATGTTAAAGCTTGGACCATAGTCACAAAGCCTCATTTTTTTCTGTAAAATCCATGACCTGGGGGGAGGGGTCATAAAATGGGATACAGGATTCATTCATGTGGGACAGGTAAATTGTGTCTCCTGGAGGTGCCACTCAACCCCCCACAACTTGCATTAAGTTCTGCATCCAGGCAGCGCAGTGGAAAGAGTAATGCTGAAGTCGGTGCAGATCTTGCTGCTCACATATGATGTCTACCAGCTGTTTGCAATCATTGTTTTTCTAAGTCTTGCTGGTCTCTATACTTTGATTTCAAATCTCAAAAAGTGCTTCTCAGACTTTACCATATCTGTAATGTCGTATGTCAATATTGAGCCTATAGAGGACAGATTTTATTTTTTTTTGTGACAAAATACTCCTTTAACAGTGAACATTGGCTTTCTGAACACCAATTCAAACCCTGTATGAATGGTGTCCCAATTTAGACACAATCGTGCGTCTCCAAAGCCTTCTGGGATGATGTTGCTGGAAAAATATTCCTGTGGCCACTGTTGTGCCAATGTTTTAATCCATCTTTTAATAAACTGTAACTGAAGAACAGAGTGTGGAATTCATCAAATGGTGTGTTGTACCTCACTGGGGAGCAGGGTGTTAGAGCCAAAACTGAAGGCAGCTGTTGCAACTGCTGCCTGTAATTCAGCCTCACCAAAATATTGACTATTGTTACTTGTGCCCCAACATGGAAAGCATTTAGTTTAATACCGGTATTGGCAATGCTGTCATTGTTGAAGTTAGGACTCCAGAGTCAGTTGAGCGAGCTCAGCCCCCACAGATCTGGGGGGAGGTGGGAGAAGATGACTGAAAAGCACTCCCTCCATATACACAGCAGCTTTTGAAACGCCATGCAATCCATGTTGATCATCTGTTCCTCATAGAAAAAGGGGAAGAGTTATTATGAGAGAATAATTAAACCAGCTGAAAAGTGTTGGCAGACTGCAACCTCCCTGCACAGACCACACAACAGCTTGCTGCGATCAGCAGAAAGGGCCGAGAAGCCCTGGGGGAGAAACGGGAGGGATGCTGGCATGGTCCTGCAAGACCTTTCTCTCACCCCACACCAAAGCGCAAACCCAAATGGGGCTGTGCTGATGCTCATCACCGCTGATGTGATCTCCAGCAATAGTGATGCTTAATTCAGGCTTCCAAGTTGCTTCCTCTGGACACTAGGTCCAATGAGGAAAATTCTGATTTGGTATTAGGGAACTTTTTTCACCATGAGGGTGATCAAGCATCAAAACAGGCATCAATTTCAGTCCTTGGAGGTATTAAAAACTCAACTAGAAAAATGCCCTGAACAACCTGTTCTAAGCTGGCTTTGCCCTGAGCAGAGACTTGGAAGAGACATCTCCAGAAGTCCCCTCCAATCTCAATTATTCTATCATTCCTGTGCTTCCACCAGCTGGCTGGGGCACAAAAATGGCCACAGACACTTCCAGGAAAGGTCTGGCCAAGTGTCTCATCTTTATTTTGTGTAAGAGACAGAGGGATCCTCTTGTTTAAATATTGGCCTGGTGGAGACTGTGGAAGTTACCCACTGGTCACTGGGCTCATGTTGAGAACTAGTGTTTGGCCATTGCTCACCTCCAGAAAAAAACCTTCTCTCCACTTGAAGACTCCCAAGAGATTCACATCTTTCCTTGGTGGCTGAGTCAAGTGGTTAATTGCCTTCATTCTTTGAAACATCTCTCTTTTTTTTAAAATCAGAATTGCATCTGAATTCTAGCTGTTGTTTCAGGTTTTTCGCTTTACCTGACAATTTATTATAGGATAGGCTACTAAAAACCTCTCTTCTCCTTCTCAGGAAGGTGAACCCCATTAAGTCTCAGTGTGACATCTTTAGCTTGTGAAAGAAGAGTAATTCGTCTCACTTCTCTTTTATCAGTGGGGGACCAGAAGTATATGAACTGCTGTTGCATGGTAACGTCTCTCCCAGCAGCCCCTTGATTTGCTCTTAGCTCTTAATCTCCGCAATGAAATTGTGTCTGAAATCTGTTTGTGTGTTTAGCTGGTGTTTGCTTCCTCCTCTGTGCTGAAGCAGCCTAAGGCTGTGATGCCAGGTCTTCTGCCTGTGCCTGTGCTCCAGGCACCAACATGTGAAGGGCTGAGATGGAAAAGAAAGAGATGCTCCAAGGAGATTGTTGCTCCTGGGAGCAAAACCAGCCTTGTGGCATCTCTCATTGTGGTGTGTCCCAGGGTCAAGTTCTGCCACGAGTGGTCTGGGCAGAGCTTGTCTCACCCAGCTCTTCCCTAGCTGTCTCAGGGACCAGCAGTTTAGCCATGGCAGGGTTCACTCCAGCCCCGCTGCTCATCTCACTTCAGGGTCAAGGCTCAACATGCCCTGGGCTGTGGTGGTGGTGTAAATGCACTCTGGATAAATCCTAGCTTACAGCAGGGAGCGCAGCAAAAAAATCAACTGTCTTCCTGTCCCACAAATGAGGGTCCCAGAAGTACTGTTGGGAGCTGGTAGTCAAAGAACAGCTTGACGGTAGGGTTGCAAGCTGGTCTGTGAACCAGTTGCAAGGCAAGACTGTAGGAAAACACTGGTTCCTCTGTTCTGACTAAAATGCATGCAGAGACATCACGGTTTCCATTTTGCAGCTAGAGAAACACAGGCTTAGCTTACCCAGTTGTCTTACCTACAACTGACAGGATGAAATGTTGACCAAGGCAGAATTTTGCTCGTCTTTGCACACCTTGTGGTCTGCATGGTCTGGGATGGAAGCCTAGGTTGCTAGGGTGAAAAACCATAGTCATTATTTCACAGTTGTCCTAATGTCCCTTACCCTGGTGCTAACCAGTGCTCCTGACAGTGCCTGTGCCTGGAAAATGCAGATGAGAGCCCTTGCTATGCACCCATTAGTGTCAGGGCACGTCTCCTCACCATACATCACTGTGTGACCTCGGAGGATAGATTTGACTTTAAATGTGTCCCTGTAGATATATGAAGATGGGATTGGTGGCTGAAGGAGGTGAGTCTTGCAGGGGAAGCAATCCTCCCTCCTTCTGAGATAAAAGGAAATATTGAGCTGCTTTCACTTACATATCAAGTGTTATGTACATGCCATGGCACAGCTGGAATTTGTTCCCACAGTGGTATTTCCTGTCCTATAGCCTTGTTGGTAAAGAAAATGTTCATGCCAGCATTCATGATGCTGGTATAACCAGGAGAAGGATCAAGCTGCAGCCACTGACAACAGGCTGCCTTTTCCTCCCCTCTGCAAAGCCCTCGGGCTGATATAGCAGAACTCAGGGACCAAATATTTCTCCCATCACGGGTGGGAAAATAGGAGACCAGGACACAGTCAGCTCTTTAAGAAGATTATTCAGCTATTGAAGTCTTTGTATCTACTAGAAGACCTGTCTTCCATTCCCCTCATTCCCCAAAAGATTTTGATAATAGCGTAAGAGCCTCTTATCCTAATTTTATACTGAGCTGTACGCTGATGATGATAGCTTTAGCTTAGAACTGTGAAATCAGAAGTAAATGCTTCCTGGAAAGCTGGCAAAAAAAGATGAACTCTAAGGTTTAGTTCTTGCTGGCTTCCAGGTATGTTTCCAGGCTCTGGACAGCCAATATGAGACAAAAAACCCAACATACTGTGGTCATGCCCTAAATATTTGAACAGGAGTCTTGTGTCTACACTGGCCTGAGTTTCAGCTCTTGGACTCCCCTTTTCAAATTCAGCCTGCTTGGAAGTAACAGTGATATCCTGCTTTGTTGGGCTTGCTCCATGCATGGTGGCTGGTGATTTCCCTCTGCTCCTCTCCCTCTCCTGCCCAGGCTAATGACTGTTTTATACCTTCCACTGCTGTACTATTTCCAGCCAACAAACACTGTCTATCAAGAGAACAAACAAAGCAGTCTCTGCAGAAATATAAATAACTTATCACTTTTTCTTGATCATCTCACACTGAGCTATTTCCAGCCATTGTTTTAAGGATTCTGATTAAATTCTTCACAAAACTCCTTATTATGTGCCCTATGTGCAAATAGCAGTTTGTGCTGAGTTGCCAGAGTACCACTGATGTATGGACCTCAGAGCTGGCAATGCCTCCAGCAAACTCTAGCTCTGGGAAGGCTGGGAGCATCACCTCCAGTTTTCTTTCTCATTTTTGCTGCTAAGTAGTAAATGACCTATTTCAGCTTCTCAGACCTCCTGTGTTCCTCCATGAAATTGTGAGCTTTGGAAACAAATAACTTAGTTCACACAGAAGAGGTGGGCAAAGGGAAGGTAGCTAAGAGCATCTCTCTTGTGATCTGCAGTCAAAGAAGAGAGTCGAAGGAGCTGCCCAGAAAGCAGAAGGGAGGACTAGTATATTACAGAGGTTTTATTTCAGGACTGACTTTCATGTAAATATGCATGACAGGGACCCTTAGGTCCTAGGTACTTCCTCTGCCCATGGATCATGATGATGAGTGCCAGGACATCACCCTTAAACACTTGGCCAGCAGTTCCAAAATGAGAGCAATGACATTTGTAAAGCTTGTGATGGAGAAAGGCTGTCTGTGGTAATGGAAAGTGGGTTGAGCACTGCTTGGTATTAGAAGGAAGACATAGTATTAGATACTGAGTTTGAAGGAGACCAATGGTAGAGCTCTGCAGTTGGAGAAGCTTCTGTGCACTCATAAAGTTTATAAAATGAAGAGCTCTTTCACCTAGTTGAGTGCCTTTTGCATCCCCCAGATCTCACAGCTTTATAAAAATTCTCTAGATATCAAACAAGAGAGAAGATATTTAAGTCAACTAGCCTTTCAGAAGTCCCTAAATTTCCTGGACTGAATCTTTTCTTGTTTGCTGTATGATGTTGGGCGCAAGCATTTTCCAGTCTCCCAGAAAAAGTCATCGTCTCACCTGCTGGCTATACTGTTAAACCAGCACTTTTTACTCAGCAACTTAAACCATCTTACTTTTTCTCATTGAATGAGCTTCCAGTAAACATATCTTGCTCTTCTGCTCCTAAACGTCTCTTCCAAATCCTCTCTGCTGTCACGCTTAAGCAGCTTGTTGATAATTTTGTGACTTCCCATGGAGAAAGGGAAGGGTGTCTGAATGCTGTGCAACAAAAGCTCTAATTTTATCTGGCAGGTACGGAGCATGCTGTGGTTTTCATTTAACCTTGCAAGGGAACGACCTGCATGAATAATGGATTCAAGGGAAAGTTTTGAAAATGGAAAGAACAGAGGTTGCCATGCTCTGGCTTCATGTTGGGGCCATCTGGTTTCTGTGGCTAATCTGAAATGCTATTGCCGGTAACAAAAGCACAGAGCAGGGGGGTGGGACTGCGAAACCTCATGAGTGCCCCCCTTGTGTCAGTGAGTTTGTTTGGCAACTGGTGTTGGGCAGGTAGCGAAAATGAGGACGATGTCTCACGTAGGCAGGTAACCCTTTCACTCTATGCTCGGCATCAGCCCAGCCAGCTGGGGAAGGTGCACTTGTACACCCACCTCCTTTGGTTGCTCCAGCAGTATGAAAGGGCCATACAACTCATGGACGTGACCACGAGATGTGGCCGTGCTGTGGACTGGTTTTTCCCTGTGTTGTGGAGCTCATGCAGAGCAGACACCAGAAACAGCCTCCCTTTTGAGGCTAAAACAGATGTGCTGGGCTACCAGAGCTGACACCGCAGACTTTGTACAGATCAGCAGACTTTGCTGGTTCTCAAGCCACAACTGAGCTCAGTTGCCCGTGCTTGTGCCATGACATGCCTGTATTTGCATCTGCTTGCCTCTTCCTCTTTAGTGCAGCACTGGCCATCTGCTTGCTACTCCTTGGATCAAGTCCAGCAGCCCTGGATGCTGCCTCCTTCCCTCCCCTCAGAGCAAGAAGAGAAATCCCTGTGTTCAGGTAGTAATTGTGGTGGGCATTTGTGGCTGCCCATTCCCCATTGCAGATTTTTCTTGATGAGGAATTGAAAGGAAGAATTCAGTCTCTTCTCATTGCTGCTTAGAGAAAGCTCACCACACAAACAAAAAAAAAAAAGAAAGAAAGAAAGGAAAAGAGAGAGAGAGAAAAAAATGGCACTCTGTGGGTGCCTCTTTGTTTCTTTTATTTATTTTTTATTTTGAAGATTTAGTTGGAAACAGGAGGTTCTTTTAATACACTTAGAACTTAACTGGTGCCTGCCAGTTACAACTCTCCAAAGCCAGCAGTCATTTTCCAAAACAAAAGCTCTTACCTTTTCCCTTATGGCTCTTCCCTGTTACGGTCAATAAAAAATGAAATTGTAGGAAAGCTTTCTCATCTTCCACACTGTGTTTGTTTTACATTTATATATAAGCTTATACAAACACATGGACTCAGAACCCCCCTAACGAAGCTATTACCTGCATCTCTGGACTTTTAATCTTACAGCTACTGTGCAATTTGTAGCTGAGTATTATTTTATAAGCCCCAAATCCCAGTGTGTTGACTCTAATGTCATAAACATACCTATATTTTAGGTCATCGAGTGAAAAGCTACCAGCTTGTTACCCAACGACAACATTTTTATTCTGCACTGCTTCACATCTGTTAATATCTGTTGCAAACTGACTGCTATAATAAACAAACTGTGCATTTTCTTAGGCCTGGCTTTATCTGCACCTCCCAGGGGATTTGAAGGAAGGATCGTGTACGGTAGGCACTCATGGGCGATGGAGAGAAGTGCTCCCTGGGCTGGGATCCCCAAGGTGGATAGCAACTGGAAAACTCCTCAAGTCTTCAGTAATTTCCAAAGGGGTGGCTGCTGCCCAGAGCTGACATACCACAGCTAAGAAAATGCTGCTCCAAAAAGCTTGCCAGGATCCACTTAATTTTTGGGGAGCTGTTGGATGCAAGCACATCTCTGATTCATGCTTGGTGAAAAATATTTGACCAGGGGGGATATTTGGCGAGGGGATGAGCCATGTGTGACCCTGCTTCTCATGGGACACGGGCACCCATCACTCAGCCCAGCCCTGCGTTCAAGGCGCAGCACTCGCCCAGTGCAATTCTTATTGCATAAATGATACTCATTGCATATGGTCAGGCAGACAGCATGGCTCCAGACTGCAAATCTCTTCCAGGAGTCAAGCTCCCAGCCTTGTAAACATGGAATCCGTCAAGCCAGAGGACATAAGACCTCCAGGCCATTATTAGCCAATATGAAGCTTATAAAAGACTCTATAAACCAACCCATGATAAATAATTTCACAAGTAAGGCTGTGGCGGTGTAGAGCTTGTTTGGAGTTTGAAAGCTGCTGTAATGTGCCGCCAGGAGGATTAAATGCTATCACTGTGTTTCAGGCGTTTTACAGTGTGCCGGGTGGTTACATGTGGGTTTTGTTCATTTGTTTGGTGAGGAGTTAGTGTAAGAAGGGGGGAGAGCAGAGGAGGTCCCACAAGTGCACAGCGTACGGGGGAGCAGACTGTAGGGGCCGGGAGCTGACCAGTGCTGTGGGACAACCTTGCAGAAAGTGACCCAGGCATGTTGTAATATCTATTTTATATATTATCTTTTGGCCAAAGCTCGTAGGCTGGAGACCTTTGACATTGCATCAGGCGAAGGATTACCTGTGGGATATACTGTCGTCATGAGCTGGGGGAAACTTGCAGCTGAGACCCATAGAGGTGCTGGCTGGTGGGTGGCTCCATCGTCCTCCTTTCCCCAGCACGTGGAGAGTGATGCAGACTTTCACATAAGGTTTTAACCTGCAACCTGGGGTTTCTAGTGATCGGGGGAGACTGAATACAACTTTATGGGAAGGAGCTTAGCCCCGCCACTGGCAGCACACCTACGTGCGCACAGGTTAGCTGCAAAGATGACGGTGGCTTCAGTGGCATGCCCTGAGGTTTCACTACCACAGGCTCGTTTCACTACCACAGGCTCCTGGCAGCTGGAGCGTGAGTTGAGTCCTAAGGGGAATAAGGGCAAGTTGTACTCCTTCTGTGACCCATGTCTCCTGGTTTTCTGGTTGCAGTGTTTTGCTGTGCTGCTTCCAAAGCAGTAAGTTATTGCCTTCCAGAAGAATCCTCAAAACAGTGTGAATAATTTTTGTACGATGCATGTTTTGTTTCCATGGTTATTAAAGCCAGGTTCGCTTACATTCATCCTTCCTTGGCACAAAATGTTTCGGTTGTCTTTTCGACTTGTGTATTTGTCTGGGCTCCTGCTACTGCTCCAAGATAAGAAATGTTTTTAAAGAAAAATGTAACTAAGAGGTATGAAGCTCCCAGTTTAGAAGCCGAGGGGTATAAAATCAACATGACATTCTTCAGAAAATGAGTGGATATCTGCGTCAGGCATAGTCCAGCTTATCATCTGAAGCTGTTGCCCTGGGCAATTGGATAAATCTTTTTACCCATTGAAAATGCCACTTTGGTTGGTTGGTTTGTTTCAAACACCCAACTCCTTGGGAGAATACTCCACTTGAAAAGAAGGAGTGGCAGATTCTGACCTACAGCTGGTGCAGAGGAGTAGGAGGGAATCAGGGAGAAGGCTATTTCTCTTGTTGAATAAAACCGTTGCTTATTATACAGTTCTGCTTGGGCCTGTTCCAGATCCATTAAAGTAAATGGAAAATCTTCACTTGCAAAAATGGGAGCTGGTCCCAGCTCCAGGGATTTAATAGCATACAGGGTCTCAGGTAGATCTTCACAAAGGAACAAATCATGTTCCTGCTGAGCCAATCCTTGCTGAGTTTATTTTACATTCTTGTCATCCATTGGCCTTGTGGGTTTTATGTGTTGCCTTGTGCTGTGTTGCTCATGATCAGCTACAGTGGCTACAGTGGACCTCATCCAGCCATTAGCAACTGAGCTGTAGCTGCACCCCCAAGTTGGTGCTGAGCTCTTGGGGCACGAGCTGCAACACCCGTGGGGATGTGTGCGAACCCTGCTCCAGAAATGGGGAGGGTAACCTCATAGTTCAGACTAGCATAAAATGCCAACGTCTCGATGAGATGGTGCCTTCCTGTGTGTTGCAGAAGATCCTGGTTGGTTGCAACCAGTTCTCTGCGAGCAGCTCACTGTGAGCCACTGAGACCTGGCACCAGAGAGGGATCGGGGGTTTTGCCTTCGCTTTTCTGACTTTGCTGGGCCTTACAGCTCTCCTGGTGTAACACCTGGGAAGCTTCACATAAATAGCAAATATCGAAGAGACGTCAGAGATACAGGAGAATATAGCTGGGACATGGCTTCTCTTGGATGGAGCTGTAAAAGCAACAGCTCAGATTAGAGAAAATGGGTTTAAGTGCTTTTTGCTTTTCCCAGGGGAAGTCCTTTCTGCAGGTTCTTCTTCCTTCCGGCTTCCCCATGTTTTCTTGCCCTTTATAGTCTTCCTTTTTTTCCTTCAGTTGGGAAGGGTTTCTTCCCCTTGACCCACTACAACCAGCAGAGCCAAGATTAATTTTTCATTGTTCACCTTTCCCTACTGCACCCATTGTTCACCTTCCCTTGGCTGGGGACCAAGCATGCTCCTGAGATCAGGAGAGCCTTCCTGAAGGCTCTGCCTCGAAGCACATAGTGACTTCAGTGCTACAGGAAGCATTTCCCCTTAGTCCCACATATCTCTCATTTCCAGCCTCTTGGGAAGAGCCCAGAAGAGCCCCAGGTCATCCTTCTGTCTGTAGCAATCTGCATGACCTGATATGCCACAGAGTGAGCAGTCATCAGCTCTGCACACATGGCTGGTGCACAGGAGGAAGGTCCTTGGAGAGATGTAAATACTGGTGACATCAGTTAGGAAACAGCTGTGTGGCAAGCATGGGTAGTTAAGGAGATTTTCCATAAAGCAAACCTCACAGCGCCCATAGAAGAGCATCAGCAGAAGACGCAAAGGAGCTGCTTCAAGTCAGGGAAATCTCTGGTGGTTGGTGCTCCAGGGAGAATTCCTGGAGCATCTGGTGGCACGAGGAAGGGTGAGCACCCTTGCCTGGACAGCAAGGGGTCATGAGAAGAGAAGAAAAACATCAGGATGTTATATTAAAAGCACATCTGTGCACAGTCTGGAATGGTAAATACATTTTCAGACTCCCCTCATAAAGCTGCAGTGTTTAAAAGTGCTGATAAAGTGCATTCCAATGTCCTTAAAGTATTGCAGCGCGCCACACACACTACACAGTGTTTATGTGAGAGACGGCCAGCGCTGCGAAGAACAGCGAGATGAATGGGCTTATATGTGTGAAGGGGAAGGATTTGTGGATTGTCACCAGAAAAGGGGGTCCAGCTGGAAAGTGCTGTCCTGGCCCTCAAAATCTTGGGGCTCTCAGTCGCACTGTGCCCAGGCCAGCTGTGAAGCTGCTGGCACAGCAGGGATGGACTGAGCAGCACTCAGCATCCTTCACTGCTGCCTCATTTCGTATGGGACACTGCGGTCCGTAACAGCAACCTCTCTTTTTAAGAGAGGTGTTCACAAATTTTTGTGGCTGGTGCTGCTCTCCCTCCTGTGCCAGGTTTTTTCTGTAGGTTTATTAAGCCTCTTTGTGCCACTGAATTTCTGTCAGGCTCCCCTTCCTATTCCGCCAGGTTCCCTCTACTTGTGCAGTCATGAGCCTTGGATGGAGGGGTGTTGCTATCAGAGGAGCTATTTTCTCTCTCTTGGCCCACAGAGGAACATCCATTCTTCTCACCATATAAGAAAAATTCCCTATTAGGACTGTTCCTCAGAATAAGAGAGTCCTTTTAGAGCAGTTTGAAAAAGTGGTTTGAAAACCCTATTTGTAGCACAGAGAGTGAGGTGAAGATGGATGCTTTGGAAAGCAGCTGTGGAGTTGGTCCAACACCTCTTTGAGGCTGGGCCATGCTCTGGCTTTAGCGGAAGCTGTGATTTATTACAAACCTCAACAATTTGCAATACGAGGGCTGGGCAATGGCTGCTGAGGAATTTATCACTTAAGAAAATATTTCAGAGTTGAAATGCCTTGGACCATGCAGTGTTGCAAAGCATTTCTTGCTGCTATTGTACTGTGATGCCTAGTTAAGGATCTTTACATTAAATTGATTGAAAATGACTGGAGCTGGAGGGAGAGAAAGCAATAGAGCTGGGGAAGGAGCTGAATTCAAGAAGGTGATCGTATTGGCAAGAGGGAGAAGAGAAAGTGCCAGGCGTGAGGGCAGCATGAGGGATGGCCAAGGCTGGAGAGGGGGAAATGGTGTAATGTCTTGGTCCTGCCTGAGCGGTGGTGTGGGAAGGAGTGAGAGAGGTGGTGAAGGCAGAGTTGAGAGGCAAATAGAAGCCAAGAAGGGAGAAGTTTCAGACACGGAAGACAGCGGGGACACAGCAGTCTTGTGACACAAGCTGCAAAAATGGCAGGCAAAACATTAAATGTCAGCGTGCTTATGATGCCCAATTTCCCAGGTCTGATGTAAGTGGATATAACTCCCCAGGGGCTTGTAACTCTTCATGTCTTGCACCTCTGGAGCATACTTTCCTGGCTGCTGACATCTGTCATGCCACCTCACGCTCATGGTGCCACCCCACCACCTGCCCAAATTCACTAACACTTCTGCTCCTATGAAATGTATGAATCATAACTTCCATGCCATGGCTTTCTGCAAGATGGTGTTTCCAGAAATAGCATCCTGCAAGCCAGGAGACGTGATATTGCCCTTATGGTGGTGGAGGCCCAAAGAGAGGGAGCACAGAGAAAGTGTAAAGAAAACAATCCACCCAATGGCACAGTGGGAGGAAAGAAAGCACCATGCAGGATCCAGCCCTTCATTTGGATTTTTCTGGGTTTGTAAATTGAAACTATCAGAATTTCAGTGGATGATCAGATTTGGAAATGGATCCTCTATTGGTGGAATAATCATTGCACTACAAAAACATATCCACAGTAAGCTAATGAGGAAGTATTGTACCTGAAACACTGATATTTTAATGTAACTTGCAGTGTTTCCTAGTACAGAACTTTCCTCCTGGTGTAGAGTTCACCTTAGACTTTCCAGTAAGTACAATGTTCTTTTATCAACTATAACTCAATCACATGTTTTATAGATGTATTTGTTATTTGAAATTATGCAAGGAGCAACTTCTGAGGTGTGGAAGAGCCATCACAACTGTGCAGCTAGTGGCATATTTGTAATCTATTCTTAGTGCTTTCACTTCTTTCTTATCCGCATGCTGTAGCTTATACTCCCTGGCCGGGTCCTCTAACACTTTGCAAGCTATTTCCATGTGAAATGAACTTAGCTGAGTCCTAATGCACACTCTTATTTTTGGTTAATCAGTCTCACAGTTACCCATTAGAAGCAGAGCTATGTTTATATGAATACTGTCACGTATTAAAAAGGTCAGGGCCTTAGAGTAAAATTTGAGCTGAGGTGAAATCAAAATAGTGTACACATCTAATCAGCTGCAATGGGTGTTTTGCATAAAATTGGTTCCGAAGATAGTGTTTCAATGCTGCTTTATCATGGAAAAGATGTCTTTTCACTGCATGCAAAAAGTGTTATTTAGAGAAGTTGTTCTGATTTCCATAGGGTAAATACTTACTTAGGGTCTCTCATTTCACTAATTATATCCACTTTTCTAAGCAAGTCTTCACCTGATATATTGCAGCAACACAGAAAAATACGTAACGTCGTTGTGGCCTCTGACTAGGGTTTTAGTGTCGAAACTTGCTCTTCTCCTGACATATAAATGCTGTTTTGGTATAGTACCACCACGGATGGATTTAGCACATCAAATTCACCTGCCAAAACAATGAGGGGAAAAAAAAGGAGGTAGGAAAAAATGGAAAATAGGTATGAAAGGCAAGATTATTTTTCTTTTAATAGCTGCTATTTAACTCTCCTCACTCCCATCTACTTTGTGTTCTGCTAGCTTAAAAGCTGTATTATGTGAAATTAGCCAGTAAAAGTTCCACATTTGCCAGATGTTCAGCTGAGTAAAACGTGCAGTAAAGATTTTTGGAGGGTCACTCATTTACCCTCTCATGTCTCCTTCAGCCTTTCCCCTGCCATCTAAATTAAAGTCTTGGTTTGGTGCATCTTCTGATCAAATGCTAGCCACAATTTCTGTAACTTAGTTTTGACTGATGCATAGAGGAATTAAAGAACTGACCAGCCAGGGAGGCAGCAGCATTAGAAGTCACTCTCATTTAATTCCTGCCAGATATTAATTAGTAGACTACCATCACATTCATTTCATAAAATGGACTCATAATAAACTGTGAGAGTGTCTATTTAGTGAAGGTTTGTGGTCAGATTGAAATGCTGGGAATTTCCGCAGCCGTTGCAAGTCTTTAGGAACAATGGGGAAACAGGGAAAGAGGCTGATAAAAACTCTTCTGGCTGTCGCTATCAGGGATGTTTCAGCCGGCAGGGAAGCGGGGGGGTCTGAAGATGCTGGGTGGGAGGCTCTGCTGGGAGTTTCTTTCCTGCATGAAGCGTGGAGGTTTAGCTTTTGTGGTTTCGGTGTGAAATTAATCCACTTTTTCACAGCACATAGGTGACTTCAGAAGCCAGAGATGTAGCTTTGCCTTTTCCTCTGATGACTTTTGTGCTGTGCAGTGTCATTTCCAATGAGGCTGACCAAAGTTAGGAATATAGGTCCCCACTTAAATGCTTCCTGTATGGTTTCAGAAGTGCTGCTGCTTTGATTTTGGCTTTTGCAAGAGAAATAATTTCCCACGTGCAGGAAGGGGTTCAGATGCCTAAGGTAGGGGGAATTGGCTCACAGGAAGGGGAGAGGGTGGACTAAGCATGGAGTCACTTGAGAACCCAAAAGTCCAGCTTCCTGAAGTTGGTCTGTCTCCTGTGAGCACCCAAATAATTGCACGGCTCTGATCCTTAGGCTTCCAGATGACTACCTCCCATTGACCTCAGCAAGGCAGAGACATTTAGGTGACTGTGGGGTGCAGGCAGTGCAAATCATGTACCTTTACACTGTTATTTTGTAATGAAATCTCAAATGACAACCAAAGTCACTGCAGACTCCCTGGATGCAATCAGAGTCCCAGACAGCACGTACGGGTGCTACTGGGGATTAGGTCAGGGCTGCATTATTTGGAGAAACCTTCCTTGTTTTCTTGCTTAAGTCTAATGATTTTGTGGGGGAACGAGTGTTAGTTCCATCTGGAGCTCCATCCAGTATGCTGTCAGACACGGCTTTGACCATCTGACTTAAAAGGACCTGGAAGACAGACTGAAAATGCCCAGGAGGAAATAACTGCGCTCCAGCATTACAGATGCCAAAGCAAAGTGTTAGCTCTACATGTGATAAAACCTGCTGCTTCCATGCCATAACCTGCTGCTAGTGGCATTGAGGAGAATATGCAAATTGTGTTCTCATCAAACATTTAGAAATAAAAATATAACAACTCTGAAACCGGAGGAGATTTTCCAGATTATTCATCTTGTAGTGTTTGGTTCCTAAAAACTGAATGCCCATGCTTTCTTGAGTACTAGGCGGTGGGCCATATTCCTAACTGGTATCAATCAGTAACAGCTCCATTTATTTGGATGGACCAGATTTAGCCCATCTGGACATTAATTTGTCTTTCTGACAAGATTTGAACGCTCATTTTGACATGTTCAGGAGTTGAGCCTGCCAGCAGTTGTTTCTTTCCTTGGCAAACCTCTCCAGTGCTAGCAGAAGCACATTTTTTCCCTTTACGGCATGCACAGGCACTGCAGAAGGGCTTAGCTGCTGGTTGTAATGATCTCATATATTTTGGAAGCTCATCCTTTTACAAGGGTTGTGCCTGGGGTGTGGGCAGATGGGGTCTGCCCACCTCTCCTTTGGATGCTTGAGGGATCTCCCAGGTCTTTCCCTACAGTGTCATTTTGAGCCATGTCTCTTTTATTTGTCTTTTTCACTCCTCCTCATTACCTGCTCTTCACCCTGGGGCTCCTCAGGGCTTTCTCGCTGTAAATTTGATTTGGAAGCAGAAATTGGAAATAGAAATCAGTGGTTCTGTGATTACAAGGAGGGAATGCGTCCCAAAGGCTAGGTGGATGTGTTTTGACTCAAGCTCTTCATACAGAGTTGGAAATTAAAACCATTCTCCACTGATGTCCCTTTGCAGGAGCTGTCTACAAGGAAAAGACTACCTGGCCCTCTTCCTGGAGGTAAGGCTCATCAGCAAAGCAGCACATGTGCTGATGGTCTGGAAAAAATAAGCAGGCATTGCTAGCAGGGTGATAGTGTATTTTCATTGAGAAAATTTAAACAAATATAGTTCTGTTCAATAGCCATATTTTAAATGGGAGGGAGTGACGTTTTCTGTGAAATGAGATTGAGGCTGATATTAAAGATAACCTTAAATGTGGCCTGAAAGCAAATCAAATCACTTGCCCCAGTTGTGAGTAAGGCAGCGAAGTGAACATTAAGGCAAAACCAGGTGGGAGAGTGATAATGAGGCTGCGGGTGCAGAAATTACCACATTCATGAGCGGAGCCAATTTCAGACTTGAGTGCACTCAGGCTGATGGTGAGGGGATAGAAACAAGGTAGAAAATCTCCAGACCACAGAATGGAAAATGCTGCATTGCACATCCAGTAGTAACGGTGGCTCTTGGGTGTATCAAACTGGGGGAAGCAGGTGACGACTCAAGGTAATAGGAAAGACAGGTCTGTATGTAAGAAGGAGAGAGGGAAGGATTGGAGCCCATCAATCTGACCCCAATTATATGGATGTAAATGAACATTCAGGGAGAAAAATAAAGCATAGAGGTAAACAGGAAATTGAAGAGAATGCAGCCTAGGATCTAGCAAAGGCAGATTGTGTTGTATCAATCTGATATCTTTGATAAAATAATGGATTTTTCTAGACATAGATTAGATCTATGGCATTTCCTAGCTGGATTCAGTGAAGCAATTGATACAGTGCCTTGTGAAAAATGACTAGGTGAGCTGACAGGGGCAGAATAATACAAGAATTGGAGGTGAAGGCATGTCTAAAAGAGAAAACTAGTGGATTTTGCTAAAAGGAGAATTTTGGAGGTAGGAAGAAATTGCTGGGAAAGTTGCTCAAGAGTTGGCCTTGAAATGAGCTCTAATTAGTTGTCAGTGAGCTTGTGACGCCTTGGACAACATGAGCTGGGGAATTGACCCTGACACAACACCCTGGAGTATCTGCTGGGAAGAAGTGGGTGTCTTTGGAGAGGGAAGGAAGAGTGCTGGGGTGGGACAGCATGGGTGCAGAGTTATGGGAGTTCACATGGTAAGCAACCAGCTTGCTACTTAGGATAGACAAGGGGAAAAGAGATGCCTGTGGGTATTGGTAGTTAATATAGTCCTGAAATATTGGAGCTCTAGGAATCTTAAGGGCAGAGAACAGTGAGAAGAGCTGCGTTTGCTCGGCTTGGAGCAGAGTTCAGACCGAGTGTATGGTGGGAAACAAAACCAGGGGCATGAAAGGGATGACAGTGTTAATGAAGGGCAAGGGTGCCCACCTGGTCCACAGTACCTTGACTCTTGCTATTTCAAATGGGACAATTGCTGGGGCAATGCAAAAAGCAATGAAGCAAGCCAGTGGGCGAACCTGTGGTCCAGAGAAGACTGAAATGTCCAGAAGGTCTTCAAGTATCAAAAGTTGCTGCAAAAAGGAAGGAAACAAACTAGGCCTAACCTGCAGCAATGGAGATCTAAACTAAACGCTAGTCACAACTTTTAATGTAAGGATCACAAAATGGTGTGATAGAACAGCGAGGAGGCTGTGGGATGTCCATCGCTCGGGATTCTTGGGACCTGTTTACACCACGTCAGAGAAGGCCTTCAGGTAGTTTGGTGTTGCCGAAGAGGGCCTGGGGAGACATATCCTCACTCCACAAGTGTATCTAGGCTTGAACACCAGCATGAGGGGGGAATATTAAAACTATTGGACATAACGAACAAGCAGACACAAATACGCCACCAGTAATTTAGGCTGACCATTAGGAGATGATTTTTAACCTTCGGACAACTGAAACTATTGTCTGTCAGAACAGAACACCTGGGCTGGTTTTACATGGACCTTTTCCATGGGTTATGTTGTGTGACTTGCTACAGCAACAGACAATGAAGGGGGTGGCTTAGCGGGAGCTGGTGCACCCTGCTTGCACCATTGCCTTCAGCAGCCATATTGTCGGGGCTAGATGTAGATGCTAATAAGACTATCTGAATAGTCTTGAGTTTTGTGCCACCTCTTGGAAGGCTTGAGCTGTAAGATGTCAACCCTGTCCTTTGGTAACAGCGCCCTGAGGGCTTTCGCCATGATCCAAGCTTGGAAGGCAATGAATTCAGCTGCCAGCCCCGGTTCTGTTGTAGAGATTTCCTTACATCAAAGGTGTTTCTTCCAGTAGTTCTGCCTTTCCTGAGATGAATAGAATAAATTAAAAGAGAATTTTTAAACAGCCTTTTAAAAAAACTTTGTGTTTTTTGGTTTGTTGTTTTGGGGTTTTTAAATTTTTTTTTTCAAGTCCTTGATGTAGCGCAAAAGTAATGTATGATGTTGGGCACATCGCGGAAAACCACTCCCATGGTTCTCATTGCTTCTCAGGAAGTCTGGATCAATTATTCCTGCCATTGCAGAGAATGCTTCCAGGCTATGAGTGCATATTTTCCTCTCAGATTTAACAGTATTATTTTACACTTACATGACACTTTCCATCCTGAAGGATGCTGGAACACTTCACCAACTGCGTACAACACTTCTGAAGAGGTAAAAAATAGTAGGCACTCTTGAGAGATCATCTTGATTGTGTGCTGGTCCCACAGACCCTGACTGAGATCCCTCCAGTGCAGTGTGCTCTCTGGATGTAGTGTCACCTGCTAAGGACTGAACTCTGATGCAGCAAATGCTGTGTTATAATAAAAGGGAAGCTTTAAAATATTGCAGGTAATCACTATTGATCATTATTATTACCAAATAAGATTTTCAAAATTACGATGATCATTATAATTATCAAAGAACATTTATGGTGATGATGTTACTTCTAGGCTGTGAGAGGTGAATGTCACAGCTTAAGGCTTGTGGGCTCTGAGCTCCTTGAAGTATCCTTCTTTCTTAATGCTTATAGTTAAATCCACACCTAAGCATGTTCTGTAATTTATTGCAGTAGCCTCTTCTCTCCCCCTTGGGTATTCCAATGCTCAGTTATACCTTTGCCACCAAAGACAGAACTTCCTTAATCTTTCTTCCTTCTTCATTAAATTCACAGCTTCGGTAATTTGCAGATGTGGAATCTGGCCCTGTTTTCCACCCTGCAGACTTGCAAGGCAGCAACATCATTTAAGTGCCATATGGTTCTCGACAAAGTCAGGTTTCACATCCAACCTAAACAGTTTAATATTATCAAAAGCCCAAGCTCACTGCAGCAATAACAACCCCTGCTTCCTCCCCCTGCATTGTATAACAAGAGGAAGAAAGCTCTCAAACTGAGCAAGCTGCTGTGATCTTGAACAGGGGCTGCTGGCTTGTAGCACCCTTGTTATGTTCATAGGACAACGAGCATCCACCTGGACCACAAAGGAAGTGCAAACCCAGGTCTGTTTTCAATTGGGATGCCTTAAAAACACAGACCAGGTTTAGTTCCTATTATTGCCATATATAATTAATTTATTTGATGTTTAAGTTTTAATGAGGGAATGCTACATGCCTCCAAGCTGCAGAACACTCAGTTGTCTCTATTGTTTAATGTATATTTGGCTTTTTCTCTTTTAGGGTCTTGGGTTCCAGTCCCCACCAAATTTGATGCACACAAATATTTTCTGGCAGAGTTTAATGTATTCAGCATGAGGAGGGGAGGACAGGCTGGGTGGGGACAGGGGAGCTGAGCTGAGTATTCATTCCTCAAGCCGCACTGGTGGTACAGTGATGAGAAAAGACTAAGTCTTCAACTTCCTCACTTAATAGACTGAGAGGTCTCTGTAGATGATGAGTAATGCTGCATGAAGCAGATGCCAAAATGGAACAGGAGCCCTGAGACGGGTTTTGTTGCAGTACCTTGTAGTAATCAGAAATGATTATCCTCGTTGTGCTATGATGCTATCAGTTGGCTGAGGACTTTACACTGAGTCACAGCAATCAGTATCCCAAATTGGTTACAGACATCTGCGTTCCATCACAATAACAGAAATTACATTGCTATGCTTGCATCCCATGGGACCTCCATCAAAATCCGTACCATGAGTGCTCTCGCTAACCCCTCAGCCTTTGGTGCAGTCAATGACAGGGCTTGCCCAGCCCAGGAGCTGAGTGTCCAAGTAATGTGCCAGCTTTTCGGTACAAAATACAGCCTGGAGAAGGAATGGGAGAGAGATGTGTAGGCCTGTAAGGTACCATGCTTAGGAAGTCTTTTCCATTTACCTGTTGGGAGCATAGCTTTCTCCTATTTATAGCAGAATAAGATGAAGGAATAAATGGTGGTCTGATGTAAAAAAAAAGTAATTTACAGATTAATTAGCATTTTAAAGAGCCACAGAGACTTTTTAGGGGAAAGGTCGATGGAGCTACCAAATGAGGACATTTAGACACAAGTGATGATCTACAAGTGTTTTCTTGGTAACTTACTGGAGGGTGAACATGTTGTTAGAGTTGTTAGCAGTGGGGTGTCTGTTGTCTAGGACTAAATAAATCATCTCTGCAAGCCGATGCTTCTAGTGAAGTGACAAAAGCACCCAGATGTAGCATTTCCTACCAAGCTGCAATGTAGGATTTGCTGGAGAGAGGCTGTGCTGGGGTGAGATACAGCTCCCTAGCAAGAAAAGGATTATCCCTGCAGATTACAAGCAGGTCAATTAAAAAAATAGTCCTTCCCTACAAGGGGTTTAACCCTGATGTAGCAGGACTGGTACCAAGAGGTAAGATGCAGGGGAAGCTTTCCTTTCATATTCTCTTTGTTGGAGTACATGGATTGAATACATGGTTTATGATCTCAGCATTTGCATGTTGACATCGGAAAGAGCTCCCTGAGGAAATGGTGGAGAACTTCTGCTTTCGGGGAAGATGTGAAGTCAAAAAGGATTGCTACTGCCTGTGAAAAGTCAACTCATTCATAACAAAAGGCAAAACTCAGCCTCTGGGATGCAGAAGTCAATCAAGGGAAAAAATCTCAGTTCTGCTTGCTCGGCATGCACATTTGTTTATTTTCTGCTGTGGAAAAAGGGCTAATGAATGTTACTTTAAATGCAGCTAATTAGGTGTGGTCTTTTGAAAAAATCACATTGCTCCTTGCTGAAATCTTCATACTGCCGACAATAAATCTGGTTGGATTATATCAAGAATATGTTGCTCACACAGGGGTTACCAGCAATGTTTTTGTTAGTTGTAGCTATTTGGCTGGAAAGCAGAAGGGCCCCTGTACCCTGAAAACAACCACCTTGCTGTAACCCCAGCTGAGCAGATCTGCTACTGATGTGTAACAGCACCACTGAAGCTTTAGGAAATGCAGTATCAGATGATTAAAAGGAGCTGCTTGCCATGCTGGATCTTGCCTCCCCCTCTCACTGTGGCAGCTAGAAAGAGGCAAGCAGGGGTAACAGTGTTTTTGTGCTTGGGTGTGTTTGTGGTCGAAGTGGAAACCTGTGAAGTTGAGCTGGAGGATAGTCCTGCTAAATGGTTTGATTCAAAATCACCAGTGGGGAGTACATGGCAGGCCAAATACCGCATCTTCTCAGGTGGGTAAAAAAGTACGTTAAAGGGAATAGGAGCAGCGACCATAATGGGGGATTCGGGATCTGGCCTGCAGGGCTGAAAGCTGGAAAAAGTGCTCTACCCAGTGTGGTTCACGACCATGGCAGCTGCTGCCAGAGGGGCAGAGGGGATGATGTCTGTCACTAGACACTCTGTGTGTTGCCTCGTTGGAATGAACATTTCATGCTTCCCAGCTCTTGCAAGGCGACCCGTGGTCATGCAGGGGGCTGTGCGCAGAAGTATTTTTAGGAACAGCTGTGAAGGTCACACTACCATGGGTCCATGGTCCATGGAACCAGGACACCATTCCCATTTTCCTGCTAACTCAAGTAATGTTTGCACTTTGACATTGCTAATATGCCTTTGGATTCATCCTCCTGTAAAATACAAGGATTCTTCTCAATTTTTAAGGGCATTTTGTTTTTCAGCGGAAGTGAGTTATCTGGGTCTGGCTTGGGAATCTGAGCTCCAGAAAAACAACCACCAATAAAAGCTGCTGCTCTTGTATGCGTTGTCTGGGCTTCTTTGCCCTTGGAGGATCTGGTCCTTCCTTCTTGCGGGAAATAGGGCTGGGTGGTTACTAGGTATTGTGAGCTGCTCTTGAAGTCATACCTCATCCATCCAAGTCCTGTGCCTATCGTATCTGTAATACTGAGCAAGACAGAGGTTGCAGTTTCTCCAAATGCTTGGAAGTTAGGGAATGACAGCTGAGGTTGCCATTTTAACCTTTCTACTCCTCTGTGGAAGCGTGCAACTTTAATGATTTCTGTCATGGACTAAATAAGGTGGTTTGGCCCCCAGCTCATGCACAGACCTGACTAAATCAGCTTCATTCAGATTTTTCTCCCTAAACTGACCACTGCCTAAATAAAGCCAACGACCTTCACCAGGAACTGCAGCTCCAAAAGTTAAAATACAGAAAATTTGCGTGTCTGGAAAGACTTATTTATGGGGAACTGCAGCTCTCCCACCCCAATAAAAGCTTTGCAACTCTCTGGCATAGCTGTAACAAGATTAGAGCTTGTGAACACGGCGTTGTCTCGCTAACCCTCCTGACGTTTTGCTGGCTCTATCAGTGTTTGCGGTGTGGTGCACATTTTGTCAGTGCTCTGGTCTGACGGTGGTGGTAGCAGATGGTATTTGTTTAATTCTGCTTGTTCCCAGAGCGCACGTGGGCGGCTCTTTGCTGCCCAGGTGGAGGGAGGCACAGCAGGAGCTGGGACATGATGGGGAGGGAGATCTGCAGACCCCCGTGTTTTAATCTCTCTTCTGCCTAGTCTTCTCTACTTTAAAAGTGCAGTTCAAGCTTTGCTCTGATAAAGCAATTAGGCTTAGAAATACAAAGCTTTTTGGAGAGGGTTTTTGGAAGGCAAAGGCTGGTCCAAGAGAGGAACGGGGTGAAGGGGGTACAGCAGGGGCTCGCAGAAGGCAGTGGCGATGCTCAGGGGGACAGTAGCTTGCAGAACTGGCTGCCAATGTGAAGGACCTGTTCTCACCTGGATTTTAACCTTTAAATATGTTATAAAATGCTCAGCCCTAGATTATTTTTAAAAGCCCTGGCAATCCCAAGCCAAATGAACTGTTTTGCTTCACTGGCCCTGGCACCATTGTGGTGCAGTGGGTTGCAACTCGGGGAGCACATCCCACCTATAAATGCACAGGGGAGCATGCCAGGAGGATAGAGGTTGTGTGTTTGTGTACGTATGAGTGTGTACAGTGCACGGGGCGGGGGGGGGGGGTGAGAGAGAGGGACGGTGCCGGAGGGGGAAATGTGACCCTGTGCTTCATCCTTCCTGATTGCATCTATGATTTCCGTTAATGGGAATGTAAGTCATTTCATTACATGGTTTGTTTAATCTAAACTTCACATTTAGCCCCCCTGGAGACAGGGTGAGTGCATGGTTTGTTTTCCCTGTTTCATCCCACTGTGATGCCGGAGCCCTTCTCAGAGATAATGGAGGGGCTGCTCGCCCGCCAGAGTGGCTTGCCGTCTTTTCCCAGTGGAGCGGGGCCAGGAGATGTGGCTGCGCACAGCAGTCCTCTTCCATCTTCTAACACCCTGCAGCACATGCTGCACCTCCTGCATCAGCCCTCAGCCGCTACCAGCAATGCCACATGTGCCCAGCTTGGCTGTCCCTTCCCTGGACATAGGGGAAAGCCAGGAGGGTGGGGGGTCAGGTTCCTAAATGATAAGGAGGTGAAGGGATGATATGGGAAGTCATAAAATGCAGCCTAAACACACTAAAATGCATCCCATGGGAGCCAAAGCTGAACTGGGACTGGCCCTTGTCTGCACTGGTGACAGAAACACTGCCTGGGATGAGGCTTCCCACATTGCCCAAAAACTATGCAGAAAGTGATTTTGTCCCAGCGGAAAATCTGCTGGGGCTTGTAAATTGAGGAAAACTCCTTTGGGTAAGCACAGCTTGATCTAAATCTCAGCTTCAGACATGCCAGCTTCTTTCTAAACATGGAGCGATGTGGCTTTTGTACTTTTAGATTTCTCTTTCCTGGTTTGGATTGGGATCACATGTTGCAGTACCCAAAATTAGAGCTAGAATGGAGACCCTTGCATATTCAGTTCTTGCTGAAATCAGGCCCCATTGAGGGTCTTTAGCATTTTACTGATAATGCTCCTTTGCCAGCAGAACTAGGCACAGGGCCTAAACATGCCCTTATTAAACTCACTGGAAGTTTTGATGTGGATTTCAATGGCACCAGCATTTTTTCCCAAAGGGACCCTGATTTTTTTTTTTTTTTTTTTTTTTTTCCTCTACAGCTCAATCTTACAACTGGTTTCTGCTAACTTTTGCTGATTTCCTTCACAGGACCAGTAGCCCTAGCAATGGGCAAATAAAGAGAAATGGTCCCCAAACCTTGCTGCCAATAGGGACACTTAAAGAATCAGTTTAGTGCCTACATCTGGAATTTCTTTTACAGTAAATTGACTGGGATGAGGAAGATTTAGATACCAGCAAATTCCAGTTTGATTGCTAACAGGTGCAAATGCAAATGAGGAAAGCATCATACCTGGACTTTGACTCTGATTTTGCCTTCCCAAATCTTCCAACAGAAATTCCTCATTAGAGTTTTTTTGTCCCATAGAAGAAAAATTAGAAAATTACTGACTTTCAAGTTGGTTTTCTTGCTTGCTTTCAAACTGAAAGCATCGGCTGGAAACATGTGTGCATGCAAGTCTGCTTGGAAGCAGGGCTGCCCCCCTCTAGCCCAGCTCTTTTTTTTAATTCCTTGAAGGTGCCGAAAGACCCCCCAAGAGCTTTTGATCTTTGAAGCTGTTCTATTACAACACAAAAATTATAAGCACAAGAAAAAAAATATTTATTTAAAGAAGGGAAAACACTGAACTCCTGGGTGAGATGGATAAATTAAAAGCTGGAAAATTAATCTCCGACCTGCCCTGTAAGTTCTGGCAGGCTGAATGTTCTCGTCCTGCTGGTCACTGTGCACATCCAGACAAACCCACCCTGGACCAAAGCGTCTTTTTTACCTAACCTTCCCTAGGTTTGGACCTGGGTAAGCAAGGAGGCCCTGAATGCTTTTGGCGGATTCAGTCTCACTGATTAAAAGCACAAGATCTGTTACAAACTGCCACGCAGTGAAAGCTTGGGAAGAGGGTATGATGGAGATATGTGAAGCCATGCAGGGTGTGGAGCACGGCTCTTGCCTATGCACTGTCCTTCCTACAGGACAGCCCAGCAGATGTCCGTGAGGATGGCAGCGAGGTGTAAAACCACGAGGAAGTGTTTCTTTACAGGGTGCATCAGGAGGCGCACCCTAAAACTGGAGAAGCCAAAGATTATAAATGGGTTTGAAGTGGATAGACACATTTACAGGAGACAGAACCACCTGTGGTCATCATCGGGTCCAGGTACAAACAGGGGTTTGGGAGATGGCCACCTGCTCAGCAGCAGACAGATTCTTGAGATACACTGAGATATCCTGGGGAAGGGCCCTTTTTCTGTCCCTCATTTCTTATCTTCTTCCCCTACACATCCTCACTTCCCTTGGGATCCCTTACCCTCCCTCCATGGGGACAAATAGGCATCTCTCTGAGTTCATCGTCCTCCTCCCCTAATTTGATGTCACTCTTTGAAGTATCACCACTGACAGAACTGGTTGCTCCTGAACCCTCTCTATGTCATTGCACAAAAAATTCCCTCTTTGCCAAGGACGGCCCGTGGTATATCATCTTGCTCGGGGCAACAGATGAGAGAATTTCCTCTTTCAAGGGTTAGCTCAGATGCAGAGCCCACGGTGTTCCCTGGCAGATTATTAGAGCATTAACCATGCTCATTTAATGGTATTGAGATGCAGATAAGATGTAATGTATTATGTATTGTATTCCCTTCTCAGTGTGGCTGAACATGGTTTTTAATGTCAAGGGCAGGTGTTTTTGTGTGATATCTGCTTAGTGGTATTTATGGTGATATTTATTCCAGGGCTGCAGTTAATGTCATTGTCCTATGTTTCGTTACACTCTGAGATTAAACTGCATGTCTGGCGCATCATTTATTCAATTATTAAAACATCTTAATGAAGGTTAACAACACAGTGCAGCATGGTTGTGCAGAACTGGCACACATAAATCTGTCAGGCATTATGTTGGGAAAGGTGACTGAACTGCATCTCCCGAAGTGCAGATGTGGCAGATTAGAAGTGCACACAAAATAGTGCCAGAAACACAGCTCTGAACACAATCCTTCTGGGAACCAGAGCCAGAGAAATGGAAAAAGGGCTATAATGGGTCTTCCCCATTTCAGCTGCCAGGTAGCGCTGAGCAGTAATGTTGCGTTTTGGGTTTCTCTCTTGCTGATCCTGGGTGCTTTGAAAGACCTTTTCCAGAGCAGATCTTTCTCTGAACATGGCTGGTTAGGCTCTCCAGGGCTTTATGGGGACACTGGGGCTTTGCATAGCTACACGAAACACTTTTTGTGGCCATTTAGGCAGAGGAGGAGTCCTGCCTCTGCGGGGTCTCGAAGGTGGTGAAGGTGATGTGGGCTGGACACTGGGGCTATTGCTAACCACCAGTACGGCTAACCTGCAGCGACCATGGAGGGGCTCAGGGCTGCATAAATGATGTTCGAACCTCTTATTCAACTTGGGAAAAGGCTCCCAGCACCACAGAAAAGCCCCAGGCAGCACCCTTGCCACAGCAAATACTGGGATAGTGTTCAATTTTTTTTTTGTTCCCTTGGCAAATATGAGTGAAACCTGGAAAAATGCTAGAGAACTTCATTGTCATTTTATATGATATTGTTAAGTAACGAGTTAAACTTCCAAATGAGTCTGGAGTCAGGGAAATTCTGTAGCTGTCTGTGAGTTATCTACAGCTGACCTGCCACCTAACGCCTTGATCACAGGCTAAAGGGCTTGCTGGTTCAGTTTTACTTCATCAAAACAAGGATGATATTTGTGTTTCACAGCAAATATCCATGGCCATTACAAAATGCTTAAAAGATACTTTTTCCCTCCAGCCTTGGGTGAGAGCCATTGGATTCATGTGTCGTGCAGGAAGTAAACAGAAGTTTTTGCTCAGCAGTCTGTTGACGTGCTTGCCAATTGCAGCTACATTTATTGCCCAATGGTACAATACTTAATTGAATCGTTACCTTGTTAATTTTTTAATCAAGTCATTATGATCTATTAATGACTTTGGAGCAGTAAAGGTTTTCCAGCCCAGGATATGCCAATATCCTGAGGAATGACTGCTGTATGAACCGGTCTGAGTGATCCTCAGTAAATCAAGTCATGCTACTGTACACTGTAGTTTGCTCAGAGAGGGTTATTTAAGATTATACAGATGCCTAAGACATGGAAGCCAAAGTCAGCAGCAGAGGTATTTCCTGTCTTCTTCCAGAGGTGTTCCTGTGCCTGTGCTCATTCCATTAGATTTAATTGTTTCATTCATTTCTCTTGAGATGAAACGATTTGTCCCAAAGCTCAAGTGCTCATAATGTCCTTATGCAGTTCAATAGCCATTCATTGATCCACTTCATAGTCCTGCAAGCATTACCGTTACCTGCTAGTTCAGTGGTGGCCCTGCTGACATAGAGACTTCCCTCCCCAGAGGTAATTAATCACTCATTGCCTCATTCTCTCCAGTTCATTTACACACTGCAGTGGCAGAGCCCAAAAAAGGGTCATGCAAAGAGAAAACACTCCCGAGTATAATGTTGGTATGGTTGTGAGGACACTGTTGCACTTATTTCTTCACTGCACATCTGCAGATCGCTGGCTTTCCAATGATGCTGGCCCAGCTTAGATTGATGGCGAGAAAGACAGAGTCCTTAACCAGAAACTCACTCATCTTTCACTGTGTTCAGTCAGGTTTGGAAAACCATAAAATAGACCTTTCAAGCATATAAAGATCACCAGGGCAGAACGTTTACCCGGATTTAATGGGGAAGTAACATGAGTGTCGTTGATGCAAAGGAAAGCTCTCCATCACCCCAGTTTAAGTCCCAGAGGCAATGCTCCGTGACACTTCGAAAATATAAAGAGTGTAGTAAGAATAAATATGATATATGGGCTTTGCCAATGCAAATGAAAAGCAATTATCCCAAATCACACTCTTAATTTATAAGCAGTCAGTATAATTTGAGAAACTGAAATCTGATGTTGCTAAATCAAATTCCTGTAATTCCACTGGGCATTAAGCACATAATAAGATTACACTGTGCACTGAGCATGTCCTTGTTAAATCTGCTGGCTACTGCATTTTTATTGCTCTCCTGGGGGTTTATTGAGTTTACACTTCCAGTAAAAGGTAATGTTTTCACAGTGTCTTTGGTACACTGGCCACACAAGGCTGTGTGCAGCAGGCAAAATTGTTAAGCCATATAATTTGCTTACATCCCTTGGTGGCTCAATTGGAAAAAAAAGGCAATTAAAAGACACCATGCAGTTGTATATAACCAAATTAAAAAAAATAATAATGAATCTACTGTACTGCAATCAGTAAGGAAAGGAAGCCATGCATAATGGTGAGGTTTAGCCATGAGACAGCTAAATTGATGAGCTCTCCTGTTTAGATTTGTTTTTAAATGCCTGAATAGTGGTGCTAATATGATGATATCTAAGATTATATACAAAAGTGACCTTGAGACTAGCTGCTCTCCAAACAAGGAAGGATAGGATTTCCTTGCAACAGGCTGGCTGTAGTCTTGGAAAATGGATGAGAAGGCAGGGGATAAAGAGAGGACAACAGGTAACTTGGATATTGGCCAGTGAAAGTCCCTGGGAGCAGCACAGTATTTCCTAAGAAAGACCCAGAGATGAAATATGCCATTTTAGAAGGAGGCAGAAAGCTAAGAAGAAACAAATTCCCTCCCAACAAACCAATGCAAGACAAAATGAATACAGCAGACACCAAAGAGCTGCTGTTGGCGGTGCACCCTGATGTGCACACCTACAAGCACTTAGCATGTGCATCCTTGCAGGACCATCTCAGCCTTCATCTACAGATGTGCTCTCCGGGTCTTTGATTCCCTCCCACTCGCTAACAGTGTTTGGTTTAAACTCTTGGAAGTAAAAGTCTCCTCGAAAATGCTTATCACTAATCAGGGTAATGCCAGATAAGCTTGTTAATTTACATTTTAAATCTTTGCCATTGTGGCTGGGACAAATCCTGTGGCTGCGAATAGGCAGTGTAAAACTGTGGGCTCAGATCTGTCCTAAGAACTAACATCATCTTATTCACTGGGAGCTTATAGCATTGTGTAATGATCCTGTAATGTTTAAATCTCAGTGATTTTGTAGGGTCATCTTTTTACCTGCTAGTAAGTTCACTTTCCAGAACACTTTTACAGCCAAAGCTTCAAGAACATCTCCAAGTCTGCATCTGGATACCTTGCTCTTATAGCTGAATTTTGTCAGAAAAGAACAGGCCAAGTACGCATTCATCTCTGGGAATTAAGATAATTCTGCTAAGCAGGACGTGTGCTAGCACTGTGAGAACAGTGGACCCTGCAGCCACTTAGAGAGCCCAAAACTTTTGCTTAAGACCAGGTCTGAATTAGAAAAGGAGCCTTTCTCTGGCATGCTCTTGCCGTTTCCAGCAGCTGACTCAGAAGATTTCTTGCCTTGCTTAGAAAAAAAGAACTATATATTTATATATGATTTCTGGTGTGTATAGAAAGATTCCTGGACTGACCTTTTCCTGCATCACTTTTTGTCTTCTACACCCGCAGATACAGCTTTACAGAGCCAAGCACATGTGAGGTCAAAGTCTCGCTTGTGCGGTGTCCTGCAGCTCACACCAGCTTGTGTGGAAAAAGTGGTGGAGGGTCACTTATCATGCACTGAATGTGCAGCTCACTGCGGGGACTCACTTTGCTCTGGATTTAATGGTTTGCAATCTGGAGGGTTTTCATGTGTCTAAAACGACAGGTCCTCTAGCCAGTCGCCGGCTAGTCCTGATATTTGAGCATCAAGGCCACAGTCTGCTTCAAAACTGCCTGGGCAATTCCAGAGTTTTCTATCTGAAATGGTTGCAAACAGCCTGGTTTCTCGGGGGTGGATGCACCAAGAATTTGACTGAATCCTTCCATTATTTGAGATTTATTGTTGGCAATGGACAAGTTCCTTTAGGAAGGCCTTAACATGAGCTGACAGTAATTCACCAGAAGTTTGGTATGTTTTTACCTCAGGGAACTCTAAACCAGCCAGCCTTCCCATGACGAAATATCACAGAGGTCATGGAGCAATTAGGATTAGGGTTACAAATGTGTTTATCAGTGTCAGGACAATTATGTCTTCTAGCCCTGTCAGATGGGCATCTTAAGACATCTACTTTGGAAGCCTTACTGGGAGAAGGAAGAGCTTGAACCATAAACCTCATGAATGCTGTGTGTGCCATGCAGGCTGCCCCTTAAGTGTTGATAACATATTAGCATTGCCAGGATGGAGTAGAACTAGCTTTTCACTCTCTTTTCCACTACAAAGACTAGGAGGTATCTGAGGAAGCTAGGAGAAACTCAGAGCAAACAAAAGGAGTTGCACCTTCCCATGATAGGCTGTTGCCTGTGGAACAACCACAGCCACTTGACCAACTGTAGATAGAGATGCTAAAAAGTTGATGGGGGCTCCAGGGAACGCTAAACAAGCTCATGCAAGAGAGATCCACCCAGGGTTGCTAACTGCACAGGAACCACATCTGTCTTGGGAAACCCTTGTGCTGAAAATGGTTGGAAGCTGGGGAAATACCAGTAACTGCTGCCCTGAGCTTAGACTCTTTCCTAGCCATCCCCTCTTGGGCTAGGCTGATCTGTGTTCTGATGGCTATGGCCCTTTGATGGTTTGTTGTGTTCCAACCTCCCTCCCACATTTGGGCTTTCGGGACAGAAAAGAGCCCCTGTAGTGCCCTCCTTCCCTTCCCCCCACCTCCCAGCTTGACATGCTGCATTTGATGTGTGGGATCAGAAGTATGCAACCCTGTTGCATGACCTTGTGCATGGCACATGTCTCATCAGGAAAGAAGGTGCAAGGTGTGTGCTCAGATAACACTGCCAGAAATTATCCCAGAGGGAAGGTAGTTTTTATTGATGACCCCAGTTCATCACACTAGCCATAGCTCTGTTTACTCCTGCTCGGGAGCAGTGCTTTTCTTTTGAAAGAAAGAGATGTAGCCTTTCATGAGGACAACACTTGTGTCTCTGTTCCATTGAAGAAAGATGAGGATCTTGCGTGTCTTTCTGTGCTGTAATCAATTTATTGCTTTAGGGAATCCAGAGCTCTCCAGGAAAGTGTCATAGATTGTGTCATGGTGCACACTACTTGCATGGAGACCTTTGATTCAGCTGGCAGACATAAAGAGAAGACAAAATGTGTTTAGCCAGAATGTTCTGTAATGACTGCATGTGTGCAGCTGCAAAAAGAGCAAAGGCAATTGAGCCAAGAGTGGAAATTATTAGCAGCAGGGTCTGCATTCATGTGTGCTTCATATTTTATTCCTGATTTATAATTTCTTTACCAGCTGTGCAATGTAGCTTGTTATGTTCCCACCTAACTGTTGTCCACCCTGCTGCCTTCCCAGGGCTCTCCTCAGACCGTGGCTGATGACCTGCTCTTGACATTGACCTCCACTGCCCAAGAGTCAGGGAGGTGCTCTTGAGTATGCTCCAGGCATAAACATTTGGGGTGATGTAGTGGAGTAAGAACTTCCCCTGTATACCTTACCCTGGGCCTGGAGAACCTGGAAACAGACTGGGAGCTCAGGAACAGGGGCTGAAGCCAGAAAACCAAAGCCATCAAGAGAAAGCTGTTTCAAACTGCAATCCAACTTGTACAACCCAGCCAGTAAATCCCCACCTCAAGGCTTCACAAAATTGTCCTGACAAGATAGATGTTCTCCTCGGTCTACATTTTTCTCCTCCTTTTATCAACAGGGGAGCTGAGAGCTTACTGACAGAGCTAATGTCCATCATGTGCTGGTTTATTACCTCTTTCACCCTCTCCTGCCTGCAAAGGGCTGGATGTGGGGTACAGGGTTTGCGTTTTAGCTGCTTGCTGTGCACTGTATGCATTGGCGAAAGACAGGCAGTGCTCAGGGCAGCTGGCAAGGAAATGGTTAAAGCTGCTGAGGACACAGATGCTTCTTTGCAGCTCAAGTAAGTTTTACACAAACCACAAGAGCCGACCAGCCTGCAGAGGGACGAGGAAAGACTCTCATAAATATGTCCCTAGATTAAGTGGTTCTGCAGTCTGCTCTCCACTTGCTGCAGATAGCTTGACATTACTTCAGAAGCAGAGTGAGCTGAAGAAGCAGATCCTTGCTGCTTCCTAGTCTTCAATAGGTTTTTCCTGTATTTGTATAAGCAGCTTTAATGACTGAGCTAATGTTCAGATCCTTCCAGGCCAGTCTGGCCACGCTTGGTCCCAGGTTTTGGGTCTCCAGTGTGTACACTGGTCAGAAATACTGGCACAAGACAGAGGCAGAGCGGCTCCTGTTGGCTTGCAGAGTCCCAATTTGTAGGATAAAAGGGGGAGAGAAGGATATCTTTTCTGGCTTGTTAAATCACAGGCTTTCTGGTGGGCAAAGGAGACGTCAAAACTCCTAGCCTTACAGCAGCGATTGTAAGGAATTGCAGGATTGCAACAAACTGGAAGTTTGAGACCAAGTGCTGTCTTGCAGTGAACTGCTTTTCCAGAAAGTTGCTCTGCAGACTGGCTGGAGTCTGCACACAAACCTGCCTACATCTCTGCCTGGGCTGCTTTAGCTCAGAGTTCAGATGTTAAACAGAATAATTTCCTCGGGGTGTGTGTGGGTGTGTGGGTGTGGGGGGGTGTGTTTGTGAAATCCTGGTCCTGCTCACCCTGAAGCCAAAGCTCCTTTTACTGTTACCAGTGAGCCTCTGCAGGAGCTCTGCACATTTATCACAACATTTTGCAGCATCCCTCCTTCTCCTGGCCAGGCTCTGCTCCATCGTCCCAGGGTACGGGGACAAGAGCCAGTGCCCAGAGCTAAGCTGGTGTAATCTGCTGCTGGGGACTGCTGAGAAGGCGGGACCCCCACTTCAGATGTGTGGTTTGGGGAGCTTGTCCCAGCCAGGCACTGCCACTGGAAAGTGTGGCTTTTCCCTTAACGGCAGCACCTCAGCAGGAACCTGCAGGGCTCCCCTATATATAACTGAAGCCCTGGGGTAATTCCTGAGTTTTGCATCCAGACGAGCAGGCACTGCTGACCTGGCAGCTATGAGCACAGCCGCAGCTGGATTCGGGGTGTGCTTTGCTGGGGGCCAGCAGAGCAGAAGGCACACAGTGGTTTTGGTGTTTTCACTGGTTTCTGCTTCTGTCTCTGCTCCTGCAAACTGCGGAGTTGCTACCTTTCACACTGAGCTCTAGTGTTTAGGAAGGTGGGATTTCTTTGGAAGTTGTGAGGTTTTGTTGTAAGTCTTTCCTCTCTCCCTACCGTGTGATGGCAGAGGGATGCTTGCAAATATATAGCACAGGTTTATTTTAAAGGTTGGAATGGCAAAGTGCAGGAGTATGTTGTATAAAGAATGAGAAACAGATCCCCACCGTACTATTCATTTGCCTCATAAGACATGAGGCTTTTTACATTATTTTTAAAAATTCTTGGGGGGATGCTTACGCCTTACAAGTTATAAAATCCTGAGCCTGCCATTGCTAGATTAGCTCTCCGAGTTAGACAGAGAGGGGATGCTGCTTTTACAGGCGTCCCAGGAGTCTTACACACCTACCTTCAACACCGGGAGCACGTGGGAGTGAAATCCCCCACAGATGAATGTATCTCCTGAAAACCTCTGCTGCTGTCTCGCGTTTCGTGCATGATTCTTCCTGGATATTTTCCTTGCCCTTTGCAGAAGTGTTGGTTTGATTTCCTCCCGCAGAGAAATTCCCCCCCCCTCCCCCTAGCCATTGACGCAGCCTGTCAGGCCATTGCCTTTAAACCTGGGTGGATGATTTTCAGGCCAATATATCCTGCTTGAATTTGAGGCTTTGTCCAGGCTTTTCTATGTTTCACTGCTAGTAAGTGTGAGGAGAAGGAGAGTAATGTCTGGTATACCAATTACTAGTGCTCTAAATAACTGCTAGGGGAAGGATGTGCCTTCAGTATCAGGTGTCTGTGGGCTATGTCTCTCCTGCTTGAGCCCAGCTGTACGCCAGTGCTTCTCTTTGATAACAAGGGAAATTTTTCCCTTTGGCTGTTTGCAGATCTCTAGAATGTGCACATATGAACCCTCGTGGGCCCAACATTTGCAGCTTTGGTTCCTGCCCTGAGGGTAGGACCTGGCAGAGAGTCCTGGAGCTGCCCCATTTCCTTCCAGCCCTATAACTCAGAGCAGGACACGTAAAGATTTCCATACACAGGAGAGGGGGAACATGTGCAACCTCCTTCAGAAGGAATGATGCAGTTTAGAAGCCATGGGCTACCTTGGCTATCAATAATCCTCTGTGTTATAAAGGAGTTATTTGGATTCAGTTACAATTTAATGCCATCTCAGGTCTTCTGTGCTTTCTGTTCTCCATTTTGTCCTGCATTTCTCCATGCTGGGTTTGGGGCACAGCCTTTGCATGCTCCCAGGGGTCTCCCAGTGCCTCTGGGCTGGTGTAAAGGCTCCTGCCTGCAGTTGAGCATGGGGTGCTTCCAGTCACTCTCACACACTCTCCCTTCTTTCCAGCTCTACAGCTCTTTCACTGGGGCCTGCCCAAGTCTGGTGCCCTTCCAGTCCATTTGCACCACCAAGCATCAATAAACACGGCGAGCTGCTGACTCCTGGGGCAAGTCTTCGGAAGCTGGGGGTGAGGTGTGAAGATGGGAAAAGCCTGGCAGCCACTAGAAATCACGCTACTTCCACTGTGTTTTCAGAGCAACCTGGTGGTGCTTAGCAATAAATGCAACTGATAGAGGAGCTGCCAGGTTTCAGCAAGCTGCTCCCTGTCTAAGCTGGGCTGTGCTCATTCCTGCTGAATCCTAAGGCTGGTGCCACAGAGAGGGAGGCAAAACAGCACCCAGGGAGATGAAACTGGTGGAAATGGGGCAAAGTGTAGCTGCAAAGAGTGGCTGGTTTTGGTTTGGGCCTCCTTAATGGTCCCATGGCCTCCTTTGAGTTTTGCTGTGATTAATTTCTCATCATGCTTGGCATTGACTGTAGCTCCTGAGTCATTTGGGGTCTCTTGGGACTGTTGTTGCGAGCTCCTGTCCCGCAGGGGACTCGGGATGTATGTCCCTTAGGTACACTGAGACTGTGGCTCTGCCGGTGTCCTGTCTCCCTCGAAGGAGATGATAAATGAGTGGGCGATGTCCACGTGGCCAAGGTGGTAGGACCCAATGCACTTCCGTTTGGTTTCTGCTGAGAGCCTCGTTCTCCCTTTCTACACACTAACGTGGAAAGGATGTGGACTGTAGCAGGAAGATGGAACTTGGAGCCTATGTAAGTCCAACAGGCAATTTCTGGGCATGCTTGCAGCTTTCTCAGCCTTTGGGCACAGACTCAAGCACCTCTGTCAGGAGGATGTACACTTGTGCTTCACTGTACACTGGAAAACAGTGTAAACATCTCAAAGCTGCCATGCAGAGGTGAACACTTCTGCATAACACCATGCAAATAGCTTACCGGTACAAATTATCTTAAACGCTTTGGGCAGTCAATCTCTATGGACAATTAACTGGTCTGCACTCAATTTCTCTATAAATACACTACCAAGGGAGAAGAGGTGAAGCTGGTGGGGAGCAGATCGACCTAAAATTTAAATGCATGGAAAGCCAACACCTTGCCTTTTTCCAGAAGATGATGAGTTGGATACTGCATCGGAGACCCCAGAGGTGCCTAATACTTTCTCCGGATGTCTCTGTTAGGAATAGGAGACAAATTTATCTTCTGCTCTTCTTCATTCTTTGCAAGACATGCACCCCAATTATCATTGCTTTTAAAGACTTAGAATCCCTCTTTCCAGGTGGTATAAATTTTTTTTTGAACAAAGTGACAGCATAAATACTTCTGCAAAGTTGAACTGGAATTTCATGCAGGCTTAGCCATGTACCTTGAGATCCAGCCTCCCCATGCCATAGGGTACCGATCCACAGGATCTAACACTGGCTCACTCCAAACCCTGGAGCTGAGGAAGAGCTTGTAAGGGGGACAGTGAAGCACTTGTATTTTGCCTATAGAAATCCCTGTTGCTGGTAGTTTGGAAGAACAGATCTCTGCTGGGAAAGGATGAACCAGAGGTGCGCTGGGGCAAAGGCACTGTCAGCACCAGCTGGCTATGATGCTCCTTGCAGCCTCCCAGGTGTGTGACCGGCTCCCCATGTCCCTAAACATCAGTTGCTCCCCCCTCCCCACACATCCAGCCCCCAAAATGTCCTGGTCTGCAGAAGAGTGAGCTGGAGTTAACCACCAAGCATGCACAAAATGGTCCTGTTTTCTCAGCAGGATCGCCTCCTTTTTTCCTGGCTGGGATCTAACACCAGAGCTGCTGCTGTGCCGTTCAATCGGCAGGACAGCTGCTATTGATTTTTATTTCATGCCCATTGATAGAGATGGTGCAGGTGGGAAACTCTGAAAGGAGACATAAATAATGAACTAAGAAAAGCTGTCGTGGTGGAGTGAACAAAAAGCAATCTGGCATTTACTGGAAAGCATGGCTTAGCGGGTAATTTTTCAACGCAAAGACAGTTTTGCTACAGAAAATGCTGGACCTGCTTTTGCTGTTAGTTATGCAAGTGGAATTTGGAAGCAGTCCTGGGCCAGTGGAGAAAGTGGAGTTAGCCCTGCTGCTTTTCTTGTGCCTTTTTTCATGCCACAGTAGCAGTGCATGTCAGGCAGAAATGGTCTGCTGTCACTGCCAAATACCTGGGTTAATGATGGCTCTGCTGATCAACTAGCAACCCCAACCAACTGCTTAGCAATTAGGTTTTTTTAAATCAAGATTTTTTTGGGGGGGAAATGAACTAAATTTTCTTTCTTGTTCACTCTTCAGGTAGATTTAATGAGTGCAGGATGGTTTGAAGGGGAGGGAGGCCCAAGTAATGGTTCTTCTAACACAATATGAGTTCATCATATATGGCGAAAGGCTTGCCAACTGTCCTGGACCAACATTATATGCTCCTTCTTTCCTGTCCACCACCTTTTATTTGGGAGATACTGTAAAATGCTGTGCAAGAACAAGGTCATGTGCCAGGGGATGGGCAGGAAAAAGGGACATGTCGTTTCCGAGACAGAAGAATACAGCATGTCCCACTGTGCGTGGTCTGGGTCATGTTGCCATTGTTCACCAGAGCTTCAGGTCCTGTCCTGGGCCCCACCAGAAAAGCCACAAGCTGTAGGTGAGACCTTTGGTTTCCTCAAGAGAATCCATTTGGGATCAACATCGCGTTCCCCATGTGTGCTCACAGCTGCACCACACTGGGAACAGCTGACCCGCAGTTTCCACAGTTACCTATTGATAACCTTCACTTTGGTGGAGAACAAAAAAGGAAGTTATGTCTAGAGCTAAGCTGGCTGTGGACAGAGTGAGGAAAGGACCTGAAAATCTCTTGGGGAAGAGTGGTAGAAAACCTGGAGTGAATGGGAGGGAGAACTGGAACTGGGAAACCCGCAGCCTCTCCCTGCTGGTGTGCTGGACTTTGGACCAGGTCGTGTTTACACATCAGACAGAATTCATTTTCACCCAGTGCCCTGCACAGACGATGTGACTCGGGGAGAGGCTGCCCAGACCTCCTGCTCTCGCAAAGCTGCCTGTGACATCAGGAATCCCCTGTCCCTCCTGCTTTGCTTTCCAGACAAGGAGCATTTATCAGTCAATTTGCCCGTGGTGCAGATGCCTGTCTGGAACCGTAATGACATTTACCAAAAGGGGCTAGAAATTGTCACTGGGGGACTGCAAATAATGAAGCCAATGCCTTTTATTGACACACGTGGAAGCTGTTTAATTTGGGATGTTGGCTGTCAGAAAATAGAGCTCTTTTGTGGTGGTTTTCTCAGTGAAGCAATATTGTACTTAATTTCAAGGTTTGTGCTTGAGTTTAAAAGTGAGCTATTTTCAGCTTTTAGGTTTAGAGTTTCTTCATAGCAATAACCTATCAATTCAACATGCATCTAAGGGTCTGATCTGTCTCTGCTTGCAAACTACAATGTTTTCTGCCAAGGATTTCTTTCTAAGAAAGAAAATGAGCATTTTCATTTTTTCCCCTTCCAAATGCAGCTGTAAGCCAAGCACTCGAGCCTGGACCTTTAGGTGCCTTTCAGCCCCCAACTTCTGATTTAGGTGTTTTGCTTCCTATTTAGGATATGAAACTTGGTCTTCCTGTGATTTCTTGTGTGCTTAAAAGGAGGCATGCTCTTTGCCACCTTGTCGTGCAGTCAGCCAAGAGGACCAAGATCCCCCAGGGAGGGTGATACCTAAATCTGAGCATCACTTGTTTAAAGACCAGGAAAACAGCTCCTGTTAGGAGAGGATGCAGGTGCAGACCTCCTTGTACTGCTCAGCTATGCTGGCTGTGTTTAAATCACACAAGAGCCAAGGGAGTCCCCAGCACCCCCAAAACTGGGTGATAAAACTGGATGGTTCAGCAGGAGAGGTTTGCACAGGTCAGCTTTGCTCCCAGCTCTGGCTCTCACCAGGGCTGAGAGGTGCCACTTCGCATCCACATCTTCCCATTGAGAAATGCAAAAAAAAAAAAAAGGGTTATTTTTGCATGTGTAATATGGAGGTGAGGGAGGACAGGGAGATACTGATATTTTTGGAAGGGGGATCTTGTCCAAACTTCTCTGCTGCTGGGCAAAGCAGCCTGCCCAGGCTCGCCTGGCAGCAGCTCTGCACAGCGGAACAGCTCACAGCCCCGGCAGAGCCACCTCTGGGATTAAAGCCCTCGCAAAAGGCTTGAATAGCAATCTCCTCTCCCAAAGATATGTATGCATTAGGGCTTATCTCACTGCTTCATTAAGGAATAGGACCAGGGGCAACCTTGGGGGTCACCAAATCCTGTCTCCTGCCACTGCAGGTAGACGTGCCGTCTAATCCCTTTATTATTGTATAAGGGCAGAGGCGAACATCAGCAGGGACCTGAGCTCGTGCAGCCTGTCAGCCCTGGAAATGTCGCTGGGAAAGGCCCACACTCCTTTTACTTGACATCTGCTGGGGTTACATCCATCTCAGGGCACGTCTGCTGGGATGGTGCAGCCTGGCTTATTAATTTTAAGTGTGCTTGAGATGCTTTGGTATGAAAAGCTATCATCATGAAAGCGCTCAGCACCATGTAATCAGTACTCGGCTATACAAAGAGACCTCTGTTGTGCTCAGGCTTCTCCAAAAGCCAGTTACAATCTACATTATTTATGTGGAAAAGTGTTATTAGCCGAGTTTCCTTTATTTTGGGTTTTTTCATGGAAGGATTTTAAGGGAGTTCTTTGTAAGGAGTGCTCAGAGGCTCTGGGACTTTCTCTCTTTCTCTGTTTCCTGGTGGGACCAGATTCTTTCTTTCTTTATTTATTTATTAACTGAATATTTCAAATACCAGGAAGTGATATAATATTAAAGCCAAGCCAGTCAATGCATAATTGTGGCACCAGTCTAGCCAGTGTGAAGAACGATATTTTCTGTGTTATTATGAGAGCCTGGGAACTTCAAGAGTAACAGCCTCCATAAGAACATGGGCACACGTTAATGCTTGGAATAGGCAATTAAAAGCAAAACTGGCTGACACCCTCGATGGCACAGGATGGGGTTTGTAATGGATTACACCTAGAAATAGATATCGGCAAAAAGGACCTCTGTAATTATTTAAAAAGAAAGAGGAAGAGCTTGCGGCTAGATAGTGCATTGCAAAAATCAGTGTGGGTTTTCTCAGCCGCTGTGGTAGCTGTGCCTGTGCCCTGGGTTCGTGGAGCGGAGAGGTTTCAGTGAGTTTCCCCTGCTTGTGCCAGCCTGGGCAGGAGTACTCCTGCCTGGCAGGTGGTTGTCCTGGCAGCAAGTTATTGCAGACAAAAGATGGAGAATGGGCCAACCTGCCAGTTTTGGGGTAACCCAGAGCAAGTCCAGGGCTGATCCGCTCAGACTCAGCAACCCCTTAAAGCATGTTTTTGCACTGACACTGAATTACCTGCAAACCATGTTTTATGGAAGTGGGGCCTTGAGGAACCATGGGTGCCACCCACCCGTGGGTGCTCAGAAGCCATGACAGAAAGAGAGTACCTGCTTAGGGTCTCTGGACAGCTCTGGACTTAATGCATAAGTGCATTAACTCATTCGCACCTTGATTCATCAGACACTTGGAATAAATGATGGTAAGAATTGGCATTGGATTTACCAGGGGACTAATGCGTCCCTGCCACCGCAGAATGGTGGTGCTTTGCATCTCGAGGTGCAGCCCAGCATCCTGCTGAACCGGACCCCGCACCGGGTCCAGACTGGCTCTGGCCCGGTATGTCTCTGGGCCATTCTTTCCAACCCCGTCATACAGCAGGATTTTTTTTCTGCTGTGATTTTTACTCCTCATTTTCTGCAAATATTTACAGCATTAATTCCAAATTAGACTTTCTGTCTTTTGTAATACATAGAATGAGCTGCTCATTGAATATTCAGAATTTTAAGCAAAAAGCTGTGTCCACTATTTGCTGTAAATATGTATAAACGCTTATTGGATCTTTCCCAGTAGCACCTGTTTCTTCTGATGAGGCCTATGATATGGAAGAAAAATGCAAACAGAAGCCTTCTAAATGAAATGGCAAATTTAGCCCATGCAACGTACAGAATACTAATGAGCAATCTGACAGAGCCGCTGTGCGTTCATGCATTACCGGCACCGAACAATGACCTTGCTCGAATGTGCAAGAGAACGGAGTCCTTGCACTCGAGAACAAATAGATGACTCTGATTAAACTACAGCCACCTCACCTCTCCAGGGACCTTCGTAGCCAAGCACGGCAAGATTAAAGAGCTTACGCTTCCAGCAAGCACCTGAATTCAGCTCACGCTCTGCAGTGATTTTGCACCAAGCCCTCCCTTTCCCCGCAGCCTCCTTTGAAGCCCACCGTTGCCTTCATTGTCATAGTACTCTGGGTGAGCTCTCGTATTAATAAAAATACCAGATTGGCACTCTGCTCCCTCCTGCAGCCTCAAGCTGGTCAATTATTCTGCTTTAATTATCCCCTTAAACATGCTTCTTATAGGTGTGGGCCTTCGCTGTATTTACGGCTAATAAAGTAATGAAGTGATGCAGTGATAAATTACTCTTCTGTTTAAGGTGGGGATGGGACATGACAAGTGCAGGTGGGGATTCAGAGAAGTTTAGTGGATTGCTGCGCTTCTGAGAAACATTTTTTTCCCCCTGGAATGTCTTTGTCTCTCCTTTGGTTTTGCAGCAATTTTGATGTTTTAGCATAAGTTTGTCTTTTATTATGTGACTGAATATGAAAATGCTGAAAGTGTCTTTGTTCAGCAGGTTAATTTTCTCACTGATGATTAAAAGGAGACAATCATTTAAGACAGCAGAATAAAATTGCACTTGGGAATTTCACTAGACCAAGAAATAGTGGAGGGTTTTTAATAAGGGGCTGTCTAATTTGGTTTTCTTTCTTTTTTAACTAGAATATGGAAAGTACTTTCCATTATGTAAGATCAATAATAGCATTTAAAAAATCTCATTTTCATATTTAATAATTTGCTTAATATTGGTGCTGGATCTTTCTGCAATTCCAGCATGACCCCCAAATCCAATGCAGGGATGTTTTCTGCAGTGGCCTCCTATGGAAAAACAGCAATTACGTCTTCCAGCAATGATTGCTGTTGCTCTGTACTGGGGAGAAGAAAAAGATGAAGAGCAGAGGAGGTGCTGGCATGACGGAAGGTTGGGTATGCAATGGGGTCTGCGTGTTACGTGGACTTTTGAGCATCTGCAGGTGCCTCAGGGCCAGGGAGGGGATTTCTCTCCACATGCCATCAGCAAACCCCTTTGTGCAATGTCTGCAGCCCAGGGGTCATTGCTGGAGCTGGCACAGCTCGAGGCACTCCTGCTCTTACCCTGAGGTCCCTCCACCTTGTTGCCAGTCACCTTTTAATTCAAGCCAATATTCAGACTGGCAATCTTGCTGCATACGAAAAATAACTCCCAAAACATGGTTTGCTGGGGCCAAATGATCAAAAGCTTAGTGTAATATATTACAGAAGTGGGTTTTTTTATTTTTACTTCTGGCCTCCTTCTCTACATTCTTGGGTGCAGCCAGACCCTGTTTCTATGAGTTTAGTTTTTAGTGGTTTTATGGATCTTTTCTCCACAGTGCAGAGGGCCAGAAACATTTCTCCCCTGGAAAAAAACAACATTCACTGTGCTCCGGTGGCTGAGACTCCTGCCCATGCTCATGAACATCCACAAGACCTGAGATAAAACAGGTAGGGAGCCTCTGGGATGGTCTTATGGGGCAGATTGAGGAAATTCAGGGGCAGAACCCTGCGGAGGCCTTTCTCTGAGTGTCCAGGTGCTGTCTTGGTCCTGCAGCCCATACTTTGCTAGGTGATGTCCTCAGCTCCTGATGGCAGCCTGGAGCTCTCCAGCCCTGATCAGCCCCCAGTGTCCCATGGGTGGTGCTTGTCATGCTTTACTGGGTTTGGTATAGGATTGATGGACGTTGTCAGTGCTGGTGGTGTGTGCCAGCCATTGGAGGCATTAACCCCTCACAGCCACGCTCTGCAGCTCCCTCCATGCACAGTTGGAAACCCTCTTAGAAAACTTGTTAAAAGTAAGTGAAAGCCAGGCTACCCTGGAGCAAAGAGAGCTCACTCAGAAACAACATCTGATTTGCAACCCCTCCCTCCCCCGAGCATTGCTCAAAGCAGCCCTGTGTTATAGGTAAGGATGTGGCTGAGCAGCTATTGAAAATATGTAAAGCTGTAGAAAATAAATGGGCTAGATCTGCAATAACTCTCAGTGCTGCTGCTGGCCTCTTGAAACAGCCATTTCATCACTACACACCGCCGCATGTCTCTTTACATTTACATACACAGTACACAGCTTTTCATGGTGCTCAGGGAGCGGTTGAGGTGAAAAAGAAGCCCTGGGCGGCCAGAATGTGAAGCGCAGATGGCTTGCAGCGAAGGTGAAGTATGTCAAATGTGGGGGGGAACCGTTTCTCAAAACCTCGCCTTGCAAGCACGGGCAGGGCATCTAAGCAGGTTATGGCAGCAGGGAGAGGTAGTTCCGTGCCCACCACGGTCCCGTCTCCTCTCACGTGGGCCTCTGTGGCATCCCCCTGCACACGGCTGCATGCAATGCCTAAGTCCATACCCATGATCGTGCGATTCGTAAATGCATTTCTATACTTCGATCAGTTTGTGTTCACTCAGCTTGCTGGTCTTGCCAGACAGATGCACAAAGAACGGGGCAACAAGAAGGAGAGAGGAAAGACACGTCTTCACGACACTTCAACAAGTACCGGTGCACAGCTCTGCACCATGTCTCTGCAGTCCTACCATAATTGGCTGAAATGAATGTCTTTCAGCACTGTTGCCCTGGTGCCGTCAACCACTGCTCCAGGAGAGAAGCTTTGAGGCTGAGCAGCCTCTGTGTGTGCCCAGGAGCTCACAGATGCCTCTTCATGAGATGGCCATTAGAAGGAGCCTTCAAGAAAGGGGAAATGTCTTTACTTAACACACTTTTGCTTTCTCTCTTCCAGGCTTTTTCTATTCTGTGGTGGGTTTGGGGAGGGTTTTTTCTCCTCTTACTGGTAGTCCACTTCATAGAATCATAGAATACCTCAAGTTGGAAGGGTGTCCTAAGGATCACCAAGGCCAACTCCCTGCTCCTCACAGGTCTACCTAACACTAAACCATATGACTAAGAGTGTCGTCCAGACACTCCCTGATTTCTGACAGGCTTGGTGCCATGACCACTTCCCTGGGGAGCCTGTTCCAGTGATCGACCATCTTCTCAGTGAAGAACCTTTTCCTGATGTGCACTCTGTCCACTTGTTCCCTTCTCTCTGCACTGACTTTGGAACGTGGTGTTTTCTCTCCTTCCAGCTCTATGCAGTTTGAGCCCTGGCAACTTTTCTCTACCTGTCCCCACAACAGCACCTCAAACCTCTGGCTTTCCCCATTAGGAGTTAGGAAATTCAGGTTTTTCCTGCCTGCTTCCCTCCTCACCTCCCTTTTGCACTCTGCAGGGTTTCCGTATGTTCACCTCCAGGGTCTCAGCTCAGCTTGGCCCATAGGCACAAGAGCTTCCCATCATGTGAGTTGCAGATATGCATGGTGACCTTCAAACAAAGATGTGGTGAATCCTCCAGCCTGTGTCCTCCGTGCTTGGGAGGCTTTGAAGGGGGCAGACACTGAACAGGCACTGGGCTGCCAGCCGGCCTGCGCTTGACCATGTTAAGCTTTGCAAGGCAAACGTTGTGATGGATCACAATTCCGGCTGTGGGAAGGCGCCACTTTTCCCAGAGTAGTGATGTCTCCTGCTGGATAGTGCAAAATAATCTTGTCTGACAGTATATGTTGTCCTGGGTCCACCCCATGAGATTGGCCCATGGTGGTTATTGATCCTATAGCGCAAGGGCAATCAAGAGGGAGGCAACAGAACTGGAGAGTCATTGCCTGGAAAAATAGAGAAGGCCACATGGCGGGGCATAAGCAGGGAACTGGGGAATAGCCATTTGGATTCCAAAGCAAGGTCCTAAACCTTTGGAGGGTGGACAGAAGCAGGAGTATGAGGTGGGCAGATTGGCCCTTCTGTCCCTGTCTGGTTCAGGACACAAGGTCCAGGTCTGGAGGCACCTCGATGCCCCTTCCTTGGAGGAGGAACTCTCTTAACCAAGGCCACACATAACTCCTCATGACTTCATAAGGATTTTTGGCATCTCCTGAAATGGCAATGCAAAGCCCATTGCCTGTCCCTGCTGCTGTACTGTCACGCACATCATTGTCTCTGTTCAGTCCCCCAGCATGCCCCAGGATTCCCTCTCCTCTCAGTGACACACCACTAGTCTTGTCTGCACGCGTCTGCATCAGTTCAAACACTCACATCGTGTCAGTCATGCCTAACTCCTCTGAGATCTCTTCCTCCCTTTCTCAAACATGACAAATGTACAAGTGGCAAAACCATCTCCAGCTTCCTGTGCCACTTCCTTGCAGAAAATCCCCGCTCGGGCAAGAAGGCAAACCTGCATGGTAAAGCTCTTTTCAGCTCATTGGTGATGTTCTGCAGGACAGGAGAAACTTCTCCATCAGCTGAAAAAGTAAGCTATCGAGCACAGTGGGTGCAGAAATGATCTCTTATCTGGGGCGATATGGACCCCATTGCAGGCTGTAACTGCAGCTGTTACACAGCTGTATTGGGTTGGATGAAAAGAACACAAAGCTGTAAAAAAGTACACCTTGATTTACCTTCAGCCATAGCCAGCAGCAGATGTCTGGTGAAAAGTAGCAGGACAAAACTTGCATATAGTGATAACTCTCTGATAGACTCTTCCACTGCTCTTCAATGCAGAGAGTTCACAGGTCAAAGTTGGTATCTTTGTCTTTAACAGACCTTGAGGGTCTTTTCTCCTATTAATATGGCTCAAATGTTGCTTAAGCAAAGGAACCTTGCAGCCATTGCTGTGCCTCGGGGTAAGGAGCACCACGGTTAAACCCATGATGCATGACAAAGCAACTCTTTTTATGTGTGGCTATTTGTTGCTTCTGTTTTTATCCACCACTGATAATTTCATGAGCTGACCCCCAGCTTTTGCAATATGTGGGGTAGTGAGTAAAACCTACCCATTCACCTCCCTTGGGTCATTCATGAGTTTCGGTTTCTCCTTTTTCTCCTTTTCTGGGGTTAACAGGGTTGTGTCTATCTCCTGGTAATGAGCAGCTTCTGTACCCCTGAACCTGTTGATCACCCTCTTCTGTTCCATATCTGGTTCACTATCATCTTGCTGAGATGGTGAAAGGCAAAAAAATACAATATTCAAGGTGGAGGCTTGTCATAGTCTTATGTAGCTGTCTAGAGAGGGTTTCTGGCTTATTCTCTATTCCTGATCAAACATTTCTCGGTTCTCCTTGCCAGGGGTTTTCTGACAGCTACCAACCTCGGTGCTGATGTTTCCATCATGATGTCTGCTGTAGTTGCCTGTTTCCCTTTGCGGTGTCTCTGACACATTAGTTTAATGCCTTCTCTTTGCCGCAGAGCTTTCCCCCACAGTCAGTTCCCTGAAATCAGCTGCTGAGTGGTAGCTCTTAGCTGGAGTAGACAACTGGATCAGTTTAGGTGATGTGCCCATCTCCAAGCGTCACTGGCAAAGACTCTGGGAGATGTATGGCCAAAGTCTCGGTAGTGTCAGTGTGAAGTCCCTAGAGCACTGGGCTAACTGCCTGAAAAGTCAACTGCGTGTATTGTCCAAAGGCTTTGCAGAAAATTAGTTGAAGATGTAGACAAATGGACAATACCATAACTAATAGGAGGTTATGTTGGCTCCCGTAGAACTAACTGAAAATGTTGCCAGCTGGATACAAGAAAGGAAAAGTAATACTGAATAATTTATTTTTAAATAAAACACACATATGTTGCAAAGTGACTGGATTAAAGCTTTTGGGACTTGGGGAATTTTGTGGAATGCGTGTGAAATTCAAAATGTGTAGTGTGCTGAGTTGAAGATTAGGCTGTTTCCAACTTTGATATTTCCTAGCTCTCCCTCACCTGCCTTCCAATGGCCCTGGGCAGTTTAAGCTGTGTTATCAGATGTGCGCTGGACATGTCTGATGAATGCCAAGATCTCACAGTACGAGCAGACAGATACTGCTCTGATCTGAATTGCGGCAGACTTTGAACAGGCTATGTCTAAGCCGAAAGTGGGTGGTCTGAGTTGTCTGCAGACAGTCTAACTTGAGAGGGATCTTATTCCTGGAGCATATCTAACACCATATATCAAAAGTTACTTTGATTCTTATCAATATTCTGGAGGCAAAACTTCAAAATATGCCATTAAAACAAAAAGGCATGACTGATCTTTGTAAGAACTCTTGGGAATTTATTGTTCTCCTCAAGTCAAACAACCTAGGAACAGAAAATATATTTTCTGAGTAGATATCCAGTTAAAGCAACTTCCTCTGTAAAAAAACCCTTTGGAAAGTCTATTTCTTCAGACCTTCCTGACAGTTGCTCTGGTTGCACTAAGCAGTGTCCTTAAAGCAGATCTCACAGTGCAGTTGAAAAGGACCTTCAGCAAGAGACAATTTCTTCAGTAAACAGCCAGCAAACACCCTATTAAAGAAAGGATCCTCATTCCTTAAATGACATGCAAGCTAAAATAATGGGCTTGTGCTGTCTTTGTTTCTTCATGATGTATATTCTGAGCCCAAGGGGATTTTCCAGAAAGAGGGGAGGGCACGGATGGTCAGAGGGAGATATGCAGCTATGTAAACCCACAAAGATTGCTGTTATTTTATGCTCATTTGTATCAGCTGAAGGTAGTATAACTTCCTGCCCCACCTACATCAGAGATTCATGTTGTATTTGTAGTACTCTGTTGCTTGAAAATCTCTGTTAAAAAGCATAGTTTTATTACACAAGAAAGGGCAAGGAAAGGGAAAACTTCACTGGGAGTTCTGTGCTCTCCTTAACTCTTACTTCTTTTGCTCTGGTCAAATAAATACATTATTTAAGGTTGGAAATCTCTTGATGAAAACGCAAGAGCCAGTAAGTTAAAGACACTATTATTTAAACTTTTTGTTTGTTTGTTTCACTGGAAGGAGAGGTGTAATTGATGGTGGTAGAGAAAATCCCTACAACCTCTTCCAGACCTCACCACTTGTGTTTCAAAAAAACAGGGCACAGACTGGACATCCACATCCCTTTCTGGGTCAGTCTTAAAATATCAGTGGGCCAAAATCTCCACAACTGCTTTGGAAAGCAACCAACAACTCCTTGATTTCAGCTGTATCGGTATTTACACATGCGTGGTAGAGGGCGAAATGTGATTTAGTTCGCTTTTTAACCCTGTGTATGCTTTTAAGATATAATGCTTAAATGATTTTAAGCAGTCTTGTGTTGGAGACAGGCTTCTTAAAAAAAAATGTGTCTCCTCATGTAATTACTCATAACAAAGCATAATGTAATTTTGCAAACAGCAAGCACTTTATTTTTTTCCAATTTCACATTAATTTTATTGGCCCTAAATCCAGGGCTGTGTTTTTGTATTTGGGCTTTTACCAGGAGTAGAATATCTCCTGTAAAAATGTTGTTATACTTGCTGGCATTGTAAGTGTTTCCGCCTCCATAGTTTTGCTGTGAAAGAGCTGGTGGATTTATATGAGCTGAACACACTTTCGTAGTGATACATTTTTTCTGGTGATAGTATTTCCTAGAGGGTGCAGGCTTCTCTCTTTGGTTTACACTGTTTTCTGCCAGTGGGGAAAAGCATATACATCTGTGTCGGTCGACTTATACAAAGAACAGCTGGTTTAGCCCTGTAGAGATATTTTCCCCTTCAAGAGGATTGTTTGGTCTTGCCTTTACTGCTAAATTTTTTAAATTTTTTTTTCCAACCCCAGGGGAACCAGTGCTCATCCAACATCCTGAGGTAAAAACACAAGTGAGACAGTAAAACTAAAGCACCCCGTGAGATAAATTTGCAGAGGTCAACTTCAAGCAGGAACACAGGATTGACCTTGGTGAGTTTACCCACAGTAAAACTCAAGTCCTCCGTCCTGGCTGTGTTGTTTACCTCAAGAGAGCTGCTGGCCATTAGTTACCTTCCAGTAAAAAGAAATATAACTGTTTTTCAGTAGTGAAGACAAGTCTTTGGAGAACTGACAAAACCTCAGTGTTTGGGTGTATTGTCAGATTTTAAAATAAAGTGGAGATTCTGCTGCCTTTAACTCCTAAGAGCAGCTTCAACACAAATGTATTTGGGAGAGCACGTGCTGGCTGAGCAAGCCCTTGCTGGCCAAAACTGCTGCCTCCCTGCCCCACTTTGCCACGCTGCCTTGAGCAAGTTCACAGGTGGACCTGAACCTGGAGCTGGAGGTCTTTAAGTCCACTGCCAGACTATTGAATCCTCATGCATCCAGAAGGACATATCTGCTAGAATGAGTCAGACTGGAGGGTGTTATTTTGGTATTTTCCTTTGGGCTTGGGAAAAGATCCACAAGACTTAACCAGGCTTCACCTGGGTGAAACTTAGACCAGTTATTCTGCAAACAAAGCAGAGAATAGCCGCATTCTTTTTTTTTTTTTTTTTTCCCTGGCTCTGGAGTTGCTAAAAGTGGCACTGCCAATGGTTTTACGTTATTCTGAGAGGCTTCATTTTAAAGCATGCGTACATGGCGTTTTTCTGCTTTCCTTTGAATTCAGTAGGACGGGACAGGTTGGTGGGACCAGTGCTGAGTCGCTGATGGGGCTGTTAGCACATCTGCGAGTGCTGGCTGTGGTGCTCGGAGGGAGGATGGAAAGCAAGTGCCGATGGAGATTACTTTAAGCAAAAAAGCAGAGTGGAGACAGGCCAGAAACCACACTGCAAGGGTCCTTGGGGAGCGGTAATAATTCTTCTTACTGGCCAAAGGCTACTTCCTGCTGGTCTGTGCAAACAACCCCGCTGCATTAACGGGATCCTCAGGCATCTGAGGAGAAGTGGGATTTGGCACTGGTCATGCTGAGCTAGTGAGTGGGTCTAGAAAGGAGACCTGTGCTCTGCAAACAGGGGTTTACGCAACCCCCAGCTGCTTTTTTTGCAAATCCCCAGTGGGGCGGTAGCTCTCGGCACCACATCCAGCAGTTAGAAACTGGGCTGAACCCCAAGGTATTTGTCTCTGGCATTAAGCATGATAGGAAGACAGGCTCTTAGCCATGGAAGAGCTCCCTCCTTCCCAGCCAGTCGCCCTGCCAGTGTGAAAATCAAGAACTGCTCAGCTATTGTGGTTTGCAATGCTAATACATCAAGCCTGAGGAAGGGTTTGTTCCTGAAAAAAATGAACTTTTCAAAAGTGAACTTTTGAAAGAATGGGCTTTTTCAAATTGTATCAGTTGCTTCCTATAAACCTCGCCTGGAAAGAGTAACTGTTCCCCAAGGGAGCTGAGTATTTGAGATGGTCCTGACCTCTCCCCATGTGTAACGTGCACGTAAGAAGGGCTTTCACCAGGTGTTGTTTGTTTAAATAGATTTCTGGTGACGGCACGGTTACGTGTGACCTTTGGGTACAGGGTTGATAAGGAAGAAGCAATTAAAACAAAACCCTGAAAGGAGATATGGAGACCCATCAGGAAGCCAGGGATGCAGATGAAAGAGCATTGGCCCCACAGCTCTGAAAAAAAACCAGGGGAGAGAGTCCCGTGGGCTGCAAGGTGACTGGAAGAGGCTAGTACTTCTGGGCAGAGATGTGTGAGTAAGTCCAGCGATTACAACTGCATATTTTCGGTAAAAGTGCAATTGTATCAATATACCTACCTGCATTGCCAGTTTTGTTTTCTTAACAGAAACAACCCAAAGACCTCAAATATGATCAGATCAGAAAGGCCTGTAGTGATTTATTGATGATTTTGAGGTGGGAAGTTTTGGCAGATGGGAAGTTGGCAGAAGGCAGGCAACACGCACAAGGCCACCTAGGAAATCTGTGGCAGAGAGGCTGCTCATGGATGTCTTAAGCTCCAAGTGAATTTCCTGATTGCTAGAACATCCTTTTGCTCTGACAAGAAGTCTTGAGTTCCTGTTCCTTCTGTACTAGGGCTGCTGCAAGAGCCAAATGGTTCAGCTTCATCCATTCCTTATTTCATTTTAGTTATTTATTCTACAGAGTTTGCTATCTCATTATGGGGTGAACCATCCTTGAGGTCTCTCCGTAAGTGCTGTCCCCTGGGATTTCGATTCAGACCTTTCCCCTCCCAGGCACCATTCCTCACCCCGTCACAAGCCCAGGGTACTAACCCCCTTGTGTTAACCCTGCTGTGAATTTGGTGGGTTTTGAGCTTGTGAAAAGGTTTTTCATTGAAGCCTAGGGCATCAACTGATGAAAAGTGACTCAGAAAACACTATGGCTCATAATTCTTCTATGCTCTGTGTCCTGGCTAGGTGGGAGATAAGGGTGAGCTGATCTGCCAGCTAGCCAGGGGCTAACAGGAAAAAATAGAGACATTCCTCCTCTCTTTCCCTCTTCAGAGGTGTTTGGTTGGGTTTCCCTCCTTTTTGTGCGGGTGATGAATTTTTCTTTGTCTGTTCAGTGAGAAACAAATCAGTAGGAGCGTTATCTTGGAGGCATCTACCCCTCTTTTGAATATGATTAAAACTGGCAAGCTGGTTCAAAAGTTTGAGGGTGGAGAGGAACCAGCAGGCTGTATCCTCATGTAAACCTTGCTTCCTGAGGTAAAAATGGGTCCTACACCTTCTGCACAAACTTAACCTTCTCTTGCAGTGTATCAGGCAGCTAACTGCTTGCAGCGAGTAATGAACTCATCTGTTCATGACCTGCCCTGACTATGTTGAAGGGAATCCTCCTTCACTCTCCATCTCTTTTTGCCACCACCCACCACTCTCACCACCACCCAGCCAAACCTGCTCTGCCTTCCAGGGTCTTGGAGGTTTGAGGTCTCCTTTGATCCAAGGCTTAGCTCTGGGAAGAATGACTCGCTCCACCTGGGATGTGTCCAGCCATTGTTATCTTCATACCTTTGAAGCTGCCTATCTGCAGTGCAGGTCTCTGTACTGTTGTTTTTAATCCTCCAAGTCCTCTTAACAGCCCCTTCACAGCTGCCTTTGCCTTCACCCCAGGCACTTGGCAGCGCAAACCAAGCAGGGAAGCGGAATTGCCCATAATGTTAATAAGATATTCCCCCTCCATCCCATGGACTGGAGATACTGGCTCTGGGAGGAGGACTTGCTGGCTGTGATGAGGGCTGCTTTCTTTCGCCCAGCATCCCACCAGCGAATTGCAGCGGTCTGCCATGACCCCAGGGCTAAGAGCAGCATGGTGGTACAAAACCAGTACAGCTATCATGCTGATTGGAAATGAGCCCAGGTGAAAATCCCTGCTTCAAATAGCTATGAGCTTTGGAGAGAAGTTTTAACTCCAAACTAAGAACTGATTAGTAAGAGGGTTTTTTTTCCTGAATGCATTTATCCTCTGCTGATGGTACCTGGGCCTCTATCAGTGATAAAAAAAGCAATACCTGCCAAGCGTTGAGGTAGTCAAAAGCTGATCAGGATGTTGTGAATGTTGAACCTGAGTATTTCATTATCCACCCAACAACAGTACCGGGACAGTCTTTGCAGGAGGACAATCATTATAGAGGATTACAGTTAATTTTGAGGACTAGCTGAAATCTCAAAGTGCATGGTGTTTAGCTGGGAATAAGTAAATGAATTCTTCATTCAGTTTGGCCTTTGCTCAGGACAAATGGTTGAGCCTCCCCTCCCTGACCTCACTTATTGAAAACGTATCTTTGTTTAAAGGGAGTTCATTAGAGTTGTCTGTCTCTGGGCGACTAAAGATTAAGGTGTGCATACATTAGCCAAAGCAAAATACATCAGGCCAAGGAAAGAAAATAAAATGGGCTGTATTTACTACAGCTGAGTACAATTGTGTGCTGCCACACACCAGTGAATATGGCCCTGGATCTCTCACATCTGATTCTGCACAGAAATAATTCAGGAATGAATATGGGATCTATTTGTATGTCAGCCTGTAGGACTCTAAGTGTGACTCCCAGCGGAGGTTACTTGGAACAGAGCCCACGAAGCCCCACTGAGATTCCCATTGAGATACATATAGACCATTGTGTATTGCACATTAATGTAGAGTAATTATGTTGTACTGGAAACCTTTCAAGTCAGCATTCATCATTCAGAAATCGTCTTAAACCAGTTTGTGCTGCTCTTGTGCTTGAAAGTGAATTGTGTGAAATTGGCAGCCATAACCACCGCTGCAACAGAGCGTATAAAAGCCCTTTCATTGTGGAGTTAGTGGTTTTACTGTAACTTCCCTGTCTCTTCAATGAGCACCATAATTCACTGCAAAAATCTATAAATCCTGGAACATCCTGAGCCTTTGGCTTGCTGAGCATGAGTGACTCCAGCCTGAGCTGTGGTGGGATCATTGCTCCACGTCCCAAGCATACCATCAGCAGGCAGAGAGCGAGCCTAGACAGAGAGTCCCATGAAAGTTGGTCCAGGTTGCGCTTTCCAGATGGTAGGGCTGTGTTTGCTGGGTGAGAGTAGGGTGGTAGGAGGAACATCATCCTCAGCAGCAGTTCTCTAGTTGAGCTAATATAGAGTCGAGCAGGCATTTGCAAATACCATGCTGGGCAAACTCTCCAGGGTCTCTGTCACAGCTGCAACATGAGAAAGATGATAATGAATGTCTTGTCTGTTCTGTGGCCGTTTGGGCAGTTCCTGATTTTGCAGCAGGATTACAGTATGCAAAGAGCAAGCCTCCAGCCTCATGCACTGAATTAGGTGGTAAAAATAATTGTGAAGCAATTTGTGGCTCAGTTTCATTATGTTGTTTTTTCTTTCTTTAGGAGCTGGAGTGTGCTGCAGACACATGAGAATAGCCTCAAGACTCCTTTGGAAAAAGGGTATAAATAAAGAACTTTGAAGATTTTGGTTGGTGAAGATCTTCCAGCTCAATCAGGTTTGAAATCCAGTTCTGTATCATTTCAACATCCAGCATGCCAAGGAAGAAATATCCATCTGTGTTGCTAGTGGTAGGAAGGAATAAAACGAAGGTAAAACCCTTTGAAACTTACAGATAAAACGCTGTCCCCACTAAATTCATTGCTAAAACCTCCACAGATCTTGTTACAGACAGGTTTTCACTAGGCTGCTATTTTAGTGGAGCTCACATGCTTACAGCAAGTGTCTTAATAAGCTTTTGCAAACTTGGAGCCTTAACTCATGGTCCTAGCTGCTGGAGGTGGGAAAGATATATTAGTCCAGCTTTTTGCCATGTGGAAGACTGCTCTCTACATGACATTAATTGCTCTCTGCCTAGCTTAATAAGAGTCTGCTTTCAGCAGCTGAATATAACCATGTAATCGGAAGAATTTCTGTTTATTGTTAAAATGTTTTCATGCCTAGAAAACGAGGACTTCTGGAATGTGTCTGATGGCAACATGACATGGGCGTTAGGAGTGAGCGCAAATGTCTGGAGTGCTGAGCTGTGATTTGCTCCGCAGCCACCCCATGCCCTGCTCTGCGATCAGCTGCAGCCAATGTAGAATTTAATTTCAGATTAAGGAGCCTAAGGCAGCAAGGACTTTTCATTATAAGTGAGGAAATAGCGTGCCAGTTATGCTGCCTGCTTGCATGTGCTTTGTGTGTGTGAGCACACAAGCATAACTGGTGATCCACCAAGATCAGAAATGATGAGCAGCTGGGACATGTCCTGAGCACATGCACGACTCCTGGGGTGAGGGTGAGCTGTCAGACATGTACTGTTTTCCCACAGCAGAGATGGCATGGAAACAGCATCAGTAACATCCTTCTTCCCAGGATAATCCCATGCCAGCTGTCAGCACCACCCCCTGCAGCTACTGCCACGGCATGCCGTGCAAGGAAGGAGAGGACAGTCCAGCTTTTGGGGTGCCAGCTCGCACTTTAGGATGCAGTCACCTTTGCCCATGTCTCTGGCAATCAGCATCCCCTCTGGTCCTCTCTACCCCAGGAGGTTGTCCCATGTGTTTTGCACAGGGAGAGGGCTTCAGGGCAGAGGCATGTCCTTCTAGAGAGGGACTTTCTCCAGGAACCATCTCCCAGGTGCCCTCACCTCTTGCAGGATCTGTGCTGGAGAAAGCTGGGTTCCACAAAAGACACCCTCCCTCCAAAAAAAATCTCAAACTACTGCTGATGGTTTTCAGTTGGGCAGCACCTCCTCAACTAAATTAACTGGTACTTGGCTGGTTCATCCTGCCTGAACACTCCCCCACCCCAAGCCCCTAACTAGGGTCCACCGGGTCTCACCTGGATCTAATTAGTGCTGGAAGAAAATGAAGACAATATATTTGAGAAGCTGTGTCAGAAACAGGCATTTTTCAAAGGCTGTTTTGCCTACGGGTGTTCAATGAAGACAGCCACCGCGCTGGAAGAGCAGGCTGTGTGTCAGGGGACACATCTGCAGCATGTCCCCACTCTATGCATTGTGGCAAAGGCTTCCTATAGCACTCAGAGGTTGAGCTGTGGCGGCGGCAGGGACATGCATACCGCAAGCATCCCGTGTGCCAACCGGCCTTGACTTTACCTATTTATTTTTCAGTAAGTGCATCTGAGCCAGGAAAGTTACTGTTTTGGCTGATTCTCCCTTCACCCATGGGTGGTTTTTTTCATCTCCAGGCAGCCACCTGTGTACGGAGCACAAGGGACTCAGTAAGGAGCAAAAAGCACCGATTTTTCTTTTTTTCCATTGCATCCTGCACGTTTCCAAGGGGAGACCTCTCCCCGCTGCCAAGGTTCAATGCAGCTCTTATGCACTGGATCCACAAAAAAGCAGTAAATACAGCACAGAAGCATGCTTTGTGTGCTCTCCTGCCCAAGAAAACTGTTGTAGAGCAACTAGAGTTTCAAAGCTTCCTCCGATAGGACGTTTCATTCCCTGCGGGATTTTGGGCACCGTGAAGCCTAGCTAACTCAGCAAATGTGTTTACTTTTGTGAACCGGAGACCCACAAGGCAGGAATTCACAGCAACCCCAACTTCTTAGCACAGAACCAACAACATTATGAGCACCTCAGGGCAGCTCTGAACAAGGGCTTCTTTTATAGGTGGGAAAGTGTAATACAAAGTGATTCTCGGCCACAGGAAAAGGGAAAATCGCCCAGGTAAATGTGCAGTGGGAACTGCAAACTGGATTCTTTCTGAAAAGTTTAATAATTCTGTGTTATTCCGTGAAAGCTTTCCGGTATTTTGAGTAATACCCCCCTCCCCCATCCCTACATGTTAAAGTAATTAGATCGCAAAATGCAATGTCTGTAGAATGTATCTATGGTTTTTTGTAATTTAGCAGAGGTTTTTTTAGTTTGTTTCTCTACCCCCATGATGACTCTAATTGAAATCCAAATGAAGTCAGAGGACAAAATAAATGGTGACAAGCTGGGTGCTCCCTCTGGGTCTGCAGCCCCACTAACACACATATTTTGTTCAAAAACTTCTAGGAAATGTGAAGTCAAATTAGAAAAGTCTTAATATGCCAAGATGCTGCAGGAGATGTTTGGCTTTTCCTCAGGAACTCGTTCTCCAGATCAGTTCTTTAAGTGTTGTTAGTATTTTCCCTTCCAGCCAGCTTAGCACAGTGGCATTGCTAAATGAAATTGCACAGGATCACCAGCGCAAGGAAAAGAAAATCTACCATTCCCCAAATAAAGGGCTGTAGTGTATCGCCTTGTCAGACTGGAAGGAAATTCCGTTTTATCAGGGAAATAGCAGTGTTAGGCTATTTTCTGAGGATTAAGCAACGCCAGTGCTACCTTGAATTTAATTAAAGCTACATGTAATTGCTTTATATTTTTTCTAGCTGTTCGACCAGAGAGGAATTTGGATATAAAGTCAGGTGCTTCCAAGAGGGCTGAGAGGCACGGGCAAAAGTCCTGGTGCTACTTCCATCCCCGCAGAGAGGCTAAAAGCGGAGGTCACGTCCCAAAGGGCCGGTGCTGAGCTATCAGGAGGGGGAGCTCTGACCACGCAACTCAGCTGCAAACCTTCTCCGCTCGCTCCCAGCTTTCTGCCCACACCTTCAGTTCAGCTTTCTGCCCACATCTTCAGTTCCCCCCAGGTCTGTATTGGCTTGTGCATTAGCATCCATCCCCATCTCACTCTGCTCTATGTACCTGCAGTAAAGATCTCCGCATCGCTACCGTCTGGTCAGGGAAATGAGATCCCCCCCTCCACGGCACTTGGTGCCTGGTGCCGGGGTCCCTTTCCCTGTCATAGCACAAACCATCAGTCCCTGTGGCCCCCTCTGTGTTTATGGTGTACTGGGGAAGCTTTTCATAAGCGGTTGTTCTTGATGGAAGTTCTTAACACTTGCATCTGTAATGCTGAACGAGATGTGTCTTGTAGAATGCTTTTGACTAATAAATGAAATCCAGCTATTTAAATTAATGTAAAAAGACTGCAATGCATATAAGAGTATTTTTAAAATGCTCGTCGTAAAGAGATACTACAGAAAAAGCAGATACTGAGGACTAGCTATCAGCTGCTGGGACCCAGCTGATCAATAGATATCAAACCTCATGACAGACCAGAACAGGGCAGAAAATGATGAATAGGGATTTTCACCATCATACTAATTCCTGCAGTACCTGATGGCTTCCCGGTTTCCTAATTAATTTAGTCTCATGACCTCCTGAGGTGTCAGGTGCTCTGAAGTAGACCAAAGGCACAGCCTAACATGCCAGTTTGGTTTTAGGCTTGAAGCTTCTTCGTTTGCTTAGATCCCTTTAAATCTGACCCCCAGTGCTTGAGGAGGACACTGTAGCACTGCGACATTGTTTGTCTCTGTCTGCATCTATGTTAGGGGAAAAGGAGGCACTTTGGGGATTTCGTTGACGTTCGTTTGCAGCAGGAGATTTGAGAAACCTCAACAGCCCAATACGTGTAGGTGACTGTGCTTCATTTCTTCTGCCAGTGCTTCTTGTGTTCAGGGCCGCACTGAATGGGCACTTTCTTGATGGAGAAACCATACCAAAATTTTTCCCAACCTGAAACAGTGACACCTTCCCAAAGTGGGCTGCTCTAGGACCTGTCCCTGCTGCTGTACAAATACCTGCCTGAGAAAATGAACATAAAAGGGAACTGTGCCAGGATTAGTTTGAGCCCATCCTCCTTATGAATATACATACGTATCTCAGCGTGTAGATTGCAAAGAGAAAATATCACAAGGTTCAAACCTTCGAAGGCTGGGTTGCAGAGGGGATGCCAAGGGAGGATGGATCCAGCCCTGTCCCAGACCATCCCAGTCCTGTCTGAGACCACTGTGCCCAGATGTGCTTCACTCCTCATGCAAGCTGGCATGTGAATTAAACAGAGAGTGATGAGGTGGATTCATCTCATAAAACCACTGGCTCTGAAATGAAGCCCAGCAGGTGAGGTAATTGTGAAAAGGAGTTTAAAATATGTTGCCTGCCTCTGCTCTAAAATATACTTTCAGTTGCAAAGTGTTTAGTTTACTCAATCCCTTTCTAGGCCACAACCTGGCTCGCATTTCCCTGTGCTGGGTTTTTCCTTTCCAAGTGATTCGGTCATTGTTTCCACTCCAGAAGTTTCTCTGATGGGGAGAACTTTCCCTTTCTGAAGCATTTTTGCTCCCTGCAGATTAAGCGCGATCCCAGCCCCTTGCAAATTGGAGGTCTGTGCATTGAACAATGAATACTCCTAACCAAGATTTAATAAAAACTGAAAGAGGTCACAGTGGAAGCAAAAGCAGCTGGAACCAGAAGGCTTCCTTGCATCTCTAAATGCTCTCTTAATGCTGAGGAGCGTTGCAAAAGACAAGGCTCTTTTTTGGAAATCAACACCAGCATTTCTCTACTTCTGGTTGCTGTCAAGAATATTCCTCTAAGCACAGGAGTGAGGCCAGTCCCAGCCCTTAGTTGCTGCTGGAAGCGCTGAGCTTTGTGTAAGAGCCTGTGACCAGTGCTGGGGCTTACCTGGCCGTCCAGTAGCAGTTCACAGGGTTGCAGCATCCCCCTGGAAGCTTTTAAAAACCCAGTATAAAGTATTGTCAAAATACAAAGCAAAGAGGCTTATTTGGCACCAATTTCTCTCCCCACAGCTGGCTTCATGTGGTAGTCTGAAATATTACTTGTAATATTATGAGATCCGAAGTGATCTTCAAATTGATGATGTCCCTTTAAAATGACTTTCAAAAATCCTTTTAAAGTAGATGGCAGAATTTTAATACCACCAGCAGAGTTCAGCATGTATCAATGTCACTGTTCCCGCACAGCTGTAAAAAACCCTCTCCGTCTGGACTTTAAAAGATTTGACTTTAAAAAGGCAAAACAGCAAACCCCAATCATTAACCAGGAACTGTTTGCAATAGAGATCTATGAAATTAAAGAGCGCTCATGTTAAATTACTTCCATCCAATATGTACAACACATTAGATTTGTTACACTTTGGGAAATCATGATATTACTTCTGCTATTACTAGGCAGAAATATAAAAATTCCTAATAAAAGAACACACACACATGAAAAATCAGCTTCTTGTGGCATTTCTCTTTGAAGTTACTCTGGCTCCACACCAGTGAGCAGTCACAGACTGATCTGCAGCCGCCGTACATGCTCGTTGTGTTGCTGGACCCCATCTGCTAACAGAGGCGGCTGGACTTGTTGCCAAAATTTGAATCCATTTCTCCTCTCTCTTGTGCTGCTATGATCAGTATGGCATTTTGCAGGCCAAAAAGGATTTTTTTTTTTTTAATTCCATTTCTTGCTTTTCAGAAACTGCAAATTTTTGCTGTCTTAAGTGCAACAGGTGACTGCATTGGGATAGCTGGTGTTCAGCACCAAGGGATACTATGTGCCTGTGAGGGGAAAGTCACCCTCTAACATCTTTTCCAGCAGCAGTCCTACATCTTGACCTCAAAGCCTGCTCTCTCTAGCTAATAGTTTGTCCTGGTTTTGATAGCCATCTGCCTCTTGTTTTGTGCGGGTTATCCAAGGATACGAAGCAGGAGGACTTCTCCTAAGTGCTGGTAGTATCAAAGACATGTGGGTTATCTGAGGCATGAGTTGTGAGCACAAGAAACAGTCGATTTAAATCAGAAGTGCAAAACTGTTGAGAAAAGTGGCAAGCCCCAGTGAAGCCTTGCCTCTCCTTGTCCTCCCACATCCCAGCACGTGCGGGCTCTGCCTCTGTTGGAAAATTGTACAAATAGCCAGGAACCCAGCTGGTGTGAAAGAGAGGAGAGGGTAAATGTGCAGGAACATAAAGAAGAAAACGAGGAGGAGCTGATTTTTCTTGATGTCTTGCACATGCTGACCTTTTCTTTGTCTTCAATGGAGAGATGATCTTATTTATCAGCTTCTTGCAAATTCCCTGTGAGATGTACGCAGAGTGTTTTACATGTCAAAGGTGGCACTGGCATCATCTTCAACCCTGGCAACGTCTTTTCTCACTAAAACTTAGTGTTGACTCTGGAGATCAGATGAGACCTCTCCCAAGACTCCAATGGATGGAGGGAGAGAAGGAGGGAGGGAGGGATGGACACAAGTGGATGCACGACACATCCTCTCCTCTATTCTCTCGCTTCTCCAATTTTTCTATACAAATATGCATGCCCCGTCATTTATCACTTCCTTCAATCCTGACAGCTGATGAGAAAGTGTTGTTTAGGACTCAAGGTCTTTATTTAGTTTTCTAATCAAATAATTTAAATGTATGAGTTGACACAATAGACAAAGAGCCATAAGTCCCACTGCTTTCTATTATGTGTGATTCTCCTTCGAGCAAATATATAATCACAGCCCTAAGTTATAATAATTATGTAATATTTCTTGATAGGAGCAATTGGAATCTATTGTGTAGGGAAGTAATTACAGCCTACTTTAGTTCCTTTGTTTCTGAGTGGGTGGCATTTATGGGCAAAAAATTATGCATGCTCAAAAATCTTTATAAAATGTTGGGTTCTCAGAAATTCTTGGACCTCCTCAAATGTATGGGATTTTTAAGGGATAATAACTTCTCTTTATCTTCTGCAATTCAAAAATGTTTATTCAATTAACCAAGAAACATTTAGTTCTAAGGATGATAGAACATCAAGGCAAATGTTTTCCTAACAAAAAAAGGAGAGTTTATAAATTTACACATTCAAATAGGCTTGATGGGTGTGTGCACATGTTCCCCCTCACACACACTGAAGATAGGAGCTGCTTTTAAGCTGACACCTTAAATATTGATTTTTATCCTGTAGCAATTTCATGTTGGAGGGTTCTTTTTTGTAATTAAATTGTTGAGAAAACCTTCACAGTAGTGACAGTGCAAAAATTGGCTTAAAGGAATAAATTAACATTAATAGCACAAAAGAAGGAGTGTTAAGCAGACTGCTACAACACTATCTAATTTGCTTTTCCAATCGCATCAGTTAAGGTCTGGAAGTAACCAGATGCATTAACATTTATCTAGAAATGATAAAAGTTACCATCCTGTCAGATATTCAGTTGGTTTATTAATTACCAGTAGAAACTTGAGATTGGATGTGTGTTGGTTCAACTACTTAACTGCTCACTGGAGAATGTTTTTAAAGGGATTTCCTGTAGAGGAATAAGAGATGTTTGGGAAATATTTTTGAAGCTTGAAAACAAAAATGTTAAGTTTCAGTTCCTGACGTGATCTTTAGAAGTCTTTCATCAAGTGTTTAGGGGACTGGTAAAGGATGCAGGAAGTAAGCTGAAGAGGAGAAAAGATCATAAAAACACAAATATTTATCCTGGAGGCATGGGGTGGCTTTTTATATGCAGCAAGCTAAGGAGATCCTCTTATAGCATGCTGTACTCAATCAATCCTGCACCCGTTACGGTCATGCTGGGTGCCAAAATTAGTGTTGAGGAAGCTGGAACTGGTGTTTTCCATGTCAAAGGTGGCACTTGCATCATCTTCAACCCTGGCAATGTCTTTTCTCACTAAAACTTAGTGTTGACTCTGGAGATCAGATGAGACATCTCCCAGCCCGGGACATATGGTGACAGAGATTTCTTTGGGTCTGTGCTTTCTGCTTGGATTTTGTTTGCTCAAGTAAAACAGCCCATCTTTGGTGTTTTCCTAAATGTTATCTTGCTTCTTTTTCTGTGATATTACCCTTCCAAAGGATGATTTTCCCCAGAACTGCCCCAGCATACCTTTCTGAAACAAATTGCATTTCTTGGGGTTTGGGGCATGCAAGAGGATATATTTGGGATATCACTGTGGCAGCTCTTCCATCTCCATGCCTATTGTTGGGATCAAAGTGAGAAGGGGCTAGTGGGACACAAATGGCCAGTGTCTTGTGTACCTCTCGCTGCCATCCTGTGGTCTGCACCAAAGGCAGTCTTGCTGAAAATGTTTTCCAGGGGATTGTGGGGCATCACCTCAGAAAAGGGACTATTTGGTACTAATCTTCAATTCCTACCCTTAATTTCAGTGACAGTAAAGCACAAGAACCCAGCTGGGAGTCCCTGTTATTACTAATATTTAGTCATCAGCACTGGCTGAGAAACTGGACCATGGCTTCATTTTCTCGAAATGACCTAGAGGCTTAAAAACACCAGCTGCAAAGACACCTTCACAGCCATCAGTTGGCTAATAGCTCTTCCACATAGATCTGCATATTTCATCTGTCTGCTTCCCATGGAAAGCTTTGCAAGTGGCTTCTAAGATGAAAAAAAAAGTGTTATTTTCCTCCCATTGCACGTAGACCCAGATACTTTTGTTCCTTTTGACCTGATTCCCTGCCTCCTGATCAACAGACCAACATTTTAGACAGTGACCCTTTCCAAAATGTCCTCCCAGCCACCAGAGATTCTATAATTTACTCTAACAACTACCCTGGTAAGTGCAGAAGTAGGCAGCGTGGTCCCAGCCCTGTGTAGTGCAGATGCCCAGGCTGTAACTCCGTGCTTCCATCTGGCTAAAGCTTTGCTGGATATAGACCTATGTGCAGGCCTCCAGAGTCGAAGCCTTTTCTCTGTGGTTGAGTTGCACTGAAGTCTTGGTCAACGTGTAAATTTTATTCTGGATGCCTGCTGCTTAAAAAAGCGATGGCACAATAGCAAAGCCCACCCTCTTCCACATATTTTGACTAATTGCCTCAAAACATCCTGTGTTAGATTCAGGCTGTGTTTTACACCCACGTCATCACCATATTCTTGCATATTTTATTTCACTGGCTTTCTGAAGCAAAGCTGTGAGCTGCCAAACTCCTCGGGGATAAATTAGAGGTCAGAGCCTGCATTGCTGCTCCCAGGTGACATGGACAAGGAGAAAGCCCTAACTGTTCCCTGTCCTACAGGACAGCTCCTGTGTAGCTGTGAAAAACTTTATTTGCCAAGAGGATAAAGAAACTTCACATTGAATTTGATGGGAAACACAATTGATCGGTGTGGGAGGTGGTTGAAAATCCCCCCTAAAGCTCTTCATGCAGTGTTTGGAGAGGGAGATTGTTGTTGGGTGCTGTCCCGCACATGCCTGGCCATGAAGCCTAGTTTTTCCCCAGACTTGATTCTCACCTGAAGGGAGACTTTCAGGAACAGACACTTTAGGGATGTGCCAACTACGTAGCTGCTGCTTACCTTATTGATGCTTTGTATTGAGATTCAAATTCTTTTTGAAAGATTGCAATTTAAGCATCAGTTTTATTGTAGCTGCAGAGATTTCTTAATAACTTCCTGTCAAGTACAAAATGCAAGTTAATTTCTGATCCTAAAGAAGTGCTGTGACAAAGGCAGTTTTAATGACAATGTTTGGTACAGCCAAGCCCCAAACCAGTCTGCTCCTGCAGGTCAGTATGTACAGCTCATGCTCCCATAACTGCTGCCCTGATGTCCTTCACTCCCTAAAAGTGGCACTGTAATTCTCACTTGACTGGAAAAATTCAAGCCAAGTTCAGAAAGAATTTGTTTTCCCCTGAATCTTAGAGTGATAGATTTGGCCTATTTGTTTCAGAAAGTGAAAACGTGATCCCGCCCCAGGTGACAGCTTTTAGGAATATGCCTGATAGCTCCATGGTGTGACTTGCTTCAACAATTCGCATTTCTCCACGTGCACACTTGCCTCTGCCTGCTGCAGTGTTAATAAATAACACGTTCATTTCCACAGCGCATACACCAAGATGGCAAGACGCTGTCCGAGAAGCCAAACATCTCTTATGATTCATAAAAGAGTTAACAGGCAATTCTGCACCTCGCAGGGAGACCTTTGTTACACATTTTTAATGGCCTGGGCTCTTGGTAGGTGAAAGGAAAGTTCCAAGCAATAATTCAGGTTTAAAATACTGTCTCAGTGCCAAGTAATCAAACTAGTTTTAAGTGAAGCAATTAGCAAGCATTAGAAAGGCAGCTATTTCCTGCTTGAAGGTGGTAAACGCTGTGTCTCTTATTATGATTTCTCTGGGGATGTGAGTAATGGGCTATGGGGTTTTTAGGGGGGAGGGGGTTGCATGTGTGGAAATACTGGCAATGTCCTAACTCCTTGCCAATTTACTAGATACGAATGACGATGAGGGTGGAACAAAGTCCTTACTCTTTTCTGGTGGCTTGAGCAGTATCTGTGCCAAAGTCAAAGAGGTGGTTTTCTCATTAGTTGCTTAAATACAGGTTTTCCGTCGTTGGTTCAGGCTCACTGCCTCACCAGATCACCTTCTTTGGGAGCAGGCTAGCTCTGGTGGCTGGAATGAGCAGATTGGGTAAAACCTGGTCATTCTGATGCATTTGCTAGATTTTGTTGGGGGGTTGATGAAACACAGGCAGGGATCACATCTCCCAGAAGGAAAGGTTTCTCTTTGAAACCCCCTTGATTTTCTGTGCAGGGGAGCTCTCAGAGCCGACATTTCCAAGGTCTGCAGAAGTGGGGTGGCTCCTGGTGGGTACAGCTGCTTTAGCAGTCTGTTATAACCTAAGCAGGTACTTTTGGAGCCAATCTGCCACTTCTCCTAATTTCCTGCACTTTACTTTGTACCAGAGAGCCACCCTAGAGAGCTGGACCGGGTCTCTCCTCCATCTCCATTAGTGCCTCTCCTCCACCACAGCTTTATAAATTGGCATCCACATCTAAGGCTCGTCAAATTAATAAGAAATTCCCCTGTTGGCCCTGCTGGGCTTTGAAAAAGGCCTTGGGGGCTCCAACCGAACGGACATACAGGCTAATAAAGGTGAGAAGAGAAGCTGACACCTTGCAAAAATGCCTGAGGTGCAGGAACATATCCCCAAAGGCTCAGCATTGCACGGGAGCAAACTGCTGTCCCAAAGGGAAACCTCTGTGGGAAACGTGAGGTCCAGAAACAGACACTCTGTGACTGTTTCATTGCAATTTATTCTTCTTGTTTCGACTTTGGGGAAAACCCCCACCTATTCTAAGTGAAAATTGTGAATCTTAGGAAATATTAGAAGTAGTTTGCTTCCTATGGTTTATGTTCCTTCCCCGCCAAATTCAGGCAGGATGGCAACAGGCTTGAAAGCCTGAAAACCAAATTCTCCAACAGCATTTCAGATTTGTGCAAGCATGTGCCCTTATCTAGTACCAAGCCTGATGAGACTAGTTTTATTTTAACAAACCTGGATCATAAATTTGATCAGATGGCAGTTTGTCCTAGCACCAGCTGAAACCTGTACTGGTAGAATTATTGCTGAGTATAAGCAGAAAAGGAAAGCACACAAACCCCCTGGAATCTTACCTCAGCTTAAAGAAACAGTGGCAAGTTTAGCAGAAAATGTGGAATTATGTCCTTTCTTAAAAGTCTTAGATTTTCAGGACCACAGGAAGCAGAGGGGGAAAGTGCCTCTTCCATCCCCAGGATTTTCAATCAATTTGCTCTTAATTCTTTCACTGAACATATAGGACAACTCAGGCTTTTCTGACACGGTGTCTAGATACTGAAAGTAACAACAATTGTGCTTAAACTAATGGATTTTCTGTCTGAGTGCTGGCATAAAGAGCAGAGAAGAGGAAAAAAACGTGTCCCAAACATGTAGGACCTCAACCCAGATAGGTATTGGCAAAAGAAACTCCTGTTTCGGAAAAGAGAGAAGCTGTCTCCTTTCCAGCTGACAACTCAGTTGATGAGTCTATCGGCTCATCAAAAAGCCTCTTGCCTGCCCTTTATTTATGATTATCACGGCATCTGCGCAAAATTTGGTGTTTTTCACAGCTTTGATTTTCACACTCCAGTTTTTCTGGTGGAGGCATGAATGCCTTTACAGCAATGTAAGCACCTTCCTAGTAGGCTTGAATTCATAGACAAACAGGCCACAGGTTGAAAACTGTTAGACCGCAGCTGATAGCTAGATGCGATATTTTCCATCAGAAGACCCAGCATTCGTTTTTTTTAGAGCTTTTCCAGCTCAGCCTGGTTCGGATGGGAATTTTGCTGTGTGTCTCTGTTCAGGTCAGACTCCTCAGAGACGGGCACTAATTACGTGCGCCTGGTCACTTCAGTCCCCAGCTTGCAACCTGCTTCTGTCAGACACAAGGGTGAAGCTCTCATGATTGCAGATGCAGTCAAAGGGGACCCGTACTGTGACCAAGTAAAGTGCTATGGAAATAAGTACTCTGAAAAATCAAGCCTTGTACTTTCTCAAATTAGCAGATGCTTTTAACAATGTTGACCTTTCTATCTCTGCAATTCTATTCCCTGTCTCCAAAAATGGGGATAATAGTGTCATTTTGTGGCACAGGGCTCTGCTGAAGATATATCCATTAGTGCTGGTGAGATTTTCAGTCTCCAAGAGAGAGCACTTCATAGGAAAGCTCAGCCCAGGGTTTGAAAGATATGCAAGTGAATGAGGATGAGAGTCTGTGTGATGAACAGGGAGAGAATACGCAGCAACTGCCTCATTTGGGGATGTGGATCATTATGTACGGAGTAAACCAGGGTCTGATGGAGGGCAGAGGAATAGGTCTATGGTCGTGTCTTTCTAGACCACATTATAACATATGCAGAGGAGACTAAATCAAAGTGGATGGCGCTCTGTGTATGTGGGCATGTGTGTGTGAGCGCGCATGCACGCATATACACGTACAGGATCTAATCTTAAATTAACAGCTAGGGTGAGGAAGTAATTTTTAATGGTGAGATTCACAGTCATGAGTGTGACGTTGAGGATGACTGTGAAACATGTATTTATCAAAAAATAAAAAAATAAAATAGTAAGGGAATTTTCTAATCCTGCTCTGGAAAGATCCTCTGCTGCCATGAAAGCCATCAGAAGAGCAAAAAAATAACCCATGGTAGCAATGAAATCCTTGGGCATCACATTGGGGTGCAGGGCAGACCCCCAGGCATTTCGGGATGACGATAACCAGGATTGCTAAGGCAGACCTCAAAGGCTCAGGACTTTACCAGGCACCAAGATCCTTCCAGGGTGTCCACCAGCTTGTCTGGACCAGGAGACCCTTTTGTGTGGGCTGTGCACTGCTGTCTGCCTGTGTCCGGGGTCTCCACGGCCTCCTGCTCACATCTGCCCCTGCCTGATCAGTGGTCACCCGGCTGCCCTTTAGCTGGGACCTGCTCAATGTTAAGGTGATATTTGTTGTTTCTGCAGCCAGATCTCTTCAGGGCTGGGATTTGAAAGGTGGAGAAATGGCTGTGCTGCGCAGCTGGTGGGGTGGTAACCTCTGGCCGGCTGGATGGGGCAGCTGGGGCTGAGAGAGGGTTATAAACCTTCAACCGGGGTGGGGGGAATGGTCACCGCAGGAGTTGGGATGTGTAACGTGGCCACTCCTGCAATATGTAATTATTTCTGCACCAGACTTCGGAGGTGAAACAGCAAGATTTGCTTCTCACAGCTTACGACTTGCTAGCAACACTCTCCAAACTCTCCTCCCTGCCCCACTCCACCCCCCAAATGTCTCTTTATATGTTATTGTTTCCAATCTGAGCATCTAAACTTATTTGACTAGCCTGCTCAAGTTTCCTCATCTGAAGACTGAATCCTCTATATGAATCCTCTATATCCTCTGTTTACTCCATTTTCTTTCAGGCAGGCCTGATCGCTGCTTGAAATATTCCCATTACATCCAACTGATCAAGATTTTTCACAATGGAGCACAGTACGTTCACCCAGAGTGTATCCACCTGACTTCAGCCATGCTGCATTATTAGCTTGGGAAGCTATGACCTTGAAGGCTTTATATTTAATTTATTTCAACATTCCAGCCATAGAGATGTTTGCTCTGATTAGAACCAGTAAATTACCCTCCACAGATGAATTATCAGAGGATTTTCTTCTATTTTTTTCTCAAATCAATCTCAAACTACTCAGAATGAGCCTGGGCACGTAGCTGTGTGTGTCTGGATAGCTTAAATGACTCCTTTTCCATACCACAGGTCTCTCAACAGTTTACAGTGAGTTTTCCTGAATGACTGCTCATCATGTATGTGCCATTTATGGTGTCACCCAGTGGCTAGTTTGACTATCAAAACATTTCAATAATTAAATAAATCACAAATTGTTTGCAGTTTTGGCCAGTGATTAGCAAATAGGTAGCAGATCCATAGGGATTTCTATACCTGCACCCCAAATAAGGCATAAGCAGCCAGTCTTTTGGCATTCTGGGAAGGGGAGGATCTTTCTTACCAATTTAGGAAAGGACACATACAAATAATGAAAGAACAGAGGGTCTGAATGAAAGTCCACAAATGCTGGCTTTCTAGAATTAAGTATCTTGATTTATATAGTCTGCTATAGCAGTGACTATGGTTTCTCCAGATGAATAACTGCTTGTAGAAATGTTTGGTATTCTGATAATAGAAAAATGGGAATTTTGTCTTGGTGTGTGAACTTCAGACTCACTGACCAGCCAGGAGAAGAGCTGAACCAAATCTTTAACATTTTCTGGTTCCATATGAGCAAGAGGTGTGCTTTTTCTGCAACGTTTTTCCACTGGAGGTATAGCAAGTACTTGCAAGCAATTGAGTTACAGGAGCTTAACTCTTTATCACTTTTGCCCCAGCAAGAGGCCTTGTGCAACTCTGAGACAAATGCAAACGTAAAGTAAAGCATATTAGCTCCAGTCACCCTGCAGGGACATTTTGTTTTGTATTTGCAGGAGGCTAAAAGTCTGCACACGGGTAGTCACCATAGCTTACTTTGTTAGCAGTAACTTTTGCTGAGCTTCCCTAATTTGGTCACCTGCAGCTACATGAATATATCCCTAGGGAAGGGATGGTTATATCAGCATTTAGAAAAGGGCTTTTTCCAGAATGACTCACCCTAAAGACTAGAAATAAGGATAGATGCACACTTCTGAAGGTGTTTTTTTCTCCTTGGGGGACATCTTTTCTTTGAGCAGGAGCTGCAGCATGTGCAGAGGCCAGGTTTATGCCAGTGTGCTCATGATTCCCAACAGAGAGTCAAAAAGCCTGTTAGGACAAGCATTCACCCTGCAAGATCCAGGGCCATGCTATCACCTGCTGAGCTTCCTGCAGGCTCTTCGACTTCACCTCACATCTGGAACAATGATGAATATTGCCTGCTCCCCTGCACCTCTGTCCTGGCACGCTTCCAGCACTGGGCTTGGGGACTCAGTCGGGAGCTTATTGTATTTGCAGAACAAGCTATCGTTACAAAAAACATTATTTGCTAGTATCTCTGCAGCTCCGTGAGAAGGTTTTCCTCCACAAACTCGTTTTCTAGTTTGGATGAGGCTGGAAATGATGGGAGCTGGTGGCTCTGGGTACCATGACATTTGTTTCCTTGCAGTGATTGGGATAATGCTTCCCAACTCTGGGGGGAGGAGGGCTGGATTTTTTTGTTTTTATACTGACGACTGGAAATTGTGATTTAATCCTTGAACTGTGTAAATAAAAACCTAAATGCAGAGTTACTGGAAAAGGCACAGGGGCTACTTGAGTCAGGAAATAGCTTCATCAAATGTTTTTTGGATCAAAACCGCTCAAAGTGTATTTTATACTTGCCATATTAAAAAAAAAAAGTGTTGCAATAAATGAGGATACATAGTTATTTGAACTCTAGCATAAAATGCTAACATAACATTCTCTTGCACCATTAGCTCTGTTTCTTTGGGGTATGTATAGCTACAGGCAATTCAGAGCTTTGGCAGGTCAGGGTAACATTTGCTTAAAACATGTTTAAGCCTGGGCTCCAGTGACCTCACTAACCAAATAGATGAAGCTAAAAATAAACGTGAGATGTTGTAGACACACAGGAGCCCCTGTTCCCCCAACTGTTTGCAAAAGGAAGAGACTGATTCTCCTGGTTTCAGCTTGTCATTGGAGATAAGAGCTCGCATCAGACAGTTTGGGTGGGGGGTCCTTTGGTCTCATTTTCTCAGACAGCAAATACTGCATAGAGATCCTCCAGAAATCCCTCCTGCTCTCTGCATTCCCATTCCCCAAATATTTCAGGCTCTTACATTTTTATGGATAGATAATGAGGCCAAACCAAATCTGTCATTTGATCTCTCTGCTAATGTAGCAGACACAGTTTTCCAATCCCAGCTTAAGCCATTTTTACTTAATTGTGGCCTCTGCAGCTGATGAGAGCTGAAACAAAACTTCTTTAGTTCAGGTCCTAGGCTTTGGGCAATATGTGACTGCTACTTTCTACAAGTCCATTTGAAAATCCGTATAACTAGCCAGTCAAGATGCCGAATTCAGAGTAACAATAAATTTTCTTAAACAAATAATTAGCCTTGATTGCAGAAGTGGAATTTCATATTCACAAACAATTTGAGAATCAGATGGAGCTGGTACAGCAAGATTACAATAGACAACAGGCAGTAGTCAGTTTTCCTCTGTAACATGTACACAAAATGGTTTCAACAAAGGTTTGGATGTGCTGTGCTATGGGATATGACAATGCTCCTCCACAGGTCTGGATGAATCTGATTCTGCTGAAGCTACAGGAAGCAGAAGTGGGTGATGGCAGCTGGTGGTGAAGGTGAGAAGCCTTCAGCTTGACACAGCTCTGATTGCCAGAGTTGACTCGTTTTGTCTTCACCTCAAAATGAGACTGTGAGGCACGTTTCTGTAGGCTGGTGGAGTGCTGGTAGACTTTACACTGGCTGGTGCAGGCAGACTCAGGCCACCCGCAGCACCGAAGGTATAACTGGGGCACCTAAACAGACTGAATTTCCCCTAAGAAAGTCTCATATGCAACCGGCCACACCGTGACAGTTAATGTTGGCGTGGGTCTCCACAGAAGTGGCGATCTCTGCAACGTGCCATGTTGTGGGAACAGGGTGTACCCGTTGTTCCTTCCCCTCTTAATTAGATGTGGCCATTTAATAACGAGGCTGTCAGATGAAAAGGGATCTTGGGTCCTGTGGGCTGGGCAGGGAGACTGGCCGTCCCTACTGCAGCACTGTTCCCCAGACTGAGGCGATTTCCTCCTTTTCATATTTGGAAGGGGGTCAAGGGGGCAGGGTTCTTTAGAGGATATTTTAAATGAATTTTCCTGCCAGCAGAAGGGGACGAAAGGCTTCCAGAACGAGACCTGACCTTCTGCATGCCGCAGCACCGGCTCCCAGAGAGGCCCATCGAATTCCTCCCTAATGAGGAAGAACTTTGTTTTTGCACCGCAGCCGAGTTCACCGAGAATAGCCCCATTTTCCTGCTGATCAGCTGGAAAACTTCCTCTCTCGGAGCTTGCATGGGCTTCTCTGGCTGACAGCTCATCCTGTCCCCCGGTGTGTGGGGAGCCCACCACACGCCAGCCTTTGGGACTTTCTGCCCAGGAGCGACTTGGTCTCTTCAGCACTTCTTCCCCGGGTGACCCCTAGGTCCTCCACAGCCAGCAGTCAATTCGGGGAGGTCCGGGAGCTCTGACTAAACCCCAAAGCCCCTGGGTAAATCTGATCTGCCTCTAATATTTCTTAAAAGAGCCTCACAGCACCAGCTAGTCCCAGTAGTGTGAGAGTTTGGGATGTGCAGACAGCTGTTTTCCTCCAGGAGAGGCAGAGATGTGTCCTCCACTGCTTGTTCGCTGCCCTGTGCCCCAATCTCCCCTTTATACAGCCAATTCCCTTTGCTCTCCACTGTACCCAACCTCCCCCCATCCCTCCATCCCTCTTTCCTTGCCCCAGAGCTGGTAGCTGTTGAGGAAGATGAAGGAAAACTGCAAGTTGCAGCAGAAGGGATAAACACAATTTCCCTTCCTTGTTCCATGCTGAAATGCAATTTTGTTCATTTTCACTCTCTGCTCTCTTATGATCATCTCTGATGAACTTTACAGGCTAACCCCCATGTCAGCTCAGTGATGTGCAAATTTGTAATACAGATATGTAAAGAAAACCCCCAAACATGTCCCTTTTTGTAAAAAACAAAAAAAACAAAAAAAAAAGACTAGCAGGAATGTGCCAGCTGCAACAGCTGCAAGAAGGGCAAGGGGAGATGGGGTGTGAAGGATGAAAAGAATTTCCACCAGGGATACTCTGGGATGCAGGGAAGGTGAAAAGGGAAAGGGCTGAGGACACTTGACAAAAGGGAGACGGGAGAGGGGGTTCAGTCTCCCATTTGCTTCCTGCTGGTGGGGCTCAGCGAGGACAGGCTGGAGTTTGAGATTTGCACTTCAACTTTGCTTCCTTGGCCTCGACTCCCATTTCTCCTTTTGGCCAAATCACTGAGTCTGGCTGCATCTCATCTGCAAGAGAGTATTCACTGCATGGATTGTACACAAACAACTGCATTCACAGCCCTGAAGGGCTTGAGCACAGCAGCACCAGGGACTGTGTGCACAGCCAAGATCCATACACCCTTTTCTTTGCCCTGCCCACGAATAACCGTGTTTGCTGTATTGCAACACCTCTGAGGGGGCTGACACATTTCACCAAGCAGGTACAAATAATTGCTTTATGCTGCACAAAGGCAGCCGAGGGCCAGAGACTGGCTGTTAAAATGTTTGCGGTGACACTGTGCTGGGCTCTGTGACAGGAATTCACCTTTGTGTAATTAATTCTGAGGCTCTGTCATGGAATCTAGTTCTCCTCAGATAAAGCTGGTGTTAAATAGGCTCAAAAACTTGCCGTGTCAGTCCGCTTTGTACTTGAGAGGAGACATGTACCTCAGGGTAGGGGGAAGGGAGGGAAGGCAAATATGCTGATGACTGAGAGACACTAAGATATGCTGGTAATGGGGCCAGCCAAGAGCCAGAGAGAGAATAAATAAACATAATTTGGTAGTGACAGTCTGTCTGGCATTGTACTGTGGTCTGCTAAGATTTCTTTTTTAAAGGATGCAGCAATTTAGTGAAAGCAATATGGTGAAAGGGCTCTGGTATTATCGATTAGCTTTGATCCACAAATTGCTGCTGAGCTCCTTGAAAACACCTGAGATAAGGACAGCCATGCAGGATAGACTGGGGCCAGATCCGGACTGATGCACAGGTCTCGATGGTGCTAGCACCAGGAAATGTGACCTGAAAGCCGACTTGAGTGGGGGTTTTACTAGTCTGTGGTGGGTCTTGGATGGGTATAAAGCTGATGAAACCAGACCTACAGAAGACCTTCAGGTCCTCGTACAATTTAGGGGCCTTGTACTGTGTTGGGCCACAGTGGCAGGGAAGCCTGTTTGAAGGTGTCTCTCAGGATGTGTGTGAATTAAGCCCTGTGCAGATGGCTTGCCGAGCTGGGAGATGGAGGGGAAGCAGACAACCCAAATCAGTGACTAGCAGGGCATGATGTAGTATGTCCCATCATGAACCATCATGAGTGCTGGGTTCCTCCAGGCTCCTAATGCACCCTTTCTATCACACATTTTCTCTTGGTTTTAGACCAGTTACCACACCCATAAGTGATTTGCAGCCCTTTGGGCTATGGGAAATACATGAGCTGAAACCTTATTCCTTGAGATGCTCCCTCTACGGGAAATTTCTTTGCAAGCTTAAGTTGGGCAGTGTTATCAGAAATGCTTATTCCCACAGACAAATGTGAGCATTTGAGCCCTGTTTGGAGGAAATTTGACCAGATTAGTTTCTGAGCAGTGAAACAGCTACATTTCATAGGGACCTAGCCCCTAAGTGATGTAAAATATTCACTGCCTCTGTGCAATGCTTGCTGGCCTGGCTTCCCAAAACATTGTTATGTCTCAGCATTGCAAGGATTATTACATATATCTGAGTGCACAGCTTAGATACCTCAGACACAGATTTCCTATAGCCATTATGTCACTGGCACCATGAGCAGGGCTGATAGCAACGAGTGGACTCATGCAAGGATCTTTTTGTGTAGGGTCAGGCTTCCACAGAGCCTGGAACTGGCAAATGCATTGCAAGTTGCCAGCAAGTCTTTGCTGCCTTTGCCTGATGATCCTCCAGGCAAGCACATTCTCAGCCTCTGGTGATCCAAGGCCAACATTTTATTGCATCAGGCATCAGCTGTGGTCAGATTTGGCAAAGCCAATGACATCTTGCCAGCTGTCAGATGCGTACTCCAAGGCTGGAGCTTCTTCAAAGAAGCTGTGTAAGGAAGAGTATCCCCTTCTCATGGTTTGATTGTAGAAGGAAAGCAGCTTATTTTAAGCATCTGTTCTTTCAATGACCTCCAGAGTGCTCCAAGGCTGATCAGGGAAGTCATAGGCTTTTCTTTGGATAATCACTGCTTCCTTGTGGGTCTTTATGGATAGCACACTTGCTAAGCAATTTCTCACAGCACCAGGTCCTTTTGCAGATGGAGCTGGAGCTCTCTTTACTCATCCTCCCACTGAAGTTTGTATCCACCTGGCTCCTAGTCAGTGACATGTTGCCCATCCAAACTGCCACTGTTTCTTCAGGATCAGGCCATGCATGCTGGTCTTCAAGGGCTTGGATCCAAACCCTAGAAGTGTCCATGGAGAAATTCCTGTTTGTTTCAGCTTTGGACCTGGTGCCAAGTTCTCAGCACTGTGCTGAGTATGAGCCAGGATCCTGCTGGAGGCAATATCTGATGCAGCACCATGTCACTGCTTTGGATTCCCTGTCTTCAGCTTTTAAAACCCAGAATAAGTATTTTGCTGATCTCCCTATGGTTATTCAAGAACACAAGATGGGAAGACACTTCCTTGAATCATCAAGGCTAATCCCCTCCTCCCTCTGGCAACCATGCCACTCAAATCCTTGCATAAACCTCAGTTTTGGTGGTAATTAAACTGTTTGGCCCTTTAAACCATGGCTAGTCTCTCATGTACGTTGCATCCTTTTTCTGCCCAATATAGAAGTGTGTTGTAGAGTCTTTTCTAGCAGAGCTTGGCTGCTGTCATTATCAGCTCACACCTTCTACTCCCACCCCATCTGTGCCTGGCACTATTTTCATGCATAATACATCGATCATCTGCAGCCTGGTGGGGGGGGAAATCATCACTTCAAGTCACTTGTCTGAATTCAAGCCACATCTGAGCTGTATCCTTTGCTGAATCCCATATCTATAGTCTGATATGGGGGGTGGGGAACAAGCCAGAAGATCTCAGGGTCCTCCTGTCTGCAAGGACTCCAAAGCAAATACTGCATGCATTTAAAAGCCTTTGAGAGCCTTATGGGCCACAGTCAAAGCTGGTGAAAATCCATGCAGGTCTGCAGCACCCTTGCAGCAATGCCAGCAGACACTAGGCAAAGGATAAGGGCTGTGTGTGTTTGCATATCTTGGGTTTCTGCAATGCAAAGCATCAGGCTCTCCTCTTTTGCAGATTGTCTGTGACCCCATGAATGTTTACTGATTTTCAAGCATGCTACTCTTAACTTGCACCAGCATTGCTGGGAAGAGCAGTGGTGTTTCATTTTGGAAGATAGATCTTCAAAGAGTAATGTACACTTAACAACTTGATTTTGAAGTCTCTCAGGAAGGCTTTGAAAACAAAGGCTCAAATTCCAGAGTAAGTAGAAAGTCCTTGGTTCCTAGCGGTGAAAGCTTCCTACCAGAATTATTCCCAGAGGCAGTACAGACTTTGCATTTTGCCTCATCTAAATGCATTAGGAGGAGTATTAAATTTCACATGTGCTGCATGTTGATGTAATTCTCCTGACATGTCTGTTTGCACCATTATGAAATAAGGGATTTCCTTTCCTTTTCTTTCCACATTTGCCCTGCTCTCTAGGGATCTCAAGGATATGATCCATTGGCATACGAGGATTATGCCTTTTACACAGAGGACTTAAAAAAAGCTTCGTCATTGTGCTAACAGAGGTCTCAGGACAACATCCCACATTAGCAGTGCTTGACTTAACTGACAGCCTATGGCTGGAAGAGATCCATTAATCTTTTGTGTCATGATCCCTCCAGGCACTCCCAGTCCTGCTCAAACTACCTGCAGCTCTGTTCTTTGGATGAACATTTTGGTGCAGGAGGATCTTGAGGGTCTTTTCATGTAAAAACAGCACCTCTGTGCCCCATAAGATTTGGGGAATCTGGCATCTCCTTCATTAATTTTTCTTTGATCTAGTGTTAAGGGGGAGTATGTGTTTAAATAAACAGCCCCTGGATCTTCCCCCAGTTATCTGCAGGTGCAAGGTTAGGCTGGAGGATGCTCTCTGCCACCTCACATACCTCTCTGCAGCCTGTAGAAGGGTGGTCAGCAGTCTCCGTTGGGTCTCACACGTCTGCTGGCTCAATGCTTGGTGTCAGGGGCCGTGCTGCTGTGCTTGTGTCTTTATTCTGCACCACACTGTAACAGCGACAATGTCAATGCCTGCTTTGAGCAGAATTTGGGGCCTTCCCAGTAAATTTTCAATGCATTTAAATCCTGTGGGCTGTAAAGAGCGGGCAGAGTTAAGGGGAAGAAAAGGTAGAGATGGGATTTTTTTAAGCCTTTTTTTTTTTCCTAATAGGCAAATTTACATTGCTAAAAGAGTGGCATAAAATGAACTTAACAGGCCAAGGGTAATAGAGGAGAGAACCAATTTCTTCGTCAGTTAACATCGACCTTACTACACAGACTTGAAGGCATGCTGCCTTACATCACTGGGGGATCCGTCCGATGTTTATGTTCTCAGATCCTTTATCCAGCACTGATTGCTGTGTTTCTCAGCTCATCAGCTGCATGGCACACAGGAATGTGTACTGGAAGAGATGAATATGCATATGGTTAGAAAAAAGTACTGGAGGACATGCCTTGCTTTTGTCTTCATGTAAAGTTGTCAGCAAAGAGCCTGTTATTCTCAAGAACAACAGTTATATATGTGTGTGTATATATAGAGAGAGAAAGCTGATGAGCACCTACATGCATGGAAGCACACGTGGTCTACATCAGTACAACGTGCATGTAAAACACTTGCATGCACAGCTACAGACTGCATCCCTTGGTTTTGTCTCTGAACCGAGCACTTTTTCCAGGTGAAATGGAAACCCTCCTGTCTGTCTGTCTGTCCCAGGCAGGAAAGCAGGGACTGCAGGAGAGTGTTTCTGGAAGTCAAAGCCTGCAAGTGGGGTTTTTCTGCACCGTTTGCGCTGTGTGTCTCTCTTGCTTGGGTTGGTGCTGACATCTGGAGGCTATGCCGTGCCAGTGTGTGTGCACACTTATTTCTACATGGCTTTTTGCTCATCTTCATGATTGCATTTTGTAAGAAGCACCTTTTGGCAATACTGCTATGCCAGTGTGATTTGACCCTGGGACACGCCTAATTGTCTGGATATATTTGCTGAAATCCTGTTGCTGATTTGGGTAGCATTTAGCATGTTTGCGCTGGTTCCCTCTGTTAGCGACATCTGGTCATGATGCGGTCGGTAGACATGAGGCCAAACTCAAATAAGGCGGGTCTGGATACAAGACAAGCCGTGATCTGACCAAGTTTAAAAGTCAGGGAAAACTGAATTAGGTTTTCAGATGATGGAAAATGGACTTACTGTCTCAGCTGATGGACACCTGGAGCATCGCTGCTGTTCACAAGGTGAGGGTTAACCTATGGTGCAGGCTGTCTTACACTGCTGACCCCAAAAATAAGCCGCTATCCATAATCCCATGGGGAAGAGTGCTCTGCCTGTCCTTCTCCATGCCACCTCTCCTCACCATGCTGTCACCACGTATGATGGATGGCCCTGGTGCTGGAGTGACAACATTTTTGTAACCCACTTCTCTCCTTTTTGGCATCTGTGAGGTAAGTAAAGGCTTTGGGATTTTGGTTGCCATTCTCTGCTTTTGCCCATGAGCCATATTAACTGAGAAAACTCTGTGCCAAAGCAAGGCTCTTCATATGGAAATTTCCAGTCCTGCTTTTAACTTCCCAGAAGTGTAGCTGAAAGGCACCCTGGCTGCTACACCAAAGCCCTACCCACTTTGGTATGGCTTATTACTGTTTATTGCTACAAATACCAACATGCAAATTGTCATGCACCAGAAATCACGCTTCTCCCTTAACGTTTGCATCCTAAAAGGATGTTTTCCACCTTTGCTAGTTGGTTTGCCAAGGCAGGCTGAGCCCCCGCAGAAGGCTACAGGAACATGACCGGGAAGTGTTGTTACCAAACCCCAGCCCTACGAATGAACCACGTTTGAGCAAAGAACCTGGGCAGCTTGTATTCAGGCTTTTGCTCAGAGACCTGTTGCAAGCAAGAAATAGACTTTTACAGTCACTGCTGAGAATTCCACTTTTTGGTTTTCTCCTGGCAATTTGTGGCTATTTGGCATCACCAAATTGTGCTGCCACTGCTGATAATACATGCAACCTTTAAGCACTTTATAGACCTTGCTTCTGGGCCATATTTCTCTAGGAGCTGCCCAAGCATTTCTGGGACCGTAGTGAGCTCTGCTGCACCCATTCTTTATCCCATCACCAACTTGAGGGCTGTAAGGAAGAAAGAAATAAGGAAGGAAATGAAGAAAAGGAAAAAAAAATCTATTAAGAACACATTTATGTATTGGAATTTTATACTGGCAATTGGGAAACTGGCCAAAGTTCTGCAGAGATGGGCCTTTAATCTGTAGTTGATTTCTATATACTTTTGGGTGATATACATGCCCTGACCACAGCATTTCTGTTGCAACAGACTTGCACAATAGAAATGTTTTATAGCTTCTGCACGTTTTGTGAAGAGGCAGACTGCTTGAATAGGGAGAATTGGCTTCTAGCAATTGGAAGGTGCCTATACTGGGCTTCTCGCATCTTTCTTGTTCTGAGCCAGTGTGTATTGTATTTTGAGATGAATGCCTGGACTTTTGAAGTTGAGAACAGACAGATCTCTGCTTGGGTTTCATCCTTGGTTTCTAGCAAATGTCTAAAGCTATTTTAAATTTAAGACCTTAACCTTGTTTTTAAAGTACTCAGTGAGTCATTTAAATGAATGGAACTGTGAATTCTGGGGGATTTTCAGCAAAAATTCTGACTTATGCTTTTTTCTGGTTGTGATGCATGATTTTCTCCATGCCTTGCTATGATGAACAAACATCTTTTACTTTGAGAAGCTGGATTCATCTCAAGCCACATTTGTTCTTTGAGAATATTAGCATCCTTCTGGCTAATCCCTCTCAAGGAAGCTATTAACTTAAATTGTAAGTTGTACCTCTCTTCATTTTTCAATGACGCACGCTTGTTACTATTATTGTTCCTCTTATCAGTATATCTCTCTTTCTGGGGATGTATTATTTCATGCTTCGGCATCTCACCACAGAAGTACAGCTATGGTTTCTAACCACATATGTGAGAATAATTGAAAGAGAAATTTGGAAAGTCTTTATTCAGATACATGTCTCCTAAATCATGTTGAACTGGTAATTAAATGGATTCAATAATTGCCCTAACTTTAACTCAGCAAAATGAGCCTTTCCAAACCTCTGGTAGAGAATTATCCTAATCAAGTCCAGAACCCCTCATGATAGAAAATGCTGAATTTTCTAAGCAGATTTGGAACTCTTTGAGTTCATGTCCTGAGGTAGAGGTGGGGCTGGCTGTGGGGATGCAAAAGCATGGACAAGGTTCTCTGGAGGGCAGCATTTTTTCTCCTCCCCAACTTTTTAGCCCCAGAGGAGCTAAATATTGACTTTGCTAGCATGGAACCAGCAATATTGCCCCAGGCCAGTCTTTAGTCAGAAGCGCTAGGGATCCCAGGGATCCCCTTTCCTTGCAGTGTGAGAGCTGGTATAAAACCTCACAGGAAATCTTCAAGACCACTTCGAATCCTGCTGGAAGGGTACAGGGAGACTTGGCTGACGCCAAAATCTGATTTTTTTGTTTCTTCGGGTGCAATTGTGAGGGATGGAGAACAGGCCTTTGGAGAGTAATTAGTTATGTTTGTTAAACCTGTTCTGAGCTGGATCCAGTGCCTTTTGGTCACAAGTCAGGCAAGAAAGCACATGTCCAAGTGTGACAGAGTGGAAAACAGCATGTGTGTGGCCCACATTTAGTAATTTCTGTAAAAAAATTATCCCCCTGGCTATATGATGTTACTTTAGCCAAGCTGTTCCACTGCTTTGACTAGTCTCTCTGCTTCCAGAAAAAAACTAATCTCTCCAAATGAACTGGCTATTAATTGAAGGAGACCTCTAAAGATCCCTAAACAATCCCATACATTAATTAAAGACAGATCAAAGTGCAGTTTCTCCTATTCTCTCTGGAGGCAACTGAATTTCTGAGGGGCTTCTTTCTGGGGGAAAGATAATTCCTCATGGCATTTCCTTGGCTTCAAGTGCAGAAATGCACACTGTTTGCTAGCTGGCAGCAAAGACGTGGGTGATGTATGAGGAGCAGCCCAGACTGAATGCAGGAACATGCTGCTGCCATTTAATCCAAGATAATATATTTCACCATCATACTCATGGAGTTTTTCAGCAACTGGTTTAATGTATGGGAAAGTATTTGGCTTGCTTTGGAAATGTTTCCCATTTGAAAACAAGCTGTAGTGGGAGAGCTGGCAGTTGCACACGAGGCTGCTCTGTGAAAATTGGATTTCCCTGAGCGGCGCAGTGGGGCTGGGTCACAGTCAGGGTTTTTAAACAGCTCGCGGGAAGGGGTCCAGACTGCTCGGATCCGTTGGCGGAGAACCCCTCCGCCTGGTCTCCAGAGGATTGCTGCTGCCTCGCCACTTGGCAAAAAAGGGATTTCAGAACGGATTTTACTCCTCTTTTCTGTCCCTTGGGCAAGGGGAACGTGCAGAAGAAGAGCTGGAGCCTGGCTTACTCTCATGAATTAAAAGTCTTGGGACCATTTTAAATCTCCAGCTGTGGAGGAGAAGCTCTGTTCTGACTTTGCTCTCAACTCAAGATTATTTTTCTTAACCTCAACAACTACAGAACCACTAGATAATTTATTAGTAAGCAATACCAGGGCACCTGGTCCTGGTTGAGAGAGCACCAGACCAGGTGTTTGCCAAAGGTCTCATGCATGAGCTCAGGTGATACACTTAATTTTCTCTGGGGCCCCTGCTATCTGCAGAGAAAGCAGCAGCTTCCCCTTTCAGGGGTGAAGTGAGGACAAGATCCGCTGCAGTTGTGCGGTGCTCAGAGGATAATAATGCTGGGAGAGGCTGCTTGCTCCAGCCCCGGAGAGATCTGTTGCTGTGCCTAAGCCCTTCAGCTTTATTGTTCAATGTAAGCATCAGGAACAATACGGCACCCAAAAAAGTTCCTCTCCCACCCTGGCTTGCAGCTTTCCTGGGCTTTTCCCTTGCCATTCCCAGCAGAGAGGACCACACACCCTTTGGTGCTGGCTCTTTCTTCCACATATCTGCAGCTTCTATCTCCACCCCTCCTGCTGCATGAGGCACTGCCTGCCCTTGAGGCTGCTGCAGGGTGAGCCAGCTCATCCTGGCCCCAAAGCCTGCACCCAAACCTGCCATTTTGCAGATTTTTTTTCTGGAACAATCCCTTTCCCTGTGTGACAGAGGGTGTGAATATGTGCCTCGGTCCTGCAGCAGACGTTGTGCAGGGGAAGCTGGTGCGTGGGACATGATAGGAGCATACCCTGTCGTCAGCACTGTGCATGCTGCCAGCGAGGGTCCTTCGCATGACGGTTTGCTGACAGAAAGCTGTCGCATCTCCAGCTGCCCTCCACAAAGCTGTTCCGGTATGGGTACAAAGCAGGATCCCCTTCTGGACTAGTTCAGGGTGCCCATTCCCATCTCTTTCTTGAGAATGAGGCATGTTTTAGCCCTTAGCTAGCTCCTGTGAACTGCATAAAAATACAGGATGGCTTCCTCTGGTTCACACTGACAAATCAGCTGCCCTGGGACTTGCACTGGCCAGGGTTGTACCAGCTACATCAGCTGAAATGCACAGTGGGAGGCAGAGTAAAACTGCCTGAACCTGGCAGAAATGCAAAGGAAAGGTGTCTGCTGCACACAGCCACGAGAGGGCACGAGAAGCAAAGCCGAGACCCTTCAAAAGTCCTCCCTGCAGGTATGAGGATTTATGAATGACTAGTCTTCTTTCTTAGGGCAGTTATCTGAATTTCTCCTGAGACTTTTTATGTTCTTTATGCTTGTGGATGTGCCTTCTCTGTTCCCAGGCTGGCATCTAGAGTTGGAGGGACACCTCAATTCTTGGTGCCTGAAGGAGGACAGCTTCATGACGGCTGTTCCTGGCTCACGTTTCCCACATACCCTGGCCCCGGGTGAGTTGTTCAGTACCTCTGTGCCTTGTCTGGAGCAAACACATCCTTACGTGGGGAGTATGGCAAGAGGGGATGAGTGAAAAGGTGAACTGCCTGCACCCTATGACAATAGCTGCACAGGGCAGACTGATTTTTGGACACGGGCCGTGTTTGGTTTTCATGGCTCATTGTTAAACATCCAGCAGTGTGAAGGACAGAGAATTTCTCCTATTCTGTTCAAAGAGCCAATGCCTGGCTCTGTGCTTGTGTTTACAGTCAGAGTCCATGGGCCATCTCTCTTGTCTTTCCTGAAATGTCTAAACAAGCATCCTCGATTGCTCTGTGTTGCAATAAGACATTACCAGCTTGTTTCAGGGCTGTGTTGTATTATTTGTCATGACAGGGAGCAAGCAGGATAGTGGGAACAAGTTAAAGAAAACCCTTCAGCAGTGTGTTGACTTCAAGATGTTCCTTGGAGGCTCTTCTTTCTCTCCATCAATAGAGACAGCAAATAGACATGGGTCGTGCTGGCCCAGAGGCCCTGCCTACCACCTTGGGGCTGGGCGGCATCAAACACCAGGACCTGCCCTGGAAGGAACTATGAGAGACTGTGCAAAATGGCCATCGCACCCCAAGGCAGGACCACCTCTCCCTAAACCAGCCCTGACAGTACCTCTATTAGTTTGGGGATGGGGTTAATTGTCCTTGTAGGAAAGGATGGGAAAAAACAGAAGAGAAAGAATCATGCCTGGAAACTAATTATGTGAGTCAATGCTTGGTGAGAGGGGAACACAGAGAGGTGAAGAGATCCCTGCTCAGGAGCATCCAGCTGCTTTCTCTGCATGGCTATGGTATCACCTTGTGATAGCAACAGGGTGATGGCTTGCACAAGGACCGCTGTGTCCTGTGATACCCCTGCCACATTGCCCCAGTTTTGGTCAGTTCTTGTTCCTGCTGCCTCAGGAAGGTTTATTGAGAGTGAGACATATTAGGTGAGAAGTTGGCCTTGAGGGCAACACTGGAAAATAATTTGGGGAGGGAAATAAAGGACATATTTGGTCAGGTCTACATGCCAGGTCTTGAACCAGCAGAGCTGTTCTGGCAAGAAGTGTAGTTTTGTTTGACTGAAATAGTTACGAATTCAACTTCAAGGCTGATTGCATCTTTATGGCCTAAATTTCCTTTATAGCTGTAATTTATTTCCCCTTTCATACAGGAATAGCTCTGGCAAGGGCTGGTCTTGCTGTAACTAACAAACACCCAGAGGGTGAGCCGAGAACTATTATTCACTGTTTAACAAAACAGGAGCTTGAGGATATCACGAAAATCTGTCAAGTGACACATTCAGCACCATTAAAGGGAGGTACTTCAGTTACTGGACCTACGGACTACCTTGGGTGCGTCCTGTGGGTGCTGACGTGAGTTCAGCATTTGGGCAAGTTCATGGACTTTGAAGTACAGAGACACCACCTCTTGTTTGCGCAGCCTTTGAGCCACCAACTACTCGAAGAGGGACTGTACCCCATCACAGGGGCATGGCAGAGCTGCCTCATTCTTATGCTTTTTGGAGGCATATGCTAGTAGGCATGGTCAGAGACAGGATATTGGACTAGACTGACTTTTAATGTAACCATATACACCCATGGGACTTTTCACCTCTATGACTGTGTCTACCACAGCTGCTTTGCCAGCACTTCAGGCTAGGGTTTTCATGCACTCTTGACACACACAAGGCACCTGATGCATGGATGGAGCATTTAAAGGCTAGGGTCTTCACCCAGGGATGGCCTGCATGCCAGGCGGTACATCTGAAACACCATGCCCAGATTTGACATCCTTTTTTTACCTGGTTGAAGGTAAGGCTGCACTGTTTAGACAACACTTGCACTTGGAAAGCTACCTTAGCACAATACAATAAAATCCTTTTAAAATGACTTTAAAGCTCTTATGGAATACAAACATAGCAGCAAGGCTCTGATGCAGTGAGGACTGCTCCATACAAACCAGTCTTTGTTCTTATAAAGTGCTTACAGAATAAAATTATTATAAAATTTGAATTAAAGACATGGGTTTATATGTTCTTTATAAACGCCATCAGAAAGGTTGTTCAAAGCCACAGGGATAAAAGGTGAAATAATTGCCTTTATTCATCTTAGTATAAAACAGGAAGAGGTAGAATTAATAATTTCTAACACACTAACCTTTTTCTAACCCTGCCCATTAGATGTTTCTAGTGTCTGAATTGAGCCCAGGTCTTGTCGTTTAAACATGCCTTTCAGATCATAATAGCTTATCCAATATGATGGCTCAAATCAGGCATCTGTTAAGTTATATACCCTTATTTCTTCTTCCAAAGGTGCTATGGAATGCCTCATAAAAGCTTGTGCATGTCAGTTCCTGGAAGAGACATGATTTCTTGCAAGCAGCAAAATCCAAATAGAACCAGCAAGCTTTACCGTGCCCCTCTTCTGCATTTTTGTGGAAGCACTTTAAAAATGCCTTGCAAAACAAGTGCACTTTTCAGGTCGTTAGCACAACCTAGCTGCAAATTGAGGAGCAAATTTCTTACCATTAATATTCGGGCTTCGTGTAACCATAAGTCTTGAGTTCTGAAAGGTCATATCTCAGCCAAAGGTAGGAGAAATTTTATTTCCATGGGAATATCTTTAGAATAATTCACTAGCAACTCTCCAATGAAGAATTCAATTCTCATATGCTATGGCAATAGTTTTGCTGTAAGAAAAATCATTTTTTTCATTTTTTGTGTGTTCAGAATCTGCTTCTAATGACTCCATTTTCTCTGCATTCCCTCCAGCACGTGGTGGCAGTAGTTCTTCTTCTGGAATAAATTGAGCAGGCCAGCGTCTTCTTTGTTGGCTTGCTTCATTGCCCTTACTCACCTTTCCAATTTGATGGAGGTCCTTGACAATTATTTTTTCGGTATCTTCTAGTACTGTTGTCAATAGATTAAATAGGAGAGCAATCCAGGCAAGGCCAAAAAGAATCCAAATGGCCACCAGCGTTCGGTAGTAGGAAAAGTAAATCCTGTCAGGCTGTTTACCTGCAGATAAGGGGAGAGAAAGAAGAAGAAAATTAACAAGTTAAAATTGCTTTGCCTGCGTAAAGTGGACCAGCCTAATGGATTCATCAATGTATTTTACATTGAGTACTTTAAGGTGACTTTTCCACTGTAGTAGAGTCTCTCTCCTCCCCAGCATTAGGTTAAGGCTGGGCAAGTCTCTTGTTGTTGCAATAAACTGATATAGGCTAGCACAAACATGCTGGCCTGTCAAAAAGATGTACTGGGATTGAGATGAACTAGTAGCAGAACAGGATATTTTTTTCCCCTTACAACATACCAATTCCAATTCAACCTCTGCATCTACAGGTAAAGGCAATGATGTGGGAAGTAGTGTAAAATTGTGTTGTATTACCTTGAAAATATTCCCAAACTCGCAGAGCACAGTGGGCCACTATAACCATACAACTATTACTACCTAGGTTATTCTAATTCTGTGTACTTCTATAAAGTATGATTATAAACTAATATTTGTTTTAAATTATAGGTACCCTTGATCATACAAAGAGAGTAGTTGCAATTCCTACTTTACTTCTGAATGGCTTCAGGAGCTTCCTCCACTAAAAAACTAGGTGACTGATGAGAACTCACTGACACATGCCAAGAACACAACTTTCTGTGTTGGCAACCAGTGGACCGAAGCTTATTTCATGCAGTCCAAACCTCTTAGCATCAGCCAGTATCACACACCTGCTTTTGTGCATGGGTCATTTCATTTGTTTCTTCAGGCATCAGCAATCCACCACCAACATACAGAAAGCATTTTCTCCTGCTGTACTTAGTCCCACACAATGTTGTCATCATGATACAGCTGATATGGCCCTGGCATCTGCAGGAAAACTTGGTGATATTGCTTATTGAGTGCTATAAGTCACTGTCAAGGGTGACTCCACATAGTAGATAACACAGCAATGTGCCTGGACAGGGAGACCACAAACCTGGTGGATCATTTCCCCTTGTGAAGCTGCCCAGAAGGAGCCATGATGCTGGCAACTCTTTCCAAGTCCTGCAGTGCTCTGTACCACACAGAACAATGTGCAGGATTTTTGTACTTCGTCATGCAAGAGCTCTGGAAATGAGGCAGGACTGGGCTGGTTTGTACTCATGGGTAGATATAAAACAGCTGTTTCTTTTTCTTCTGCTGTGGTTCAGTTGGCAGAGGGGATACCAGCCTTGCTACAAAACATCTCCTTTTGTGCTCTTATCTGCAGTTCATGATGAGGGGTTAGCAAAGCAACTAGTAATATCTTTGTATTGTTAACTCAAAACTGGACTTCAGCAGGGCATAAATTCAGTTTACAGCCCAAGGGGAGTTTCACCCTAGAAGTATCACCCATGGGTACGTGTACTACAAACAGTTAAATCCAGACTGCCATCTTCCTAGGATGTCTCCCTACCCAAAACAGGCTTTATCTCATGCTTGAAGTACAACAGCTACAAACCAGTTTTGAATTACTAAAATGCAAATAAACTCAAACTTGTTCTGTTGCACTTGGCTAGCACAAATCCATTTGTCATCTGTAATCAATTCTAAATGCATAATACTCAGAGCAGTCATTGATTCTGCTTGTTTCATTGTGAAGGTGTGAGGCATTAAACTTATGATCATTTTATCACCTTTGTTTAAGGCCAATTGAGATAAATCATAGAACCACAGAGTGGTTTGGGTTGGAAGGGACCTTAAAGATCATTTAGTTCCAAGCCCCCTGCCATGGGCAGGGACATCTTCCACTAGACCAGGTTGCTCAAAGCCCTATCCAACCTGGCCTTGAACACATCAGCTAGGCTACAAGATCATTACAATCACTAAACTCATGCAAACAAGCATGATGTCAACTGGATCATCAAAGCACTACCCAGCCTCTTTAGTTGACTCAGAGAAGTTAAGGTCAGCAGGGAACATCAGTATCTGGAAAAGTTTTTGGGCTCCCTCTGCCAAAGTCCTGAGCCTGATGTAAGAAATCTTTCAAACACACAGCAAAGCTGCCAGCCAGTCTCCAAGGCCCCTCTTGCATCTCTGCAAGGCTTGAGAGCCTAGGGTTTGTCATGTGGTGGATGTCTGTCCATCAGAAAGGGACATGAGGCTTCCAGATTCTCTGTAGGGACAGCACTGGTGCTCAAGTATTAGCTTCAGAGCTTCAGTCTCATATCCCCACAGAAGAGAAGTTCAGGCTGGCAAGATGCTGGCCATCTTGCTGTAGAGAAATCTTTGATTTTCCATGGAGTCCAGGTATTTGATTGCTTCTTCTGTGGACATTGATTTGAGTCCTGGTCATAATTTTGGAGCTCCTGCAGAAGCTTATTCTATGGAGAGTGTATTTTGGTCAGCAGATCCACAGAAGTGTTTTGAGAAGCACACCAGCATGTCGGAGTGTAGCTTAAACAGTTTGTCCTCAGGGGAAATCCTAAGCTCTGGCTTGTGAAGACAGAGAGCCCCCAGTGATGCATAGCACAGTAAAGAAGGCCACTGTTGCAGTGGTTTATATGTTTAAGCCCCACTTCTCACAGAGTGAGTAGATTTCCCCACTTTCCCATGACTGGGATTTCCACCTTTCAGTCTGTTGTGTAAAGTCATGGCTTCTGCAATATGAGCTCTTATTTCTTTACACTTTGAAACGTAAGTCTTAGATGGCTAAAGCAGGGATACCTGTCTTACTTTGTATGACTGCTGCAAACTGTTCCCTTTTGGCATATGCAAATTCCTAGGCTCCTTGAATTCTCCCTCCATATTTCCCCTTCCCTCCCCAAAATACGTGGCTTCTTTGCAACTTGAAGCACCACATTTCATTACATTTAGACAACTTTGTGTTTTTGTCAGCACATGCAATCCCAGAGAAATGAGTATTTCCCCCGGAACTGTACAAGGCAAAGACTAGCCAACAACTCAGACAGAAGATTTGTCTCTATGGTACACTGGTGGCCTGTGCAGTCAACCCATGGTAATTACAGTCATAACCCTGGCGCTTTGCTATGTCTCCTCTCTGAAATCAACCTTACCTACTACATAATCTCCAAAGCCAATGGTGCTGAGGGTGATAAATGCAAAGTAAATTCCTTCGCTGTAGGACCAGCCCTCTGTTATCTGGAAGAAGAGTGATGGCAAGCACAGAAAAACTAGGATCCCCGTTGCCAGGAAGAATAAAAGGGTCAGAAATTTGATCTTCTTCTGGAAAAGGAAGAAACCAATTCAATTATAAACATGATTTGACACACCAGCAGGCCATATATAGTGGTGGCTGTTCAAAATGGGTGGCTATCTAGGAATACCTACTAGGACCACAGGAACTGAAGGATTTGTATTGAGTGCTCTTCCTCTAAAAATACCGTAGCCTTGCTCTGAAGCAGAAGAAAGCCATGTATTATGAGTGTTGCATGGCCTCAGTAGCCCTGGGAGATGTAGTCTTTTATCTGATTGTATCATCCTCCAATGACCACGAGTATAGGAGGAATTCCTATCCAAGGACTTTTACTGGAGTCAGACTATTTCCACTTTTCAGCAGACTTCAATTTTAGTTTTTAAGTATTCAGGCATGGCACCTAAAGAACATTCAAATTTGCTTGGGAAAATAGACTTTTTTAAAAAAAAAACTGACACCATTTCTCCCAGCACTATCTCCAAGAATCATGATTGTTGACTTTATTACTCATTGCATCAGTGCCACAAATTGGCTCCTACCCAGTGGATACCTTACTACAAGAAGACCTTTAACAAATGATCTCCTGATGAAGAAGTGCCTGGACAGTGACTTTTGAACCATCCTACTTCCCAGCAGTCATGAAGAATCCTTGACTGGAAAAAAAGGCTTGTTTTCTATTAATATTTATCAGCCAGACACACATATAGTTTATGTATAGAATTTTATAAGTCCAGATTGTCTAGAAATTAGTGGCAACTGTTGGATAATTTTTCATGCCTTCATGCATTGTGCATGTGCTTGAGCCTATATCTGATCAAGCCTTAGGTTCTATTTAAGTTCACCAGACATGGGGAGAAATTTAGCAATTTGAACAGGGTTATCTGTAGAGTTTGTACCTTGTCCTGAAAGAGAATTACAGTAGGAGACATAGAAAAGCCATTCGCACTTCCTCAGTAGTGGTGAGAGAAGGGGAGGAGCTGCAAATAATTTGGGGCATAACCAGGCAAGACACATCTTTCTCTAGCCCTTTACAGGTGCCTCCTCACCTTTCAGCAACTGGGATCAAATGGAGGACTTCAGCCTGATGTTTACTTTCTGTCAAAGTCAAGGGAGGAGAGGGACTGAAGGACTGCATAATGAATAAGGAAGGGTGACACACTAGGCACTGAGTCAATATCCATTGAAACCCCTACAGCTCACCTACTTTTTACAGCTTTTTACAGCTCACCTGCTTTTTGCTGCCTCAAGATGAGATGCTTAATCACCTCTCTCTTTACTGGTTATAAAGGGAGACAGGTACTTCCCTAGAGTGTTAGCTCCTGAGATAAGTGTTTAGAGAAGCGGGATGAGGCGCCCACTCTCTCCATTGATTGCTGAAGGGGGCTGGATGTCTGCCATTTAGATGGGTAGACAAAATGCATCCCTTTCTCTGAATATATCCTCTGTGGTTGCCTTGTCTGTTTAGCTCTGCAAGTGAAGAATGTCTCTTTTCCCCTCCTAGCACAATGTTTAACACAGCATGAGAACAAATATAACAGAGGATAATGCCAGCATACATCTTGAGAAAAAAACCTAGAAATGAGCATATAAATGTGCCTGAGTAAGTAAAGCTAATTACCTTTCTCATTCCTTTCTCGTACAGGAAATTCCCCAGCTTTTTACACAGCAGTGAGAGCATCTTACCGACATGGTGCAGAAAAACAATATTCAGAGGGATTCCAAACAGAGCAAAAAAGACACAGAAGATCTGGCCCCCAGCAGTTTTAGGATGTAGCGTGCCATAACCTATGAAAAAAATGGGTCAGAGGAGATATTCCAGAGAACTGGGGCAGTCCACAGTCACATTCACACCTACCCCAGCCTGGCCTGCCTTTGACCCTGAAAGATGTGGCTAGGACTTCTCAGTTCACACGCACACTTTTTTCTCTGAAAAAGGCAGTAAGCAGACGAAGTGATTTACCCTCCATGTTTTGGGAGATGCAGAGAGCGCTGTGTGCTCCCAATCCAGCCTTAGTGGGAATGGAAGCACGATCTAAAAGCAGCTATGGAAAACATGCTCTGTCCTGTGACAAATACATGGAAAGACAGAAACCAGAAGTCTGGGGACCTGGAAGACATCAAGGCTGGAGTCCCAGGCTGTTTGTCATGTCAGAATCACATATAGCCATCTTCAGCTTCTTGTTGATCTGCCTATGTGTTAATGACCTCCCTGGCTGACAGTAAGTTGGTATGTCCAGATACTGGCTCCAAGCCTGGAGGCAGTGCAGTGTTCATTAGAATAGATGGTGCTAATTACTCCAGACCTTACTGGTGGCTGATTTATTCATTCCAGAGAGATATTTGTCTCAAAGTCCTACTAAAAGAGTATTTATCTAAGTAGTGGAACAACGGCTGCAGAACTCCAAACATGTCCTTTAATGGACTGGAGACTGTTCCTTTTAGATCCCATGAGGTACATCCCTGAGTGCAAGAGTCCTCTAATTTGTGCATGTCCTTACTCTATCAGTGACCTTGAGAAAAGGCACTTTCCCAAGCACAGTTCATCTCAAGGCATTCATTACTTGGAAAATGCAATGTTTTCTTTGGGGGGAAAGACAAATAAAACAACTGAGTGATTTATTGGCTCCTAGGCCCCCAAATGCTTGAGCTGTCTTGTGCTCCCTGCTGCAGAAATATTCCATTTTCATGACAAAACCTGGTGAAGATGGGTGGAAGTACCTGATGTACTTTCACAACAGACCCCTGCAGTGAAGGTGCAGAGAAACAGACAAAGTTGGACTTTTCCTGGGACAGCCTGTCTGCCTCACTAGGGAAACAAATTTGATGGGAAGCAACTGATTTGTTTGGCATAGAAATGCTGCAGTTAAAAAAATACAGTAACGCAGGTGGTGGCAAGGAATGGATTGGCTAGTAGCAGGGTGCTGACAAACCAGGGAAGCTTTATCTATATGTGAATGTTGTTGTAACCATGGAACATTTGTCACTGATGTGATGGGTCAGAAGCCTTTCTTCCTTCTACAGCGGGAGGTCTCCACATGGGTTCATGCAACACCTACACACCTGCCATGATGCTGGGACACCACTGCATCCCTCGTGACCTGTCGCACTCACGGATCAGTGGAATAGCTGTGTCTAGGGTGTAGTGGGAGTAAGGCCTCAGCTTCACTCTGCAAAAACATAGATTTGACTTTCACTGCATGAAAGCAAATCATGAAAACAGGAACCAACAGTGTGGATTTTATGCTTAAATTTGGCAGGCCTGCACTTTTTTGAAGGCATATTTGAGAGAAAGGGAGAGGTAGGCAGCGGTAGGCAGTCCCTGAAAAGGTCAGAACAACTTGAAGCACCAGTGTAAAAGTCTCAGCATTTGCCTTGCCCCCTTCCCATTTTTTCCTCCTGGCATATTACTAATTCAGTGTGTGCACTAACAGCTCAGCACAGGTTATTGAGACAGTGTCCATGCCCCAGCAGAGTTCATTTCTTTCCTACCATTCTTTTATGCTTTACAGCACTCTCAGATTTAAAGCCTGTTTGACCCTAGAATAAAGACCAGGAAAGTGAAATTTATCTCCTACCTGCAACTGGCAGCAGAGTGAACATTTTAACAGATGGCTCAAAAAGAAGAAACAAGTCAGAAATAATATGAAAGGCCACTGGTATTTCACAAGCCAAAATAATGCACAAAGAGCTGTGCAGTGGTGAGGTCTCAGGACCAAGTCTGTTGCTGCTTACCATCCATGACAATAAAGGGCTGGAGTTTTTATCCTTGAAAGTATTATCCATTCAGGTCCTAATAACCAGACATAATAAGCATCGCACACACACAAACACACATACATGGAAAGCATTAGACCTACCTATTGTGGAGACAACTGTGCCTGCAAAGAAGAAGGAGTTACTGAAATCCCAGTTGCTGTCTTCAGTCTGTGATTCATTTCCAACAGGGTATACTCCATTCTGAATGGCTTCAGTCAGGTTCTGGAGGGAAAGCAAAGTTTGGTATCGACATGGCTGCTTTTCTCAAGTGCTTGTGGTAAGAATACTACAGATTTAGCCAACTACTGCTCCTTTCCTGTGAATACCACTCACGTGTCCTCAGCGATACTCTGACACTATTCACACCTTTACCTCCAAGGTTGGGTAGCAGCCAGCTCATGTTTTTGACTGTTAGTCCTTTGCCCTGTTTATGCTGACTGGTCTAGTGAGTGTTTGAACTTGGTTTTTTTAGCGTGATCAAAGACTTTGATTCTTTCAGGCTAAGTACTTTGGAAAAAATGATCCTATAGATGACTAGGACATGGCAGACCAAGACAGCCCACTGGCTTAAGTGATGAAGTGGCTGGTTGCTGGTTTTGAGTTCACACTTGAGATAGCAGTGGTGGATCCAGGATCTAATCAATCACCTGTATTCAGGCACACTGAGCAGTGACTCTGATCCCTCCCAGAAGGGCATCAGTGAGTTATAGCAGGGTACGTGTGACTACACAGAGAATTTCATTTTAAGGCTGTATTCTGATTAGTGTCACAGATTTAAATTCAGAGAAAGTCCATTGATTTGCAAAGCATTACACTTGGTGCGACCATGTGAGAGACTGAAAGAGTTAATGTCTCAAGCATTGTGGTGGGGCAAGTTCTGCATAACAATGAACACTGAACCACAGGTGCACCAGGTATGTCCAAAGATCAAACAATGGTCTTGCCTGCAGGGAAGGAGAGTTTACTCCCCAAAGGACCCCCAAGCCCACCCACCCATTTCTCGAATGTTCTGAAAGCACAAACTGTGCAGTACACCTAATTAGCCCAATGAGTTTGAGTGCCTGCCCAAAGGAGGGGCAAGGAGATGATAAAAGGACACAAACTGAAGTCCCATGTGTGCACACTCTCTGGAACTGGACCTCTAGGCTGGACCCAGGACCAGTGAAATCTTTCTTTTCTTTTCCTCTTTCTCTCTGTGTCTCTCTTTCTCTCTCCTTTTCCATAGTCCCTACACCTCACTGCTTTAGACATAAACCCGTTGATCAAGTCTGGGACTAGGAGTGGATCTAGCCACCCCCAAGCTCTTCTCTGAGAAGTAGTCTAGAAAGCAAGAGGGTCCGCTCTGAACCTTGTGACTCAATGGGAGGGCTCTCCTTCTTCCCCGAATTGATGTATATGGTTACTGCGGGTTACATGGTTTACTGAGGTAGTTTCATGCCAATGCCTGTTGAGACAAACCCCACCACTATTACGCATCCCAAGTTCAGATTGCTTCTGCCATGAATAAAATGTTTAACTGATCATTTGGTGTCATCTCACCTTAATTTAGCCTGAGGGAATTCCGAACTCACCATGACCCCTCCCTGGTCGGTCCAGCCTGGGTCGTGACAGACCACAATCAGAATTCAGCCTGGCACTCTTCTCCAAACCGCATGCATGAACACACATGCACATATTTATAATGAGGCCTTTGAGATGAGGTTGGATGAACATCTGGCAGAGATGGTTTGCCTTGAGCTGAGACTGCCCTGCCACAAGGGTTTGACTAGATATTTCTCCTAAGCCCCTCCAGCCTTATCATCTATCATGTCAAGCATTTTCAGACTCTTCCCTTCTTCCCTGATTTTAATTCTAAGTGCTGTTAAGTTTTTTTAAAGTTTAAGAAAACAATATTAAAAAAACCAAACAGTATCCAGCTGTCCCTGGATTTGCCTTTAGCAAACAGAGAACATTGGACTGGACATCTGGAAGGCAGGCTGGTTCGTACAGAAACAGCCTAGATAAAATCCAGGGCTGAGCCTTGCCAGAGGCAAGACACAAGCTGGAATAAACTGCACCAGAAAAGTCTTCCCCCTGCCCCTTCCTCCCTCACTATCTTTTTTGCTGGTGTCCCAGAAAATCAAAGCTAACAGAAATCATTCCACAGCCCTTGCGCAAAGATTTCATTTTCTTGAAAAGTTCCTCTTTTTTTTTCTCCTTCCCTACCTGCCAAAAAACTTCAAGGTGAAGAGGGTGCGTGCGTATGTGAACTGAGGGCTGGATTGCTGGTTGTTTATCAGAAATAGCAGCTCTTCCCGTCCTTTCCTCATCATGCTAACTAACTGGCCTGTTAAGAGCTTCGTTAGTTTCCCATGCGGAGGTGCTTACAGCAAGGCTATTTGGTCTCCCCATTTTCTTCTGCACTGTAGCAGATAGAGCTAGGAAATACTGCAGATGAAGAGACAACCATACTCATTCTCAGCTTCCTGTGCTGTGACCAGAAACACCTTTCCCTTGGCCAGGCTACCTGTTTCACTTCTACAGCACCTTCAAAAAGTAAACCCTGACTATGCCACCTTCCTTGTAGTGATTTGAGCTTCTTTTTTTCACCCAACAGATTACTTCAGATGTTGCTGTATTGTTCCTTTGTGCTACCTATGATGCTGTTGTAAGTGGCAACTACACCCACTCATTTCAGACAACCTCATTTTTACTGCCATGACATCCATTGTAGATGAGCACAGCCCCACTGAAAGTCCAAATAACAGGAGGCAAGACCCCACAGAGTCTGAACATTGTGGGATGGGGACTGTTAATAGTTAACACACAAGGTTTTGTCAAGTTACACAAGCTGTACTTACCATCAGTGTGTTGCAAATACTCTGATAACAAAATTAAAATTTGAATATGTAAAAGAGCCAGGTTTGATTAAAAAGTAAAAATTGTAAAATATAGGAGTGTGAAGTTTGCAATGTAGTCATAGGAACTTAGGAACTTTAGGAAATGTACTATGTGTAACCATAAGAATTCGATTATTGTTTAAAATCAGTTAATCACAGAAACTTTGACAAAGATTGTTGATTTGTAGTGTTTTGTTTTAAGAAAGTAAGCAAACCGTTACGGACATCAGTTTGCTGCTTGGAAACCCCTTACCCTTTCCATCTCAATCTATCGAGGACTCCAATCAGTAGAGTTAAGTGAGATTAACCAATGATTGTTTTAACATAAGAATATTAATAAGATGGTGAGACTGAAGGACCATGCATTAGAAAGGTTAAATTTAAGAATGGACATAGTATGCACTTTTATGTAAACTAATATAGATGATGGTGAGAATTGTACTGCGCAGAATCACCTAAGAGAGGTCAAGAAGTGGACAAGTGAGGAAGACTATGGAAGACTACCAGAGGGCTTCTGAAGACCACCAGAGACCTCCACTGTGCCTGCATAAAGAGACATTTACATGGGCTAATGATTTACTGGAAAGTTAATGATTGTGTATAACATTTCCCAGAAATTTAGTGAACATGTATAACAGGTGTGTATTTAACCTGCATGGTTAGACTAGACAGGTGTGCACACGATAGGTGGAGTGATCCCCTGTGTGCCCAGCGCTGCAATAAAGGAGTGCCTGCTTCTTAACTTCTCATTGCAGTTAAGGAGTTTTATTCTGGATTTCGGTAACAAGTGTGACCTGCCTTCTCAGACCAGAGATTGAGCTTGGGGTTTGCTAAAATCATCCAAATGATCAAATCAGTAGGAACGCAGTGAAAGCTATCTGTGTAGCAAGGCTGAGTACGAAACAACATCTCACAGGAAAACAGGAGAGAGAAAGAGCTTCTGCAGGACTGGCACTTACCTTCATAAACTGCTCCATCTCCGCCACCGTGAGGTGGGTGAAACTCTGCAGAAAAGCCTCCTTCATCTGGGCAGCTGCTATTTTCTCCTGTTTCTCAGCAGTCCTCTCCAGTGCCTGGAACACAGCTGCACCCACCAGCAGGTAGATGAAGTAGCCGGCTACGAGCAAACCCGTCTGCAGCTTGCCACTGCACATGGCCTTCAGTGGAACACAGCAAGGGATAGGGAAATGAAAGGTGGTGACTGGTAAATCCCTCGCACTCCTGGGAAGCCTACCCCAGGCAGGAAGAGCCCTCCCAGCTCCAGTTTCCGCTGAGATCCTGTGCTGACAGGGACAATGAGCTGTCAAATACATTCATGGGGAAGTTGGGAAAAACCCAAAACACCAACGCCCCTCCCACCCCCAAACTTTCCACTCTGTGGGTTGCATGCTGTTTAGGGATTTCCTCTTGTCTGTGAAACTCTGCCTTGCTGAGTTCTCAGGAAAAGTGGGTCAGGATGTGAGGAGCTGGCAGGTGGCCATGTCTGCTCAAGAGGCTCTGGGGACAGGTGAGGATAGCCTGCAAAGGGCCCACAGGGGAGTTTGCTTGGAAAAATATTATTTTCCCTCCTCTGCCTCCTGCTAACTCTGAGAACTGGACTCCAGAGCAAGCCCTGATGACCCCAGAAGACCCTTCTTGCCCTGTGCTCAGGCGCAGCTTCAGGAAAACACAGCTGGGACGCTCTAATGGGTTTTGCTTGTCTGCTTGCAGTGCAGGGCAGGGTCATGCAGCCCGGCATGGCTACAACAGCTTGTAGCAAAACCTTGGACATAGAGGCAAATGGCTGCAGGTTGCATATGTACCAGCCCTGGACACGTTCTTGTACTAACATTTCCTATGCAGTGTATACAAGAGAGGACATTACGGTGTTGCTGGGTGCACAATTAGGTGGGTTAAAAAATGGTTATGCCATCAGATTCATAGAATTATAGAATCATTTAGGTTGGAAGAGACCCTTAAGGTCATCGAGTCCAACCATAAACCTCATACTGCCAACTCCACCACTAAACCATGTCCCTAAGCATCACGTCTACACATTTTTTAAATACCTCGAGGCATGATGACACAACCACTTCCCTGGGCAGCCTGTTCCAGTGCTTAATACCTTTTCAATAAAGAAATTTTTCGTAATATTCAATCTAAACCTCCCTGGGACAACTTGAGGCCATTTCCTCTCATCCTATTGCTTGGTACTTGAGAAAAGAGAGTGACCCCCACCTCACTACAGCCTCCTTTCAGGTAGTTGTAGAGAGCGATAAGCTCTCCCCTCCTCAGCCTCCTGTTCTCCAGACTAAACAACCCCAGCTCCCTCAGCTGCTCCTCATAAGACTTGTGCTCCAGGCCCTTCACCTTCACCTTCGCTGCTCTTCTTTGGACACACTCCAGCACCTTGATGTCTTTCCTCTGGTGAGGGGTCAAAGTAAATAGAGCCTAGGAATTCATTAAGACATGCAGACCCTTGGGGTCATCCACTGTTCTTGCCACTGACAGACAGGCAGGGCATGTGTTGTGGGTTAACTTTGGTGGGCAGATAAGCACCACATAGTTGCTCACTCACTTCTCACCCCACCAGCATGGGAGAGGGGAAGAGGAAAGGAAGAATAAAACCAAGGAAGCTTGGGGGTCAAGATAAAACAGACAAACACCCCACTCTCCACCCCGGAAATTGTTTCGTAAGTGAAGGATAAGTGGAAGGAAAGGGAAGAAAACAAAACGAAACAAGCGATGCAAAAGCTCACCATTTTCTGTGCATAGACAAGTGCTCAGCCAGTTCCCAGGCAAAAAATGGCTAATTCCCATAAAGTCCCCTCTTTTCCCTTTTATTGCTAAGCATGACATTATATGGTATGGAATATCTCTTTGGTTTGTTCAGATAATCTGCCTGGTTCTGTCCACTCCCAGCATATTACGTACCCCCAATCTGTTCACTAGGGTGGCAGAGTGAGAAACAGAGAAAGCCTTGATGCTGTGCAAACACTGTTCAGCAAAAGCTAGAACATTAATGTGTTACCAGTACTGTTTTGGTCAAAAATCTAAAACACAGCAGTATGTGAGCTGCTATGAAGAAAATTAACTCTATCCTAGCCAGGCCCAGTACAGCATGTCAGATAAAAACACTGTGCCAACCTCTTGTTATGCCCTAAAAATCAGAAAAGAACCTCAAAACCTACAGATTTGATCCTAGAGGGTGTACAGGCTGACAGGCCTCTAACATTTCTGGGGATTTTGCCTGGGTCATATCTCTGGGCCTCAGCAAACAAAGCATCTGTGTACTGATTCCAACGGGACTTCTCTATAATGAAGCCTTTTATGACAACACAGGATCACAGGATAACTCAGGTGGGAAGAGATCTCAGGAGGTTTCTAATCCAAACTCTTGCTCAAAGGAGGATCAGCTCTGAGGTCAGACCAGGTTGCTGAGGGTTTTATCCAGCTAGGTTTTAGAAAACCTCCAAGGATGGAGTTGTGCAATCTCTCAAACTCTCAGGTTCTTTTCTGCAGAGATGATCCCCAGTTAGTCAGTCCTCAGACTGTATCCTTGCAAGGCATTCCACTTTCCTAGGGGCATGACTCTGCCTTGGTCCTTGTTGAATTTCATAGTTACTGTTGGCCCATTTCTCCAGTCGTAGCAGGTGACAAGCCCTGCCTGCAAGCACATTGCCTGGTCCTCTCAATTTGCTGATACCTGCAATCTTGATGAGAGTGAATTCCATCACCTCTTCCAGGTCACTGATAAAGATATTTAACAGGACAGACCTCAAGACAGACCCCTGTAGTACTCTACTACACTAGACAAAGTATAACCAATTAACCATTAATCTCTGAATATCTTTAATATTTTTATCAATGATCTGGATGAGGGGATCAAGTGTCTGCTCAGTAAGTTTGCAGATGACGCCAAGTTGGGCGGGAGTGTTGATCTGCTTGAGGGTAGAAAGGCTTGACAGAGGGATCTGGACAGGCTGGATCGATGGGCTGAGGCCAACTGTATAGGATTCAACAAGGCTAAGTGCTGGGTCCTGCACTTGGGCTTTAACAGCCCCATGCAATGCTATAGGCTTGGGGAAGAGTGGCTAGAAAGCTGCCTGGTGGAAAAGGACCTGGGGGTGTTGGTCGACGTCCGGCAGTGTGCCCAGGTGGCCAAGAAGGCCAACAGCATCCTGGCCTGTGTCAGAAATAGTGTGGCTGGCAGGACTAGGGAAGTGATGATCCCACCCTGGGCTCGGCACTGGTGAGACTTCACCTCGAATAGTGTGTTCAGTTTTGGGCCCCTCACCAGAGGAAAGACGTTGAGGTGCTGGAGCACGTCCAAAGAAGAGACATGTAAAAGACATGTAAGCATGGTGCTTAGGGACATTGTTTAGTGGTGGAGTTGGAATGTTAGGTTAACAGTTGGACTCGATGATCTTAAATGTCTTTTCCAACCTAAATGATTCTATAATTCTATGTTACCTACAGTAACGTAGGCTCTACTGATTTCAGAATAATGCTTCCCATGCATTGGGAACTCACTTATGTCAGTGTCAGAGCTTGTTCCCATGAGCTTCAATGAGAATTTGGCTGCCATTGAGAAGAATTTGTAGGGTGGGAGAGCAAAGTTTTTGAATGAAGGTATTGACTTTGGAACAGATACCAGACAGATTGGAGCTTGGCTGTACCATGGACATTCTTAACACTCAGAATAACTTGCTTGACCTTAGATTTTCCAGCATTTTCATTTGCTTTGTGCACAATTTCTTTGTTATTTCAGCAGATGCACTGCTTTAATCATGAGAAAACAATGAAGCAAATCAGCCTTAGAAGAAGCATTTAAAATGTGCTACCTATTCTGCTCTTCAAGCTTTTATGTTTTTATTGAGTTTGATAATACAAGAAAAGGTAGAGACTCTGGGATTAGCTTTGCAGAACTGGTGTAAACAAAAAGTGGCAAATGGCTTCACTCTGTCAAGTGCAGGTTGTCCTTTCACATATAGATCTGTTTGACCTCACAGGAAAACTATGAATGAAGGTAAGTAGCTTTGCATACACTTAAAAGTTTAAAGATTTTCTTTAGAGTTACTGGAAAAGGGTTTGTAGAAACAGGATGTGTCATGCTTCCTCTCACTTCTTTTGAAGCTACAGGGTGTCGAAGGTGTGTTTCTTCCTCACATTTAAATTATTTCTATACAAATAATGGCACCTATGGCTTCACTGTTTTGTGTCTCTGAGACTCACAGCCCTGTAAGACAAGAGAAATCCCTTTACAAGGAAATGTAGCATTTCCTTGTCTGCACAGCAGACATGAAGATAATACAGGTGGATTCTTTCCTCAATACATCTGGGGGGAAAATGGATGGAAAAAACATGAAACTCAGGGAAGATGGTGAGAATTTTGATATTGACTTCAGTTCTGGTGGTTTGATCAGGGTGGATAAGGTGCCAGGAAACCTCATCTTTCTCATGTTATCTCCTCCGAAGTGTGTATATACTAAGCTGGGTTTCCCTCTAGCCCCATCCCCAAGGTAGCAGGTTTGCTCTTTGTGCATGCATCTCCAGAAGCCCTTGACTGCAAGGAAGCATTCAGAAGATTGGTGACCTTTGTTTTCCTCTAGCTCTGGAACAGGGAATATACATCATCTTTTCACAGTCTGTTTCTTCATACCTGCCTGCAAATCTTTAATAACCGTTACAGATTGTTCTGACATGAGAGGAGTGTCCCATCACACAGCATCTTGTTTGTACTTGGGTTGACACTTGCAGAGGAAAAGAGGGAGAGAAAGCACAGTATCTGTTCACTACTGGGATCTTCACAAATAAGTTGCTTTGGGGAAGAGAAGAAGGAGGAACCCATATTCACTCAGTGGAGTGCTCTACTTGAAGTCATTTCTCATGAAGGTAAGAATAACTTCTGTTAGCTGTGACTGTGCTCTTCTCCTTATTTTGCCTAGATTAAAAGCTGCAGAACGTGCTCTTAGTGGAGGCTGCTGGAGCTGTGCACTTGTAGCTACTGAATGAGAGTCACTGAGAGAAGGGGGATCTGGGCTGAGCCAAAGCACTGTCATTGACTCCTTCCCACCCAGGATTCTGGACACTGGGCTAGCCTGACACCACTCACCCCAGTCATGAAAACTGAGTACTTCCTAAGAGCTGGGAGATTCTGTAGGTACAACATCCTTATCTGAGGGCTGATGCTGGCATCTCACACCTGCTTCATAACCATAGTGATAATCTGTCTAGACTGCTGGGAAGGTAAATTCAGATAGTCTATCTGATGAACCAGCCACCATTATCCCTGTGCACTAGGTGATCATGAATACATCCTGCCTAGATGCAAGTTAATATAACCCTCCTAGATGCTAGTTAATCAAAACAAATTGCTGGTGAGGGCAGCTCTTCTCTCACGTTCCTCAAGACCGTGGGCCATCTGGACTGGCAGACCTATTCAATGCTGCTCGTTCCTCAAGAAGGAGCTGAAGAAGCAAACATAAAGTCTCGTCACTGCAGTTTTCAGTTGTGGGAAACCAACAGATCCAGCTATCAGGCAGTAACACTTCTCCACAACTCATAAATTGACAGGAGGACTTCTGTTGGCCTGGTTCAACCTTCCCTTGGGACTGCCCCACTGCCGCCTAATCTGTAGCTGGCAATTACAGCAACAACAGGATCTATTACGATGCAGGAGGCTGTGAGTGGGTTAGGGTACTCTGTCAAGGACTGGCAGCAGAACCTAGGTATCATGGCACTACGGACACTTGTGCCAGGGTGCAGTGAGGGCTGGGAACTCCCTCAGGGCCTGGGAGTCAGGAAATGAGTGTGCTAACACCATCCCTCCATCTCTGACGCTCTAGTGTCCTGTGCCCCCGTCCCCCCATGCACCCCCCCAACAGGAGGGGAAGTGGGACAACATCCATGAACACCCCAAAACTCAGGAGAAATGGGGAATCCTCCTGAGCACCCCAAATTGGGTGGGAAAGTGGTAACCTGCTCTGGGCCCCCCAAATTAGGAAGGGGAAATGGGCCCCCCCGGGACCCAATATGGGAGGAAAGGGAACACAAATTTCCACAAACTGTGGGGAAAAATACCACACCCCCTGAGCGGAAATGGAAGACACCCCAATTTTTGTGGGGGAGAAATAGGGAACTTCACTGGAGCCCCTAAAGGGGAGGCAGAATTAGGATGCCCCCAAACCCCCTCCAGGGCTGGCCAGTGACCCCCAAAAGCCCCTCCCAGGGACCCTCCAGTCTGAGTCAGGGGTATAACAAGAACGCCCAAACCCCCTCAGAAACACCCCTAAGCAGCTCAGAGGTATAATGAGAATGCCCAAACTTCCCCAGGGACACACACCCCCCTGCCATACAGCCCAGGGGTATAACAGGGAGCCCCCCCACCACCCCCCAATCCCCACCATGCAGCCCAAGGCTTGTGACAGGGACCTCCAAATCCTCCCAGGGAACTGGCATGCAGCCCAGGGGTA
>JAVJGG010000040.1:16588362-16625333 GCA_035590195.1 Aviceda cuculoides | reverse complement strand
AAACATCATTTCTCATCCCCTTGGGCTATGTCTACTTCCACTGAAATTCCTTTAACTTCATTACAAGCTAGATAATTGTTAAACAGTTCCAATCCCCATCCGTATCTACTATGTCTACTAGGATTCCTTTAACTCCCCTTCTCTCAATTAATTACTTCCGAAATACCTGATTTGGTAGCGGATGTTGAGAGACATGGGTTACTTTCCATGGCGGTAGCGCAGGAGCAACCTACAAAGTTTTCACATGGGTAGCCTCTGTCCCTCTGCCTCCACAAGTCCACATTCTGCCATTGGGTAGATACCATCATTTGCCTGCCAGCACATCGAATCCTAGTATATTTCCCTTATAAGAGCTCACAGCCACTTCCACAGCCATCACTCTTTTCCCCAGGCAGCCTGAGTTCAGTTCGAGCTATGGGACATTTTTCTGCCGCTCATGTCACTGCTATTATGTTTACAGTCTTTCTTGATGCCTTGATGCCTAGCTCATCAGCTTGTTGTTTATTTAAAACACTAACTTGGGTCCCTGTATCAATTAGGAATTCTAAACTTTCCCATCTTGGACCCACAGGAATGTGTATAAGGCTCCTTATCAGCAGACCATTGGGAAGAATTAACCGTGCAGACTGGGCGGCCTGAACCCCAAACCACAAATCCTAGTTTCTTAACTCTTCCCGTTCCCCTTGCAGTGCTGCCAGAGGGTTAAGTTCCCCTTCCCGAGGGGGTGTGGTTGCTGGTGCCTCCCTTCAGCCTCCAGTTTTCCCCTCCAGTGATTCCACCGGCTTCCGGCTCTTCTCCAACACTCATCTCCCTGCCGCAGGATTTGCCCGCCGACCCGGCCCCGCCCCGGGGACGGGGGTCAGGCCCGCGGCAGGGGCGGGGCGGTGCTCAGGTTGGGGCTTGCAACTGCCTTGCCGGACCTTCCCGCTGCCCGACGTGCAGCCTTTCGGCTCTGCCCACCCCTTCTCGCGCCCGTGAGGCGCTATGCTGTAGGACACTTCCGCCTGGCTCGACGCCTGCGCCGGACGGGCGGCTAGTGGCAGTTTTTGCAGATTGTGCTCAACCCTTTCTCTGAGGGACTTTCTCTGACGCTTTTTAAAGCATCCGTAGCCCTCTAATAAGAGGGCTAAGGCGGCGGGGATCCACCTCTGTGGGCGTCAGTATCCCTCGCTGCCTGCCCCCTGTCATACAACACCTGAACACAGGAAGCCGTTTGTACCCCCTCCATTAACCCCGACAATGCCTTTACCTGAATAGTAACAGATTCTCCTCTCTCCTTCGGGTCCACACCCCGAGCCCAATAGGCTACTCGGGACGTTATCAACTGATCATACCCAGGTCCATCAGTCAGAAACACTTCCAATCCCCAGAAACCCCTAGCATCATCACTGAAGAGTATCTAATGTCCCCTCATTAAAGAAACTCCCCACTCTCTTTATGAGGGTGGGTGTAACCGCAGCAGCCAAGATGTCAATACATCACTTCTTTGAACAAAAGCTGCGTCCGTGAGTGTCCTTGATATAAGCATTTTGGGCTACTATTTCTAAAGCTTAAGAAGTCTAATGTTGGTTGTGTAGAATTAATTTCCCCTAACAGCATTGAACCGGTGGTTTACTAATGTTCCTGGAGTTCTAAACAATTCTGAATGAAGAATACACATGTTGATTTTAAAATCCTTAATTAGATTGTCTGAGCCTCAGTGACATAAGACATGAAGGAATGGCTTAAAGTTACGTCACGGAAAGTTCCAATTGGATATTAGGAAAAAGTTCTTCAGTGAGAGGGTGGTCAAGCAGCAGCAGAACAAGGCCCTCCCAGGAGGGGGTCATGGCCCCAAGCCTGTTGGTGTTGAAGTAGCATATGGACATAGTCTCATTCTACGATACATATTTGAGTTCGCCTCGTGTGGAATCAAGGGTTGGACTCGATGATGGTACGATGGTACGATGATGGCCAGCAACATGTGAATCTATCAGGAATCACGGGAAATGTCTGGATCAGTCGCCCTATGTCATCCTTATGGGTGACTTCAGCTTCCCGGCTGCAAAATGGGGCTGTTGATACCGAAAAAACCGGTCAAAGAAACTCCCTAAGACTCAGTTGTGGAGTTTTAGAAAGCAGAGATTTACTGTTGTCAGAGGGGGAAAAGTATTTTTGCTGAGGAGTGAGCGGGGCTGACTGAAAGAGCTTTAAACTAGGTTTCAAGTAGGGAGGGGTAAAAACAGGCTTACTACTGATAAGCTAACGATGTCACGACAAGAGCTTTAAACTAGGTTTGAAGTGGGGAAGGGGTAAAATCAGGCTTACTACTGATAAGCTAAAGATGGCATGAAAACACTCTTGCTCTTCAGGAGAGAGAGGCAGGGCAGGCGAGGTGGAGGAGCAGTGCTGTATGTAAAGGAGGGGTTGGACTGTGCAGCACGTGCAGCTGGGGACGACATGGTTGAGAGCCTCTGCGTAAAGATTCGGGGAAAAGCTAATAAAGCGGATGTCCTTGCAGGAGTCTACTATGGAGCAGCCAGCCAGGATGCGGCCAGCAACGTGTGAATCTATCAGGAATCATGGGAAATCTCTGGATCAGTCGCCCTATGTCATCCTTATGGGCGACTTCAGCTTCCCGGCTGCGAACTGGGGCTGTTGATACCGAAAAAGCCGGTCAAAGAACCTCTCTAAGACTCAGTTGTGGAGTTTTAGAAAGCAGGCATTCTTTATTGCAGCGCTGGGTGCACGGGGGATCGCTCCACCTATCGTGCACCCCGTCAGGCCTAATTGTGCAGGTTGAGTACATGTTCTGCATATATATTCACTCCCAGCATGCCCCGGGGCGCTCCTTCCTGCTGAATGACCCTGCAGGGATACCATGCCCGGCCCTGCCCGGCCCCGGCCCCTCGCATGCCGCATGGCCGCCACCACGGGGCTGCCCCGCACCCGGTGCCAGAGCCGCGCTGGAGCAGGGAGGAGGAGGAGGAGGAGAGGGGGACAGGGCAACAGGGCGGTGGGGTGGCAGGAGAGGGACGGGAGCTAAACAGAGGGACGGACGGCAGCAGAGCAGAGCGGCGGGGAGTGTCGGAAGGCGGAACACTGGTGAGGGTCGGGCAGAGGGACCGAGCGGGAAAGGAATGCAGGGGCAGGGCAGGAGGGCACGGAAGCGGGCAATGGCACTGTGTCGCAAGCCAGGCAAGAGGGGCCGAAGGCTGGCTTGGCTTAGCAGGAGTCTCCTTTGGAGTAGGCAGCTGCCAGGAGCGTATGGGCTTTGGAAAGGGCTCTGGGGGTCATGGTTGGTGGTAAGCTCAGTAGGAGTCAACAACGTGCCCCGGCAGCCCAATGGGCCAGCCATCTCCTGGGGCGCGTTAGGCACAGCAGAGCGAGCCAGTGGAAAGAAGGGACTGACCCACCACACTCAGGAGGGGTGCGGCCTCACCTCCAGCACTGTGTGCAGCTTTGGGCTCCACACCGTAAGCGGGTTGTAAAGATAGGAGAACGTGTCCAAAGGAGAGCAACAAAGACGGTGAAAGGACTGGCGGACATGTCCTTAGGAGGCGCAGCTGAGGACACTGGGTTTGTTCAGCTTAGAGGAGAGGAGACCGAGGGGTGGCCTCACTGCTGCCTAGAGACTCCTCAGGACGGGGAGCGGAGAGGGAGGGGATAGGACACGAAGGAATGGCTTAAAGCTGCGTCAAGGGAAGTTCCGACTGGATATTAGGAAAAAGTTCTTCAGCGAGAGGGTGGTCAAGCAGCAGCAGAACAAGGCCTTCCCAGGAGGGGGTCATGGCCCCAAGCCTGTTGGTATTCAAGAAGCATTGGGACATAGACTCATTCCATGATACATATTCCCTATTCCGACTCGTGCGGAATCAAGGGTTGGACTCGATGATGTTCAGGGGTCCCTTCCAACTCAGGATGTTCTGTGATTATGAGATTGCCATTGGCAGGCAGATGGTAAGAAATCCAAAATGAAGCAGCACGCAAGCTCCCGTGAAGAAAACTAACTGTAGCCCAGCCTTCACCAGTACACCAGGGCAGCCGTGAGTCGCTGAGCCGGGGTGAGGCCAAAGGCCGGGGCTGGCCAGCGGGCGTGCCTGTGATGCGCTTCGGCACCTGTGACATCACAGAGCACGAGTCACAATGGGGGCGGATATAAGAGGCGCCAGCAGTCAGCACTGCCCCAGTACGGCCTGGGCAAGCGGTGAGTGCGCAGGCAGGGGGAGGCTGGGCTGGACGAGGGCCGAGGCAGAAAGGCGGGCCCCCGGGGGGGTGGGTTCTCAGCCTGCATCGAGGGCCCAGCTGCTCGCGGGAACACCTTGGGCAGGGCACGGTGCCGCTGCCACCGGGGCTGGGCGCAGGCCTTGCTGCCTCGCCCCCTCTCCTACCTGCCCCCAGCTCCCTGTGGCTCCCGTCCCTGCTCCCCCCGACGCCAGCTCCCTCCCTCCCAGCCCCACTGAACCCCTTCTCTCCTTCCTCCTGCAGACCATGGCTGCCATGGAACTCTTCGCCAGGGTTGTGCTAAGCCTCATCTGGAATGCTCAGATGGTTGGTGATGAGCTGGATGAGGCCACACACGAGCGCATGCAGCAGCGTGAGGAGTATCTGAACCGGGAGATGACTCGGCTGCTGCAGGAGCTGGAGCAGAGGACCCAGGAGCAGAACAGCTTTGCCTGGGGAGCCCTGCTCTTTGCTGCCTTGCAGCAGTGGCAGTTCTGGGCCATTGCTGGAGTCCTGCTCCTGCTCTTCGGGCTCTGCTGGTGGCTCAGGAAAAGGAGCAGCAGCAAGGAGGGCAGCTCCAGAAAGAAGGCGGCTAAGGAAGAGAATAGTGTAAAACCCTGTACGATAGTGGATGTGGGCAGGACGTTGACCAAGCACTTCAGGGAACTGCAACAAACGTGCACAGTGATGGAGGAGACGATGATTGAAGAGATGGTGCAATTTTACCGTACGTCCCAAAGATGCAAGGAAAAAATTCATGCCGCGATTGAAGCCAAACGTCAGTGTGAGCAGATTCTTGGACTGTTTAGAGTCCCCATGAGGATGATGCAGCCACGAGTCAAGCAAGAGGGGCCGAAGGCTGGCTTTGCTGAGCAGGAGTCTCCTTTGGGAACGTAGGCAGCCGCCGGGAACGTATGGGCTTTGGAAAGGGATGTGGGGGTCGTGGTTGGTGGTAAGCTCAGTAGGAGTCAACAACGTGCCCCGGCAGCCCAATGGGCCAGCCATCTCCTGGGGCGTGTTAGGCACAGCAGAACTAGCCAGTGGAAAGCAGAGACTGACCCACCACACTCAGGAGAGGTGCGGCCTCACCTCCAGCACTGTGTGCAGCATTGGGCTCCACAACGTAAGCGGGTTGTAAAGATAGGAGAACGTGTCCAAAGGAGTGCAACAAAGACGGTGAAAGGACTGGTGGACATGTCCTTAAGAGGCACAGCTGAGGACACTGGGTTTGTTCAGCTTAGAGGAGAGGAGACCGAGGGGTGGCCTCATTGCTGCCTAGAGATTCCTCGGGACGGGGAGCGGAGAGGGAGGTGATAGGACATGAAGGAATGGCTTAAAGCTGCGTCAAGTGAAGTTCCGACTGGATTTTAGGAAAAAGTTCCTCAGTGAGAGGGTGGTCAAGCAGCAGCAGAAAAAGGCCCTCCCAGGAGGGGGTCATGGCCCCAAGCCTGTTGGTGTTGAAGTAGCATATGGACATAGTCTCTATTCTACAATACATATTTGAGGTTACCTCGTGCGGAGTCAAGGGTTGGACTCGATGATGTTCAGGGGTCCCTTCTGACTCAGGATGTTCTGTGATTATGAGATTGCCATTGGCAGGCAGATGGTAAGAAATCCAAAATGAAGCAGCACGCAAGCTCCCGTGAAGAAAACTAACTGTAGCCCAGCCTTCACCAGTACACCAGGGCAGCCGTGAGTCGCTGAGCCGGGGTGAGGCCAAAGGCCGGGGCTGGCCAGCGGGCGTGCCTGTGATGCGCTTCGGCACCTGTGACATCACAGAGCACGAGTCACAATGGGGGCGGATATAAGAGGCGCCAGCAGTCAGCACTGCCCCAGTACGGCCTGGGCAAGCGGTGAGTGCGCAGGCAGGGGGAGGCTGGGCTGGACGAGGGCCGAGGCAGAAAGGCGGGCCCCCGGGGGGGTGGGTTCTCAGCCTGCATCGAGGGCCCAGCTGCTCGCGGGAACACCTTGGGCAGGGCACGGTGCCGCTGCCACCGGGGCTGGGCGCAGGCCTTGCTGCCTCGCCCCCTCTCCTACCTGCCCCCAGCTCCCTGTGGCTCCCGTCCCTGCTCCCCCCGACGCCAGCTCCCTCCCTCCCAGCCCCACTGAACCCCTTCTCTCCTTCCTCCTGCAGACCATGGCTGCCATGGAACTCTTCGCCAGGGTTGTGCTAAGCCTCATCTGGAATGCTCAGATGGTTGGTGATGAGCTGGATGAGGCCACACACGAGCGCATGCAGCAGCGTGAGGAGTATCTGAACCGGGAGATGACTCGGCTGCTGCAGGAGCTGGAGCTGAGGACCCAGGAGCAGAACAGCTTTGCCTGGGGAGCCCTGCTCTTTGCTGCCTTGCAGCAGTGGCAGTTCTGGGCCGTTGCTGGAGTCCTGCTCCTGCTCTTCGGGCTCTGCTGGTGGCTCAGGAAAAGGAGCAGCAGCAAGGAGGGCAGTTCCAGAAAGAAGGCGGCTAAGGAAGAGCAAAAAGCAAACCCCTGTATGGTACTGGATGCGTGCAGGACTTTTGCCAAGCACCTCGGGGAACTGCAAAAAATGTGCACAGTGACGGACGAGATGGTGCAATTTTACCGTATCTACCAAAGGTGCGAGGAAAAACGTCATGCCGCGATTGAAGCCAGACATCGGTGTGAGCAGGTTCTTGAAAGGTTGAAGTCCCCGTGAGGATGACGCTGTCTACCGCCTGCTCGTGCCCCTGAAGCCCCCCCGTGGGCACGCCTTCCACCTGCAGCTGGGCACCACGGGGGAGATGCCAGCGAGGAACTCCAGCCTCTGCGTGGAGCTGGAGCGCACCTGCACGAGGGAGCGGCTGGTGGAAGACATGCTGTGCTTCCTGCACCACCCCAAGGAGGAGCTGAGGAAAAACCAGGGTCCCAGCCTGCTAGGCACCCTCTGCACTGGCCCCTACCTAGACATAGAGAAAACCACCCGCTGCTTCCAGATACTGGTAAAAGCGGCTCGGGTGGTTTTGCCTTGGTTGACGCACTGCCATCTAACAGTGCTGCCCTCCAGGTGCTCCTGCAAGCTCCAGCTGACAAACACTTCCGACAGTCCCCTGCTGATTGAGATGATGTTTGGGGTGCAGCAAGATGGCTTGGACACCTTCCTGAGCATGGACTAGGCAGAGGCCAGTGTCACCAGCAGCAGGACATGGCCAGAGAGCTGTGCTATGGCAGAGGTGCAGTTCTTCAGGCACAGGGCCAGGCCTGAAGTCACTCCCCGGGGCGCTGGTGCTGCAGAACTGAGCACGCTGCACACGCAGAACACGCTCCTCAATTGGCAGTGGGAATCGCTGCCGCAGGTTTCCACCACAGCAAAAGCACACGCAGCGGAGCGGGACCCGATGCGGCCGAAGGGGCCATTGCAAGGAGCCTTGAGACAGAGACGCCTGTGACCATGTGGACAGCGACCGCCCTCCCTCTCTGAGAGAGTCCGTTCCCTCCGGGAGATCCACCGTGCGCAAAGATGTCAATAAATCTCTTGTTTGGACAAAGGCTGTGTCCGTGTATCTCTTGGTCGGGGAATGCGGGCATAGGGTGCTGACAGCTCAGCTGCCACGGAGTCAGGGAGCATTTGGCAGAAGAGCCGGTGCAGTGGGCTCTGGTCTCAATGATTCACTGGGCTTTGGCTTCCCAGGTGCTGCGGGTTAATGCCAGCAGGCAGCTTGGCATCACGCAGCTACTCAATCCCTTGCCCCCAGTGGCACGGTGGAGAGAATCTGAAGGGTAAAAGTGGGAAAGCTTGCGGGTTGAGAGAGGACCGTTTAGTAGGTAAAGCATGAGCTACACGCCCAGGCAAAGCAACATAAAGAATTCATTCACTCCCGCACTGGTCTGCCGACCAGACCTGGCTTTTTGGGAAGCCTTCTGCCTCCCTGGGGCTCGGGTTGAAGGCATGACCAGGAAACTTCTGAGCCTGGCACGGCCCTCATTATTAGCCCCTCTTGCTTTTTCGTGTGGGTACCAACCAAGTCAAAAGAGACGTCAGGGCCTTGGGCAGATTGGTAGAGGGATCAGGAGCACAGGCATTCTTCTCCTCTGTCCTCCCAGCTGTAGGGAATGACATCGAAACAAGCAGGCGGACGCGTGCCCGGCAGCCGTGCCCCGGCAGCCCAATGGGCCAGCCATCTCCTGAGGCGCGTTAGGCACAGCAGAGCTAGCCAGTGGAAAGAAGGGTGGAAAGAATCAGGAGGGTAAAAAGATTGCGTTTCACGTGGGCCCAGTAATTCTTCCTGGCAGCTCTAGCTGTGCAGAAACCAAGTGAGAGGCACCACTGATGTGCTGCTGTGTGTTCACTGTGGTCTTGGTGAGGAATCTACTCATCCTACATGCTCCCCGGAGAGCTGGTGTTAGAGAACTGAGCATGCAGGACATGGAGAAGACACTGCTTAATTGGCAGTGGGAATTGCTGCCGCACCTTTCCTCCACAGCAAAAGCACACTCTGTGGAGTCTGACCTGATGCAGCTGAAGAAGCTGTTTCAAGGAGTTTTGGGACAGAGACTCCTGTTGCCACCTGGACAGTGACCGTCCCTGTTTCTTTGAGAGAGTCCATTCCTTCTGGGAGCTTTATGCTGTGCAAAGTTGCCAATAAATGGCAATTCCTGGTCCAGCGGTGGCCCCAGGGCCAGCGAAATCGTTCTCTTTTCCTTCCCTCCGTGTCTCTCTCCTTTTATAACCCCTACACCTCCTCCCTTTAACATATAAAACCGCTGATCAATTCTGGGACTAGAAGCGGATCCAGCCGCCCCCGGGCTCTTCTCTGAGAAGGAGTTTAGAAAGCAAGGGGGGGCCGCTCCGAGCCCCTGCCTCAGCGGGAGGGCTCTCCTTCCCCGAGCTGATGTATACGGTTACCGCGGGTTACACGTGTTGCTGAGGTGGTTTCGCGCCAATTCCTGATGTGAGAAACCCCGCCACCTGCTGTTAACGCCTCCCAAGTTCAGGCTGCTTCTGCCACGAATAAAATGTTTAACTGATCGTTTGGTGTTGTTTCACCTTAATTTAGCCCGAGGGAATTCCGAACTCACCACGACACGCTCCCCCACTCCCCCCCCCCGCCCCGGTCTGTCCAGCCCAGGTCGTGACAGGGCATTAAAAGTACACTCCAGATGGGTCTGCGTGTGGGAGGAAAGAACTGCTCTGCTGCCAAGTGGCTGTCCATATTACAGACGGAGGGTGTCTCTGGAAAACGCAGCTGGTCTCACTGGTAGCTCCCACAAATTTTGCTCCAAACCTGCTCACGATCTTGTTGCAAGAGGGACAATCCCAGTCAGCCAGTAGAACTCCTCTGGGCTTTCTGGGTTGGTGTAGAATTTTCTTAGCACTTGAGTGGACTGAAAGGAACTGCTGTGTTTTGGGAGGGGGATATTGATGGATATAAAGGAAAACAATTCATAGAATCCTAGAACACCAGATTGGGAGGTAGCTCAAGGATCATCTGGTTAAACCTTTCTTGGCAAAAGCAAGGTTTAGACAAGATGGCCCAGTACCCTGTCCAGCCAAACCTTAGAAGTATTTAATCTTAAATGTTGGGGAATCCACCACTTCCCTGGGGAGATCATTCCAATGGCTGATTGTTCTCATTGTGAAAAAATTTCCTTTTCTCTCCAATCAAAATCTCCCCAGGATTAACTTGTACCCATTACCCCTCATCTTTCCATGTGACTCCTTGTAAAAAGGGAGTCTCCATCTTCTTTGTAGCCACTCTTTAAATACTAGAACATGGTGATAAGGTCTCCCCTAAGCCTTCTTTTCTCAAGGCTAGACAAACCCAGTCCCACCTCATATGGCAGGCTTGTTTCCCCTGGCAGAGTTGCTTTTCCTTTGATTAAGACCCCAGAAGATAGTCTCCTCTGCGTCAGGTTTCTCAGGCCACTTTCATACTTCCCCTGGACTGGTGTTCCCTCCGGGCTCCCAAACACCCACTATGTCCCCTGAAAACTCCCCAGACCACAAATGCTGTGCAGGAGCCTCCAGCAAGATGGTTTGGTCCTCTTGTTCCCCTCCACGCCTTTGTCAGTTACATCCCACTAGGGCTTTTTGCCCTGGTCTTTGATTTTTCACAGTCCTAATTCTCTTGGTAATTCTCACACATCTTGCCTACGCTTGCAGCCTTGGCCACCCATACCTGTCACCGGATGTCTGCATCACGCTGTCAGGGATGAGGTTCATAGGTACTGCCCTGAGGTCCCAGTCCTCCAAATATGTTGAATGGCCACCCTTGCTCTCGAGTTGACTGAGCTCTCAGCACTGACATGGACAACTTGTTCCTCCTGTTTTCTCTGGTGTCTCCACGTGAGCTCTGGGGGAAAAGCAGCCTCCCTCCTTTGGTGTCTGAGCGTACTGTACATATTCCAGCTGGGCTGGCTTCTAGCTGTGGTAACACTGCACAGGGGTGAGTCTCTGCCCAGTGAGCTCACTGGCACATCCCCTTGTATTGCTACCACTCCCCACAGCGTGACCATGTGTGCCAGCATCCCTCAGCACATCCCCTTGCCCAGGCACCGTTTCACCTACCAGAGGACAGAAAGGGGGCTGAAATGGCTGGCCATCAGCCCTCCTTAATGATGCTGGTCTTTGGCTGGGGCACCCTGCTCACTACATGCAGTGAGGCTCGAGCAGTATCACAAGTCTTGCCCAGGAATCAAGTCCTACCTGATTCCTGCCCAGCTGGGGAAGGCAGGCACTGCACTCACAGGCCTTCACCTTTAACGGAGCAGCCAGACTTTGTGCTTAACTACCAAGGCAATAGCTCAGGCAAACAGAGGTCTTGTTGCACAATGTCAAGTAGGGTTAATACATTACAAGGCTCATTGGCTTGATAACATAGATGGAGGGAAGGGAACAGCATCTCATCTTGTTGCTTGATAGACAAGGAGGAAAGTCCTGGTGTCTGGGATGGACAGCATGTGAAAGTCTCCGCGGTCTCTGCTCTTATCATTCTCTTTGGTATATTGTTGCATTATGCGCCTTAATACAGCAATACTTTGTAATGAGAGCTCTTTCAGATTAGAAACCTAGCCATGAATGGCCTCTAGCTGGAGCCAGAGATTTATGTATTCCACTATGGTTCTGAAAAAGCATAACAAGCGAATGGCTAAAGACATTCTTGCCCTCTCCAAAACATCAATCTTCCATTGTCTATAGTTGGTTCATAGTCTTGTTAAAGCAATGAGAGCTGGGGAAGAGAGAGAAACAGCCATTTCCAAATGTTTGGCTGCCCCAAATCACACCTACTGTGAAACAAAGGATGGGAATTGCCCATAATGTACTTGCTGAGTTTCTTTCCTCCTCTTTAGCAGCTGTTTCTTTTGTATGGTGGTCCTTTCTCTTGTGTTGGTGATGCAAAATGCAAGAAAACAAGTAGAGCCATCAATCAGAACACAAGTTAGGTCACTGCAAAGGTCGGGGGTTAATCCATTAATCCATTGCAAAGAACAGGGCAGAGTGAAACGCTGTGTCAAGCATGGAGCGCTGTAGCAGGCCGCAGCAGCAGTGGCATGAAAGACCTGACTGCCCCAGCACAAGGAAGGAGTAAAGAATACACGTGTGCTGCCAGGGGCTTTTGGTTACCACTGAGCCAGTCCCACTGGAGGTGCGATTGGCAGCTCCCAAGGACAAACTTGAACGAGACTGAGGTCTCCAGAGTTTAGCAGGGTGGTAAAGCTGAATCGTGGTCTGAGTGCAACCACTGTGGCTCAAACTCCTCCCTGTGCAAGCACAATACAGCAGTACCCCTCATAGTGCTAGACAGAGTTGTCCACAGCACCTGCTGCCTGTGGGCACTGGCATCTCCTCAGGGTTAAGTTCTGGCCAAAGCATCACCTCAGAGGAGAGTATGTCTTTGTATTTCTGCAGGAGACTATTGAAACCAGTGGCTGATGACACTGCTGAAGCTTTCCCAATGAGTTTGGCAAGCTGTGGGTGAGAGCTACAGGCATGATGGGGAGCAGGTTTCCACCAAAATAGTGTTTCATAGAGTCATTTCATAAAGTCATTAGTAGCAACTTCACTCTGATGCTAGAGCTTACGCAGCTACTTTTCCATGCGCTCTCCTCATCTTGATTTCTACCCTCACCCTTGGGACAGGAGAACAGGCTTTGGTGGGGTCAGAGATAATGGGAAAGTCTCATGCCAGGGGGTGATGGGTTGGTTTATTTCTGCCAGGGCTTGACCTTCCTCCAGAAAAGGCTGTGATCCCTGTATTCTCTATTCACATGCTTTGACTGCTCTGAGTTACAAGCTGCAAGAGATGTTTGGCAAGCTGAAGGCAGATCACAGAAAGCACAGATCTAAGAACAGGGTGAGTGATTAAATGGATAAAGTCTCTTAGCCACATCAATCATAGCCTGTGTTTGCCAAGCAGATGAAAATGACACGTACACAAAACTCTGGTAGAGAATGGTGGAAAAGTTGCTATTTCCAAACAACGTGCTTCCTGGAATCATGCAAGTTTCACATAACAATTAATGGAAACTGGTGTGCAAGTGTTATGACCCTGTATTGTTTCAATATTGTTTATCATATAATAGAGTTACTACAATATTACTATTGTGTATAATTATGTTATTAAAATTATTACAATATTATTTCAATGTTTCTTACATGGGATAAGGCTTCGACAAGCTGGCCATGGGAGCAGAGGAATACAGAAACATCCCAGGTGTAAAGGAGACTTGATTTGCTGAAGTCCCTTTTGATTTCCACCCTGCCATCCTGTTGCAGCCCTCCAAACTGTTGGCAGGATGAATGTGGGTCAGGACATAGCCCAGATGCTGGCAGCTGTGAGTTGACTCAAGCCATACAGATGAGTCTTCCAGACAGGCTAGGACATGATTTTGGGAATGGTGCTGGCAGCTAGCCTGCTAGCAATATGGTGCAGCTCAGTTACCCTGTTGCACAACCCTGCCTGCTTTCAGGTTAAATCTGGGGGAGGTCAGCTGCTCTCCCACCTCCTGAGCACAAGCTTGGGAGAGAGAATGGGTGTTACTAAAACCCTTAAAATCACACACCATAACAGATGAAAGAGAGGGGCAGAGGCACCTTTTTGAGACTGACCTAGGCAGGACTGAGAGCGGAAATGTCAAATCCAGTCCTCCAACACTGAAAATGCCACAGATCTCATTGTCAAAAAAAACAAAAAAAAAACCCCCACAAAAGCCAAAACCAACAAATGTCAATAAATGTTTGCAATTTCTGAGATTTATGGCTGTGAGAAGCTGCTGCGCACTGCTAATGGCCTCTTCCCTGCACACTCCCCTTCCTCGCTTGGCTCAGGGTTCTGCAAAGGCAGTGGGAGGAATTCACCTGTGTTCTCCCTGCCAGGCGGGCAGGAGGCTGAAGGAGTGCCCGGAGACTGCTTGGGGAAAGGATGCTGGACCTGCTGCAGCACAGGTAATGCTCATTCCAGCTTTGCTCTCTGACAGAGGAGTCAGATTTCTCTGTAATGAGGACCTTTGGCTCCACAGTATATATTTTGTCGAGTTGTTCATCCTGTCATTAGCAGCGACTTCTCTTTAGCAGTGGAAAAAATGAAACTCTTGGGTCTGGAGGATGGGATTTTTTTTGGCTCAGTCCCTAATAAATAATGTCCCTATCATTTCTCCTGCCTCCTCAGCTATAGTTCTGAGCTGGTCCTGCAGCACACAGTGCACTTTGCTATTGCTCTGATGTGTCTAAATACTCACAGTTGCTAATATGGAGGGGTGTTCATTGCTGAGTGATTTCAGAGCTGTTCACTGGTGCCTGAGTGTAAGATTTGAGTGGGGGTTTCTGGTTAGCTCAGCCGTGGGGCTTCTTGGACCACCCAGGTTAGGGCCCATCCCTCAAGTGACCCTCAGCTGGAGAAAATGGACATGCTGAGAGCAGAGAGAGGACATAGAAGGTGCATCTATATAGCAGGTTGGGTGTGAGAATCTTATACAGGCACTTCTCACAGGCGCTTTGGTTGATTTTGGCAGCAGTGCTCAGCATCTGCTGTGGTTTGTGGCAGCTGCAGCTGGCACTGCTCTGGTCCATGCTCCCACTGCTGCAGATGGGAAAGCTCCTGTGGGTTTATTTAGGCTCTTGTCTGTGCTGAGCCACCAGGTGAGACAAAATACCCTTAGGGTGTCCTGTGCTGTTAGCAGGAGAGCTGGTGAAAGTCAGTCTACCCCACGTATGAGCCAACCTTCTCCTATAAGGCTCCCAAGATAGAAAAGCAGAAAGCTGTAGCCTAAGCTGTATTGTTGCATCAGCAGCTTGTTGAGCTCGCCTGTCCTCTGTTGTCCTTCATGCCGGTATAAATCTGACATGCTTTAATAAGGAATTCAGGGTTTGCCCAAAATGGGGCCTTGCTGAATGCAAAGACCAAGGAAGGGCTCTCACGTGTGCTGGCAGTTGGCAGACCCATGGAAGGTGACAGAGCGAGTGGGGATTTCTTGGGTGCAGGGACCCCACCTGCAAAGTCTGGCTTTTCAGGTTAGCAAAATTAATGCTGACATCCCGGGACATTCCAGCACTTACTTCCACTCCAAATCCTGAAATTCTGTGCAAGAAAAATTCAGATTTTTCCTTCTGCTTTTATAGTGATGGATTCCCTTGTTTCATGTATTCAGTAGAAAAGTTCTCACATGGAAACACTTTTTGGCAGACTGCCACCCCCAACTTTTGCACAGGTTCATGGGAACTGTAGTCTAAGAACATCATGTTCCCCTTCTCTGTGATGAGCTGGCTTCCCAGCCCAAACCTCCTCTCCCACCATACTCCAAAAGTCAGGCAGTTCCCATACTGCATCACAAAACTTTAGCAGTGGGATATTTTTAGGACATGTAGCCTTCCAAAGTGTCCTGCCCCTAAGAAAGGGCTTGAACTCTGGAAGGTGGGTCTTGCAAGGCAGATGCATCATGGGGAAATACTGTCAGATGATCTTAAGCTCTTTTAAAACTGAAACGTGTCATGCTCAGTGGCACGTTCTGGTTTAGAGCTAAGTGACTTAAATGGAACAGCTAAATGTGGCTTTCCCTAATGTAAATGGGAAATATTTTAGAAAAAAGAAGATTCTTTTTGAAAACTACACCTTTCAGAGAGAACCCTTTTGATGGGATACGCCTGACTCAATTCCAGCTTGCCTTGATGCAGTGCAGCTGCCGACCTGGAAAGGAGGTTGCTATGCACCGCCTGTTTTCCTGGAGAAACCCTTCCCTGACAATGGGGGGACCTTTGCACAACTGCAGTGGCCCAGAGCATCAGCGCCTGAGTTCAGCATTCTGTTCTTACTCTGCCTGTTGTAAAAAATCAAACCCCCGAGTGCCTGAAGCTTGTTCCCAGCCAGCCTGAGCTGGTGGCTTCGGAGGGTGACTGCCCAGCTACACCAGCAGGGAGTTTGTTGCTCTGATTGCCACATGTTTCTCCATGTCTCAGAGGCATGAGTCTTTCTAGACACATTGTTAAAGTAGTTGTGGGTCGGACACAGACCCTACAGTGTATGGCATCAAGCAAATGCTAAGTGGAGGGTTGTAAGGTATTTAACTTTCGGTCAGTCATAAATTAGCTTTATTAAATCTGTGCTGTAAGAACACTAGTGGTTTTCTAAAAAAATGTAATGTTCATTCCCCCAGACTCCACCCTCTAAATAAGGAGCTCCAGGGACCCAGTCCCGACTTTCCCATTGCCTCTGCACACAGTGGTTTTGGCTAAACAAATTAAGCACTCTTCCCCAGGGTGGTGAGATAGGAACCCCCCTCCTCACTTCAGCTAAATTCTCACTGCCAGACAGATTTTCAGCTCCCTCCTTTGGCCCAAAGCATCCATGTGTGTTTGTGTTTTGTGACTTTGAAGAGAATGTAAAAAGGCTTACTTTATTAACAGCCAATAGACACTTCAAAGCAAAAATGTGGTTGAGAAATTAATCATTCTGCACCTCCAAAGTGAGATTTATTATGGCTCTGAAACTAAGACACAAATGAACCAAAAGCTAAATGCATGAATCACTCTTTTAAAATAAAGTCAGGGCTTCAATGACTATGGTAGGTGTACCAGTAAAATTAAGTGCAGGGGAATCTAATTTTCTTCATTTAAAGATAATGTTAATGTGTTGGTCCTTAGCATCTCAATGGCCTGGGGAAAGTGTTTCTGTTTAGCAGAAAAGGTCTTGTCCGATAATACTTTCCCAGATTACTGAAAAGCTTTTGTTTCCCACTCTTCCTACTTTTTTTTTTTTTTTTGGTCTAAAAATCCAAATTAACTTCCTCTGAGGAAATGCCTACTTTCTGTGTTTAGGAGGGCAAAGAAGGCCATTGTCTGGGGAAAATGGCTCTGATGGCAATGTGAATGCAGGGGCAGGGCATTAACATTTGCTGAGTTGGGTTACAAGTGGGATGGAGTTTCACCTGAGGAATTACATTCATAGGTTCTTGGTGGATTTTTTTTCCACAGTTCCTCCCAGCGCACAATTTGCTGGGAGGAAAATGTGTCCAGCTTCAGCTGCAGCATCAAGGGTGCATTGTTAAATAACCACTGCCACCAGTTGCTGCTCTGGGACCTGGTTCCCAGCAGCTCCTGGGAAGAGGACAAGGTGGTCTCTGCCTGATCCCATGCCCACAGCCCCTGTGATTACAAGCTGCCAGCAAATGGAGCCCATTTCACAGGTGAGACTGTCACCAGAGGAGTCCCCACAATAACACTGCCATGTTTTCTCAGCCCATCTGCTTGCTTTGGGGCCTGGTTGAGCAAGGATGATGCTTTCCCAGCTGCCTGGCCTTGCCGTCTGCTTTGTCCTCAGTCCCCTTCAGCTCCTTCGAGGTTATTGTCATTGTGTTGTAACTCTGTTTCTACTGATGAGTATGTTCTGCTTTTTTCTCAAACCGTATAGCACCAAAAATCTCAGTAGGCAGACCAGCTTTGTCCTTTTGCTAAATTATTGGTACACAAGATATGCTTTTCCCCAAAAACTGGAAAGGCTCAGTTTCCCATAATAAACACTTGTCTAATGCACTGAAGTGTCTTGAAATACTTTTATTTTCTGTCCTCCTTGTGCTTTATTTTCAAAAGCACAAAATCTCTGACTAGAAATAAATTACAGCTTCGCAGTGCAGGGAAAAATCACCTGGACAAAAAACGTTGCAGTGATATGAAAGGGAAATTCAAATGTCAACATCAAATCCTTAGACACCTTTGAAAGATTTTCCTGTTTTTCCAATCCTTTAGGGCCAGGCGGTGAGTTCATGCAGAGTTTTCTCAGACCTTACTTACATGAGTAGGCCAGCTCACGGTGGGAATGGCACATCTGCTAGTGGCACCTCGCTGCTGCAGATGACCAACAGAATTTACAGCAGAAACCCACCCAAAAGCAGGCTTCTTGCTTCAAATCATGTGCCAAAAATAAGCAAGAGCTTCAAACACGTCAGCTTCCAGAAGATGGGTCTGCCCTTCCTCTCAGCATCATCCAGCCTGTTTCAGGGGACATTTGCAGTGCACAGAGCTGCTCACTCATCACACTTAGCAAAAGACTTTGGTACACAGCTTGGTTTCATGCAATGTTCCTTCCCTAGTCCACAAAGCACTGTGGTGTGTTTGCACGTGTTGCTGCTTTGCAGCTGAGCTGAGCAAAGATGGTCGCATTAGCCCAAAGAGAGATTAACTGATTGTTGAGGAATTTCTTTATCTCCATGCTGTGTAAATAGAGATTAGAGACAGAACGTTTTTCTTACAGCTGCAAGCCACTTCTGCAAACAGGAGGGAATTCGGTGCTGGGCAGTATTACACAGCCAGCTTCAGGAGTGTTGTTGCAAAACAGGAGGATGTGGACTCATCATAGCATCCAGGTAAAGTAAGAATGGGTAGTGCTGCTCTGCCTGCAGTGCATTCTTCCATTTTCAATGCCTTGTGGACCACCAAGCCCACATAGCTGTGTTTGTGTTAGTCCCAGCTGAACCTCACACCAGCAGTGACATGCTCCTTGGAGGGCAGTGTTTGTCCCCTAGGTGAAGGTCTCTGTAGGCAGTGGAGTGGCAGGAGCCCTGAGGAGGTCCCTGATATACAGATGAGATCAAACAGGAGCTCAAGTTGTGCTGGAAGTTTAGTATATTTGAAGTGTCAGTTCTGATTGCTTTCTGTGAAAAATTGCTTTCATTTGAGGGGATGGCTAATTCTGTGCACCAGGCCTTTAATTCTGATCAGAAGAGGTGAGTTGTGCGTGATACAGGAGAGTATATAGTGTAGCTTCCTATATTTCAGTGGCTGCCTCCTTCCTTGCAAGCAGGCCTTGAAAAGCATACAAAGCAGAGTAAAAATAAAATAGTATTCGTCACTGGTAATGAAAAACTGCTCCTATCCCAAAAGAGAGAAGAGTAACATTTTCCACAGTTTGAGGTGTGGGCACTTGACAGAGCAGGTCCTGCTACGTGCTTGGATGGCACCCAGCCCATGTCTCATCGCTGTTTACTATGTAAATATTGATTTCCCAATGGAAACAACTGTTGTACAGTACAGCCAGAGTTAAAGAACTGCTCTGAAAAAGAAACCCACACGCATGCCTCACTTCTGCAGCATTCCTGAGACAAGGCTGTATTTTTATCATCTGCAAAAACAGCTACATCTGCTGTGCTGAGCTATAACTGGAATCCTGACTCCCTCATTATGACCTCCGTCAGAGAAGCAAGCCAACTTCTCTGGGGTATAATTTAAATTCTACCCAGTTCTATGGCTTTCCCAAGAAAAAGCTAACACCCTGGTGCATGAAGTTGGATGAGAGACTAGCCCAGCTCAGCTGCTGCAAGAGGACCTGCTCTATGCATAACTTAATCTTTCCTAAAAGTCACTCCGAGCCACAGGCATCCATTGCTGCTATAGATGAACCCTGTTAAAAAACATCTCCCACATTTTAGCCTCTTCCTGCACACAGCAGCTTTGAAGTAACGAGCTTTCTCCCTCCACCTGCCTCTGCTGGGCTTGAGTTTGCTACTCTCTGGGGTACTGAGCGAAACCTGCTCTCCTGCAGGGCTCAGGCCACCCAAAGGGAGTGGGATCTCCTGCACAGCTCCCAGCTGCCTGCAAGTCTGCCAGAAATGCCTGGCTTCTTCCACCCCCTCCATCAGAGCTCTTGTGTTGCAGAGCTGCTCCCAAAATGCCTCACAGGCCGGGGCTGGATGCCCTTGCTGTCACAGTATTCTGGGTTTTTGCTCAACTGGTCTGAAGAGCTTCAAAATCCCCAAAAGGAGAGCAAAGCTCCGAGTCAGACTTAAGCCCAAGTCCTCTGCATGCTCAATAAGGGACACATCAATCCACAGTGGAAAAACTGCGGCAACTCCCCAAGGGTTCCCTCTTACCACTCATCACGGGAGGTTGCTCTTCTGCCAGGGTGTCCTAACATCAAATACATGAATAACGTGCTCCTTTTGTAGCATAATTCATTTAGGAAGATAATTTCTGCACCCTCCGACTTCAAAGGGAAATACCTGAGAACAGGGAAATAAGGCCAGCACTGGGCTTTGCTGGTCCAATGAGGCCTGCTAGCAGGGGAAATGTTTCTCAGTTTTGTTGCATCTGTTAACGGGATTCAATTAAGCTGCCAGAAATGATAAGCATTTAGAGGGACATCAGCCATCACTCCTCACTACCAGACAAAATGTTTGTCATGTCAGCGGTCATAAATCACAGTGGTTGTATTTGGGATGTGTTATGCACTGTAACTCATCACCAGGGCTTAATTCAACTTCCTTCAGGGCACCATTGTAACTGGTAGGCCAAGGTAAGTATCTTTTGTTGTCGGTACACAAAAAAGGAGTATTTAGGGGTATACCAATTATGTCTTTTCACCGAAAAAAACCAGAACAACAGTTCCTTCTAAAACAGATTGAAGGTTGCAAGTGGGAGGTTGGTCAAAACCCAAAGTTTCCGTTCCTAGGAAAAAGTCAGGTTCTTTAAACAATTAGTTTGAGACCAAATCAGGGCAAGAAAAGGGAAAATATTCCTGGTTTTCACAGAACAGTATTTGTCACAAATCTGGGTATGTTTAAACCTTCCAGCCATGCTCAGTTTGCAGCATACAAGGTGTTCATTTCAATGCTGGTCCAAGGGGCTTTTGCCCCTGTTTTTTGCCCAGGCTTAGGCAATATCTCTCACAATAGACCCAAGTAAAAAGCAATTTAGATGGACACAGATTAAAATCAAACTCACAGCAGCTAAAAGCAACTGGCCAAACTGAAACAGTGAAGCCTGGAATGACCAAACGGGGAAGAAAAATGTTTTATTTTCAGGTTAAGGTAAAGAATGGGAAAATGTCAGCAAAACTGGCATCATCCTGTAGGATGTATCTGTTTGCAGATATTTCCCTCACAGATGCCTTTCAGCAGGAAGTCCTTGACCAGCTGTAAGAGAAAGCAAGCTCCAGCTAATGCCCAGCACAAATCCGCAAGCCTGGCGCTCCACTATTTCAAGTCACCCTTGAGGTCTACATTGCACAGAGCCCAACAGGCTCCGCTTGGGACCCAGGAGAGCATCATAAGCAATGATGGATACATAGAGACCAAAGGGGCATCTCCTTCCACCCAGGGTGCCTAGGGATTTAGGAGCAGAGACAAATGGTGGATGGACATGGACAGACAGAAAATCACAAGACTACAGAAAAGTTTACTCTCCGTGAGGGTACAGCCTCAATGCCTTGTGTGCTGCTACTAGCTGTGATCTCTGTAGCCATCACTGCAGATGATCCATGGGCAGGTCTCAAAGTGGTTGATGAGATGTTAATGGGAAGCATGAGGGGAAGCACAGGAGAAAACAGGAAGGCAGTGGAATGAAGGTAGAGCAAGACGATTACCATTGACCAAATCCTTGCTTGGCCAGGAGGCCTTCTGCTGGGCCATGGAGATGAAGCAAGAAGCTATGACGTGCTGGGGAGAGCTGAGCTGGCAGATAGCTGCAGAGAGATGAGGCAGGTGAGCAAAGTGGTAGGGTGGGAAACGCCATCTCCCCATGCAGCACTTGAGACGATGCGCTTGTACTGAGGATGACAGAGGTCCAGGTGGGGAACTTTTTGCACAGATGGATTGGCAAACAGATGCTGCAAGGAGGGAAGTGGGTGCCTTGGGCTGAGCTGGGGAAGTCTCGCCAATAACTCTCTGGTGCGGTGAGCCTTAGATTTCCCCAACGTCCTCCTGGTGGGGGTTGTCCACTACCTTTTGAATTTCCCAAATTGCCAGACACTTTTCAAACCTCTCTTTGGGGAGGCCAAGGTATGAACTCACAGGTGCTTTTTTTTTTTTCCCCTAGCCTCCTAAGGGCCTGGTTGCAAATTGCTTCCTGAAGTCAGGCTCTTTCCTTGCACACTGACAAGCCAAAGCAGTCACCCCAAGCTGATAGAGGCTCTGGAAAATGTTGGTTCACGCTCTGCTCTTTCAGCGCCCTCCAGGCACAGGAGGTGTTTTGGTCCTTGTGCTTCATTTCAACACCGTCAATATTGACCTTTTCTTTCCTTAATGAGAAGGGATTCGGGGAGGTAGGAGGGGCAGGAAAGGAGATTTGTTCTTTGCTCTTGCTTTGTGGCTGAGCAGAGGAAAGAGACATTGGGGGCTCAGCTGGCTGGTGGTTATTTGCTCCTTCATCCCTCTGCCAAGGCGTTTTGCTCACCTCCATGCTCCCATTGCAGCAACCAGTTTAGGGAATACAGCACCAGTTCTTCTTCACTGGTAGGCAAGCACATGAAAAACTGGGTCGCCAATGTACAAACTACGTTACCTCAGTGGACGGTTCACCTTGACATTGCTTGAAAATAGAAGTGCTGGGTTGGGAGGGTTTTGCTGCTTTCTGCATTGCAGGAAGGGGCTTTGCCACAAGGCAGAGGAGAGGCGACGTTGAAAATCAGCTGCTCTTTGGGGTTTTTTTCCTCCACAGTCTGTGGATCATGTAATGGGTGCCCAGCAGCGGCAGTCTCAAAGAGTCCTCTGCTAAGAGCAATGAGGTCAGGTCAGAAAGAGCTTGGCCTTTGGGCACCAAAATGCATACTCCTACCTATACTGCCCATATCCAAAGGTTTAATTTGGGTCTTTAGGAAGTGGGTGTTTTTCTAAACTCCTGGTTTTGGAGTCAGGCAATTGTGTTATAGGTTTTAACTTTTGCAGAAGGGGTTGTTTCTGCTGCTGCATGTGCAAGGAAAAAAGCCAAGACATGTCCTGAAAGCACAGAACCCAATGAAGAGAGCCAACTTCTGTTATTTAATAATTAAAAAAAACAAAAAACCCCCCCAAAAAACCAACCGAAAAAACAGAAAAACACCAACCCCTCATGATTTGGGGAAGCTTAATTAGCAATTTGTGAAGCCTGAGATTAACAGCGCTGCATATCCATGAGACTTGAACAGCAGCAAGTGATTTTCCCTGCTTAATTCAGTACAAAAAAGTAACAAGACCTAAAAAAAAAAATAATTTTCAGCCTCCAGCCCACACGAGCTCAGTCTAAAGAGCAATTCCCAGCAAGGCAGATGGGAAAGCTGAAGCGCGCATTCAGCCTTGAGCCAGAGATTTCCAACCTGTCTCACCAGTTGTGCATGCCACAGCCAGAGTGCTGCAAAGTGCAGGATCAGGGCTTTCAGCTGGTGCTGGCCACTGCCAGCAGCCCCGTGGCAGTGAGCAGCTCTAGTGCATGCACAGCCTTTCTGTGCCATCCTTCAGTCCTGCTCCTAATGGAAGTGATGACTCAGGCTTAATGAAGGAGCACACCTTGATCTGTGTGCGAGCAAGCTCCACGTCATCTTTGTTTTACCACCACCAGTGATGCATTGCGCCTCAAGACCTAACCAATAATCTCATTCTCTTATTTTGTAAACAGAAAATAAAAATAATTTGCTTGGAAGTCACCAACAGATTAACAACCTCCAGCTGTAACTTTGATGACTAATTTAGCCTACTCTAACCCAGCCATGCCAAAGTTCTCATTTGTATAATTTGACATCTTCCTACAGGTTTTCCGTGAGGAGGATTAAGAGAAGATGGGTTTTCAGAGGGAGCTGAGGTTTGTTTGAGGTTTGTTTAGAAACTGCGGACTCAACAGGGTGTAAAGATTGCACAGATCACGTTAGGATAAACTGCTGCACACCTGTCCAAAACAAGAAGTGGAAAGGGCTGATCTAGAAATCGGAGAGACTTTTTTGCAAAGCTGGAGGCCTGATTTTGGAAAGCACTGAATTCAGTTCCATGGTCACAAAAAAACATCTCTAAGTTAAATAATTTTAAAATCTAAGTTGATTCTAGCTTGTTTTCAGTATGAAGGCATGTAAAAGCTTTTGTATCAGAAGAAGCAGAAAAAAAAAAATTGAAATGTGGAGCTATATTTCTCGTGTACCTCAGATTCTTTATTTCTCTTCCAAGCTGATATAGTGTGTTATTGTGTATTTATTCAAACAAAAAGGGTCAGCACTTCAAGAGAAACAGATAGATCAGCCAAAATGCCCAATCCAATGCCATCTATTTTCAGCATTAGTTCGGAGCAGCTTGCAGTGGGCATGGATGAGTAGATCCTGGTTGAAGTTAAATGCAGCTAATCCATTGTGTGAGCTCAGGGTACCTTTCACCATGCTCCCCCTCTGGATTACAGAAAGCTGTAATATTCAGGAAAATATGCCCTCTGCCTTTTCCGTGGCTGAGCTCATATCTAAGCTCAAGCTGCAAAGATACTTTTTGACAACACAGAGTTTGTCTCCTTTGCAGGAAGGGAGAGAGGAGGCTGAGGAACAGCACAGATGAAGGAACAAAGGGAACAATAGGAGCTATTCTGCAGGCAGAGACTGCTGTGTTCTTGGACACATTCACATGGATAAAGGAGAACAAATAAGAGCCTCCAAAGCTGCACAATGATAAGAGAAAAATATTACAATGCTGTTCTGCAGGCTGGATTGTGCAGTGATTATACAGCAGTTTGTCCAACACAGCTCCCCAGGGCCAAAATGCAATCAGTAACCCTTCCCTTAAACTCCTGGCTTCTCTGCAGAGCCACAAGAGCATCTGATAATTCCCTTGCAGCCCCAGACATGGACAGCCTTGTGCAAAGATGTAGTAAGTTGAATGTCCGGTTTGTGCGCTTTCCACATAGAATGAGGTTGGGTCAGAGGCACAGCGCAGGGAGGGACGTCCACATCCCTCCTCTGACACTGATCCACTCTTTGGTCTTGGGCAAGTCATCTAGTTGCAGCCTGAGTCCCAGGAGTCATGGCTGCAGCAGGCATAAGGGGGACCAGGACTCTCTTCATGCTGCCATACAGCTTCCCTGGACATCTGCACACAGGGAAGGTATGTTCTGATGGCAAAGGGACGGGTATGGGAGAGAGGAGCAGATGGAGCTGGGCTGGGTGGTGGCAGCCAGCTGTTGGGTAGCAGAGTCCAAGGTGGGATACAGGTAGGTGTACTGCAGGCGGGTAGAGGGATGGACACTCCCCTCCTGTGGTTCAAGAGGAGGTACCAGCCAACTTGTCCCTTCTTGGCTGACTACAGCTTCAGTCAGAGGCAGTGCTGGGGCAGTATGCTGCTGGCAGCAGCAGAACGCTGGAGCTGGGCTTTTGAAGAGGAACAGTCCAGGAAATATTATCCAGAGCTTGCTTCCAGACAGGTCTGGCTGATATGGAGTACAGACAGCAAGCAAAGACAAACAAGCACGGTCTCTATTGTAGTTCTATTAGAGCTTTGTCCCTATGCTCCCAGAGCAGCGGGCAGCATTGCTGCACCAGCTCTGGGGCTGGCAGGCTGCCTCTGGGCTGGGCCGGGAACGGAGAGGTGCATCTCCCAGATCCCCTGTTTCTCTGCCGGGGCATTTCCATGCAGGTACAAATTGTACCACTTCTGATGCAGGACATCTCATAACTGCGCTGCCTGCCCCGCTCCCGGTCACGGCCTCTGAAGCTGAGTGTTTATACCAAACCCCAGAGACGTGGCAGTGCTTTGAGAAGCCTGAAAGATGGATGATGTTAAACATCTCTAAAAGGAGTCCTGGATGCAGAGACAATTTCTGAGCACAGCCAAAGGAGCCTCTTCACCTCTGCTTCCCACCAGCAGAATCACTCAGGGCATTTGTGCTTTAAACGGATGGATGGTAGCCCAATAAAAACAATATCAGCTTTCATATACAGCATCCAGTCCAAGCCCTTCCAGGAGAGACTGCTTTGAATAGCAAATAAATACATATCAAAACTAGCCCACAGCATCTGCTAGGTTTGTTGGGGGAGCTGCAGCACCTGTGTCATGGGTACATTGCAAGGGTTTGCTCCCCAAGCAGGAATTACTCTTCCAGGAGTGAGCGGGGCAGAACGGGGCCATTTGGGGCTACCAAGAACTTGCATGAAGCGCCTGTCTCCAACTCTGCTTTTGCAGTTACTGAACTCAGGTGGGTGGTAGGACATTCCTGAAGCTTCCCCCGCAGGGAGCGTGTTGGGTGTCATGCAGGGCAGTGCTCAGTGCCAGAAGTAATGGGTACCAAGAGCTGATAGGGAGAGCATGAGCCAAAAAACCAGCCAGCCTCGTGTTGGTCCCTTTAATCCAGACTTGGAGCTGTGCTAATAGCATGGTTGGCACCCCTGATTGCAAAGAAAGTCACATAGAAAAGAATGAAGGGAGTCAAGTACCCTGTGCCAGAAAAAGACCCTTGTATCCCAGAGAGGAGGTGGTTGTCCAGAGAGCCAGGTTGTCATCTCCTGGTTTTCGTGCCGAGGTCATCAAGGACAGGGCAAAGGTGAATGGAGACTCATCTGCTGTCATTTCCCACAGTCATCCTCGGCAGTGACGCCAAGTCAGAGGAAAATCTGGGCTGGGTAGTTTCACCAGTATATACAGCAGGACCTCCTGGGCAGCCCTCCCCAAGGCTGACTCAAATCAGCCCTTATACCCAGGACTGGTACACTGGGCTGCCACAGGTTTGCAGTGGCCCATGTGCCGTCTTTGCTGACAGGCAAGGCCAAAGCCAGGAGCCCATGCAATTATCATTAAATCAGTAATTAGTGGAGTCTAATTTCTTTTCCAGGCCTTGCTTCAGGAGAGGTGGGGGAGAGTGAAAGCTTGTCCCAGCCAAAATAGGGTTGGTGCCAGCCTGTGCCAGAGCAGGAGAGATGGATGGAGGCAGATGGGTCATGGGAGCCCAGGAAAGAGCTCCCGGTGAGCTGTGCCATGAGTGTTAGCTTTCCCTTGGCCAGGAGCAGCCCTGGAAGAGCCATCTGCCCAATGCAGCAGGTAAAGGGACACAACAGCCCATTGTCTGTGCTGAAGCCCTAGAAAATGACCTTCCTTCACTATTAGTATTTGGTGGGGTGTCCATAACATGTATAGCTTCTTTGAGCCAAAGAGACCTCATCAGCAAGAGCACGTTTGGCCTGGGATAGCTCCTTCTACACGGGATCTTTGCTAGTGTAAAAAACAGAGCGTAAAATGTCCGATGAACTGATCTAGCTGTCCCAGTGAAAGCTTTGAGTGTTATGGACTTAGTGTAAATAAATAACATAGAAAGAATAATACAGAGCTAATAAAGCTATTATCTGAAAAGATTGCAGCCTAATCTCTAGCACAATGAAGATAATGAGTGTTGAATCATGCCTGGAGCATCCTAAGTAAGTGGCAGTGGTTTTGATAAAGGGTAGGAGTGGCTTTTTGGTTTCAGCCTGTTGCCCTGTCTATAGATTTCTGGTGTGAGCTGTGTTGGTCCCTAAACTCTGGGTCCATGTTTCTCTTGGTTGCAGAGCTGGCTCAGCCTCCTGCACTCCCATCGCCTTCATCTTGGGCTGGCCTGTGGAACTGGCTGGCTTCGCAACACCAGTGTGACCAAGCAAGTGGCCCATGGCCAGGGCAAGCACAAGGAGACAGGATGGGGATGTGGAGGAGAAGGGGATGCTATGTAGCTTCAGCCCCCTTTTCAGTCTCTGCTGGACCCACACGGCAATAGCTATATGTCACCAAAGGGGATCAGCCTTCCCCATATTAATTTGCATGAGGAAGAAACTCCATCTGTGTCCTGGGGTTGCAATGGCTGTGACTGCAGCTTGGGAGGGATACTGGCCTTGGCTGCTTAGCTGGAGTGAAGCACACCTTTCCCTGGGGCTCCTGCGATGGCAAAGGCAGGGTGTTCCCGTGGTCAAAGCAAATTCCTGCTTGCAAAATCCTTTACCCTTCCAGAAAGGCAGGTACAGTGCAAGGGAGTTGCAGGAGCCGGATTCAGCAGCGCTGCGAGCTTACGCCATCACTGGCAGGCGGAAGAATGTGGCAGGAGGGGGCTGCTAAATGCACAGCTTTGCAGCAAACCCCAGAAGCAAGCAGCCATCCCAAAATAAAACAAAACACCCCCAGACAAGTTGAGGATACACAAAGGAACTGACAGTCTCTGAATCTGGCCTCACATCAATGAGTTGTAACTTGAAAGCTTTATTTAGACTACTAAGAAAAACAGCTGTAGAAAAGTACTGATGACCTGCTTTAATGGGGGATTTCAACAAGGGGAGAAACGCTGGGCTCCTGCTGGAAGCAGAGCACCTAACTACCCTAAATCCCCTTCAAAAATCCCAGCCTTAGAATGGAGAGCACTGCAGAAGGGCATGATTTGTATCATCTGAAGAAAATAAAAATACTTTGGGAAAAAAAAAATGCCAGCAATTTAAAAGTAATAAAAACCTACCTTGAAGAGATGGGGAGAGCTTAGGGGAATCATGAATAAGGCATAGGAGTCAAGGAGTGGGTGCTGTGCTTGGCAAGCTTTTGGTTTGGGCTCCTCCAGGCCAAGCTGAGCTTCTCAGTGCTGGGTGGTGGCAATGCTGGCAAGAGCAGCCTGTGCGCATGGACCTGTGTAATGTTGGAGAAAAATATTTGCAACTGTCAAACAGACCAAGATTGCTATGGTACCCAGAAGAGCTCTATTGCTGAATCCCTATCTGCACAGTGATAAAAAGTGGGGAGGTGGAGATAACTCCACAGCGAGATTCTTGCGAGCTCATAAATCACTGCAAGCCCCGGTCTCGGGACTGATGAAATCACCAGGAACGCCGGTGGCCTGGTTTCCGCAGCACTGCCTGCCCTGCCTCCACTAGCGACGGTATCATTGGCAGAAAAATGGAGCCAAGCTGTTGGGAGAGGGGTGACTTTTTCCAAGCAACAGGGAAGCTGTTACAGCCCAAGGCTTTCTTAGGATGAAATGATTTAAGCACCTCTCCGGCATCCTGCTGATCTTTCAGAGGCAGGGAGCCCGATAGCTGAGACTCCTCGGGATGATAATTGTGGTGTATTTCCAGAATCAAAGGTTTCCCCTTGGAGCAGAGCCAGCAAGCTTTGGGAAGAAGAATGGATCCAATACAAAGGGGGTTTTTTAAAGCCCATTAAGTTGCCTAGGGGCTGAGCTCACGTTCCCACCGCCTCAGCAGTCGGTGCCAGGGGAGTGAGGTTTCATTCCCATCGTCTCAGCCCAAGTGGGAAAGTTCTTCTTCCCCCTTCCTCCCCTTCCCAGGTCTGCACAGGGAGGGGAATCACCACGGGGTCTGGGGGCAGCCCCGGAGGGAGCTGGGGGGCCACCATCTCCCACCTCCTGCACTGCAAACGCCCAGCCAGCTGCGGGGAGGCTGGAGCCTGCAGCCCAGGGCTGCTGCGACACCCAAGGCTGGGAGCTACGGGAGATGTGGGAGACTTGGCATGTATTTGAGCCCTGAAACCTGTAACCTATGCTCATCATTTGTGTTGTCCCTTCTACATAAGCCAGGCATCTGGAAGGTGTAAAAATGCTCGCAAGACCTGATCTCACCCCAAACTTGCCATGGGTCAAAGTGGGGAGAGCTGTGAACAGACCAGGCTTGCTGCAGGAGCTGGGGGAACTTCTCCAAGACAAGTCCATGTCCCGAATATAATCTCTGGAGGGACTGAGGTGTTTCACAGATGGTGGAAAAGGCTGAGCTATGTATGCCCATCCCCTCCTAGTGACACTGCCTTGGAGGATGCTTGGGGCCATCCTCTCCATCCCAGCCCCCCTGGGCTGGCTCTGTCCTGTGCCTGAGTCATCATCACACTATCAGCACAACCATTCGGCTCCCCTGATTTGGCCCGAAACTTAAACAGCCTGATAGTCCCATCAGCTCTTCTCTCCTTAAGGGTTTCTGGAGGCAACAACCAGCCCTAGGAGTCAGCTCTTACTCATGCCGCCCCCATGGAAAATATAAAAATGGCATTAGTAATCCAGCTGTGACTAAGGAGGTTGCAACTGGGGAGGTCCCCCTTGCTGTTGGTGTGACCGTGATTTCCCTCTCTGCCAGCCTGGCAACACCCTTGTGTCACCAGCGGTTCGGGGCGGGGAGGGCACAGCCAGGGTCCATCCAGCTCGCCAGGGCAGGTGGTGCAGGGAGGCTGCTGTCACTGCTGCATCTCCTACTGTCCCCAGCCCTTCACCGCATGGCAGAGCCACTCACCCCTGCTCTCCCAGTGGCTCCTTCTGTGCTGGGGAGGTGGTGTACTCCCAAGGCTGAAATCTGAGTTTGAGACCTCCGAGCAGCACCAGCCGTGGACATCTTTTAGATACTAAGGACATCAGTCCTGCCAGGATACCAGCCAGAGCCTTGTGCATGGACCTAAGATTAATGCAAGGCAAACGGAGGAGGAGGAGAGGTTCGTGTGCTTGGGCAATCAGGAAAAAGGCTGAGCAGAAGAAAGAGAAAAGCTTTCCTGCGGTGTCCAACCCCATGCCCAGCCAGGAAAACTTTCCAGTAGGTCTATTCCTGCGGGTGCAGCCCAGAGCAGCCAGAGATGGCTGCAATACCTCTCCTTCCCCGTCGCAAACACCGCTCCCAGCCCAGTGGCTCTGATGAGCTGATGAAGCCACAGCAGCACAGAGACCCTGGGCTGGAGCAGCACCTGGATACCATGGAAAAGGGCATGCGAGCCTGTGAAAGTCCTTGCGGCAGAGAAACTGCAACTGGAGAGCAACCAGAAGCCCTCAAGGGAAAACCCATAAGCAAATATACTCAGCCAGGAAAGATGATCTCAGGGTGCTGATGACACCCCAGGAGTGCCCAGCGATGGAGCGGGGAGGCTGGAGCAGTCCTGTGCTCGCTCTATCCATGCAGGGTGCCTGCCCGGCAATCTCTCGACAGGGATGCAACAGGACCCACTGCTCTGCTGACTGTAACATTGTTGTTCAAGTCTTGTATCGGATCTGCCCAGAATTCTGCTTATTAGAAAGAAATGCAGTACCAAGACCTGCAAAAGCCACACTGATGCTTTGAAAGATACTGGGAGCATGTACGTCCAGTTACACAGGCATCAGGGATGGGAGAAATTTTCCTGCCTGAGCTGGTCGCTGAGTCTTCACATTCCTGCCCTTGTGCTGGGAGGAACAAAACCTCTTAGCTCTGCACTTACTGGAGACAGGAGGCACAAACTTGAAGTCATCTAGAGTCAGGCGCTGTAAAAAATTAATGATGCAGGACAAATCAGGGTGACCAAAATAGCGAGCAAGACAGAGACGGTCTTGTGATTTAATGCACTCAGCCAGGACTTGGGGTATCTGGGAGCAGTTTTCAGGTCAGCCACAAGCTTTCTGTGTGACCTTGGCTCAGTCACTAGGGACAAACACCACCAAGAATTGGCTTAGACATCTTTGCAGAAGTAAGACACATGCTTAAAAGACTGAATCGTATCAAAAATCAGGAGGATTAAGATATTTCAAATGCAGCTAGGCCCTTGATGAGGGTTCCTAATTCCCATTGGATAAGCTCCTCTCCCTAACGGGTGGTGGAGTTGCGCTGAGACCCACCCGGTGACCTGGGGGGTTAACTCTTATGTTCCATTAAAAGGATGCAGGCTCAGCATGAGCCTAAGGCGACTTGGCACTTCCTCACTGTCTCTGCTACAGCTCTGGAGCAAAGGATACCCTACTGATCAGGCAACAGCCTCACTTGGCTCCCTGATTGCCACGGCAAGGTGGGTTTGTAGCCCGCTCCCCCAAGCAACACAGACAGCATCTGGCCAGGCCACTTCCACTTCCCCATTTGCACTTCCTGCAAAGCCTTAATCTGAGGTTTTAAATGGGATTTAAGTGACACCCTGGCTTTTTGCTGGCCCCTCTGCAAAGGCAATAAATTCAACCCCTGCTAGATGTGAACAAATAAAAGCAGCTCTCCCTGTAGGCCACGTATGCATGCATCCTTGTTAAACCCTTCTCTGACAGCCTGAGCAACAGCTGGTGTAAATCTGCAGTGGTATCTGGGCTTGAGAGAGAGGCACTGATTTACACCCCTCTCCCACCTCTTCTCTCCTCTTCCTCCTGCTTCAGCTCTTCCCTGGCTGCTACCCCTCACCTTACCTCTATCCCTGCTCTTGGGAAATAAATAACCCTGGATGTGAGGAAGATAACGGGCCACTGAACTTTCATCCATTGAGAATTTGCTCTGTCTGCCTTGAATCGGGCTTGGGTTTTTTTTGTCTGCTACCTTCGATAGCAATTCAGAGCAAGAAAAGTCATCTCCAGGAATAGGGGGCAAAGATATGGGCAAAGTTACATACCCCGAATCAGGAATGGCTTGTCTTCTAGCAGGGTTGAGGACTCTAGGGGGAAAGAGATAGTGCCTTTGACCGACCCTGAGCAGCACATTTTCCCCCAGGCCTAGCATCTGATGCTGGCACAAGGCTGCGCATGAACCCTGGTGCTGGCAGGAAGATCCAGGGAGGAGGATTCACCCTTGGCTTCACGAGCAGCCAGGAGCTCCATGGCAGGAGTCTGCCGAAGACAGGACAGGCACAAGCAAGATGATCCAAACCAGGGCACGGCCACATGCGCAGCATCTCGTGGGAGACAGCCTGGAGGATGGATGGCAAGGGAAGTACGAGGAGCTTCTGGTGGCTGCAGAAAGCAGACGAGAGGGGAGAAAGGCAACCACAGGAGTCGCAGAGAGGTGCAGGGTGAAAGACCCTGGCCAAGGCACTGAGATTATTAATGGCTTCCTATACCCCCAGCACGCCTGCAAGTGCTTTATATCTTGCTGACACTCATCCGAGTTATCCATTCCCTGCAGGGCACTATGGTTTGTGCAGGGGAAGGGGCTGGCAGAAGCTGCGCTCTCCTACAATCTCCCAGCAGAGAGTGGGCTTGGACAGGGCAGGTCTGGGGGAAGACCTCTACTAGAGGCAGTAGCTGTTCACAAGAAGTCTCACAATCTGTTCTCTAATTATTTCTTACATTTTACCCTTCTCTGAACACATTGGAAAAGAAGTCAGTTGCTTGGGCTAAATATCCCCACCTCCGCCAATGTACAACTCCCTTGTATGCCATAAAGCATTTATGTGCATGTGATTAAATGCCATTGAAGCAAACGGGTATTTGCTTACAAGCAAATTACAAATTCCTTACAAGCTTAAGGACTTTGCAGAATCAGGCCTAAATCCACTGAGTCTCTGCTAACGCTCCCAGCCAACACAGGCATGGCTGAGTCCTGCCTTGGGAATGCATTTATTTTCCCTTTTGAGGCTATGAAACATTACACTGAAGCTTCGCCTCCCCCTGCCAGCTGCTGGGAGCTGATGTGAATCCTGGGGCAAGATTGGGCTTGGTGCTGTCAGAGATAATGCTGGCTTAGGGTGCGGTTTGTTTTCAAGCAGAACCTCCCAGCTCAGATACAGAGCCGCAAAAGGTCCTCTACGTACTCTAAAAGCCTCATATCAAAGAAAGAGCAAAAAGCATAATGCTGTCTCCTACCTTTGAGCTAAAACCAGCCCTGATTGCAGTCGATGGAAATCTTCCCGTAAGCTCCAGTGGAGCAGGATGGTGGTAGCAGCTCAGAATGTGGTTTTTGTTCATTTGGCACAAGTCTTTGGCTTAGACCAAATCAACAATTAAATAAAAGCTATGGCCCATTCTTCTGCTGAAAATCATCTGTGCAACATGAAAGACTATAACCTCAAGAAGAGAGGGCTTTTTTCTTCCAAAATCAATTTTATTTAATTTTTGTAAGGGGATGGGTGCCATATTCCATTACTCTCAGCTGAATCAAGAGTGTCCTTTTAAGTTTCACTGGAGCAGACACATAAAAACTCTCCCTCAGGGATAAGACAGTATTGATCTCACACGGACTGAGCTCAGAGAACATTTATAGGGTCTAGTGAGCAGCTAACAATGAACAATACTGAGTATATTCTTACATATTGAGAGCAAGAAACCCATTTTCTTTCCCTCAGCTCAGAGAAAGTCCTGGTTTAGTTTTGCATCCAATGAACAAAACTTATCAAAAGCCTCCTGTTACAAGGCATTATAGGGATTATTCTCCAGGCAGGCTTGGTACCCATGTTCTCCCCTTCTCAGGACTGGATGCTCATCTGTTTTATGGGATGACTACTACATGTGTCCTACTTAGCCAAAAGGCTCTGGGCAGCTGGTTGGTTATTGGGTTTTCCTGTCTGAATATCGGAGCTTAATTTAATAGGCAGCTGTTGGAAAAACAAGCAGGAAAGCAACACAATGGGACTTGGTAAGCAGCCTCCAAACAAGCTCCGAGGAGGCAATTACAAGAAAATGGCTGAGCCATTTCAATGAGGAAGATGCACTTCCAAATGCCAACCATTATGCAGCTGCTTGCCCAGTCTGGGACCTTCCAGATCAAACCATCACTACATGGTTAACAAATGTCCTTGAGGAGGGGAGTGGGAAGGGGAGTCCTGGGATGACATTTTGTGGAGGAACAAAGATTAATGCAAGAACGTAAGAAAAGCTGTGCTGGGTCAGACGCAGGGATTATGCTGCCCAGCCTCCTTTCTCTCCCATAACCAATGGTGCATGGCAAGTCAAGGGTATGAGAAGTGTACAGAGATATTTTCCCATAAACTCTCCAAGCCTGCAGCAGGCTGCAGCTCCAGGACTTCCTGAGCCCAAGGCTTGTATAGAAATACTGTATTGAATAGTCCTAGCCTAGTCAGTTACCTAGGTGAGAAATGCTCCATATCTTTGATCATTCTTTCTTTGGTGAGAACAGAGATCAGAACTGCTCACAGTATTCAAGAGGAGAGCAAACCAGGAATCTGTACAGTATTTTTTCCTCTTTCTTCATTAACTCCTACCTGTCTATTTGCTTTCTCAACTGTTGATGAGTTGATGCTTTCACCAAATTTCTTACTATAACCCAGGATCCTTTTCCTGTGGAGTGACGGTCAGTTCAGAGCCCATCACTGTGTGCATGATGTTACGAGTGCTTCCTCTGAGGCTCATTACTTACATTTATCTTGGCTGAATTTCATCTGTCATTTTATCACCTGAGGTCCTTCTGTGGTTTGCTGCCGTCGGCTTTTCCAAGCAGCTCGGTGTCACTAGCAACCCTTGCCACTTCCCCACTTGCCCCCACTTCCTCATCATTGATGAAGATGCTGAGCAGCACAGACCCCTGCAGACATCTCCACCAAAATCCCCTGGACAACCCTCCACTGCGGAGACTGACCATTCCTCTCTGGCCTTTGTGGTTTCTGTCTTTAAACAACTTAATTTTTCATGGGTCCTTACTCACCTCAAGAGCCTTCAGTGAAGGATTTTGTCAGAGCCTTTAGGAAATCCATATCTCTTATATCCATTAGATCTCTGTTGTCCACCAAATCTTTGGCTCCATCCAAGGACTGCAGTAGATTTTGAGAGTTATAATTTCTCTCGCCAAAAGCTGCACTGGCTCTTCCCCAGTACAGATATGCTTATCCTCACGTCCCACCAGTTTCACAGCACCATCACTGGGCTTACTGCTCCAGATAATCTGCCCTTGACACCTTTTATCCCCAAACTGCCTCCATGATTGCCACCTCCCATTGCACCAACACCAAGGTAACGTTAAGAGAGCACCTGCACACTACGATGAGTACGTTGCCATTTGCACCCTGGGTCCCTGCTGTACCCCTGTGCAAAAACCAGCTGGTTGTGGCAACTTCTAATTACTCCTTTTGCCAGTATGATCTGTGAGCCCTTTTTCTGGTACTTCAGCTTGAGATGCAGCCTCCGATGTCCCCCTCAGCAAAAAAGGGTCCCAGCACTGGGAACCTCCCAAGCGCCTCCATGACCCAGATGGGACACCTCATGCATCATATAGCCATTAGGATGCAAACAGGAATTACAGGAATCCATCTCTTGCTGTGGGCTGGCGTGGACACAGAGACATGTTCTGGGGTACCTCTGGCATTTTGCATCTTCTCATGCTTCTGGGGAATGGTAAGTCCTTGGCAAGACAAGTATGTCTATAGAAAGGTGTTGATGGTTTCAGAAGGGGTTATTTCAGTTTTCAGAGTATCGACTAGTTTCCAGGAAGGTGCTGGATGGATTCCCTACTGAAAGATTCATTCTCAGGATGACAGCTCAAGGGCTGGTGGTTATTTGCCAAAGACTAGGCTGTGAAGAGTGCTTTTATAAAGCTCAGAAGTGAACCCAGCCCAGTAACAGGGAATTGGGATGACTTTGAAATTCACCACCAGTGAAGTGAAATAGTTTTTTCCCTGGCAAGTCACACTTATCCTGCGGACCTCATTGCTACGGGAGACCAGAAGAGGTTAGGAAAAGGACTGGGGACAGTGAGAAGAAGGAGAAAATTAACTTTATGGAATTGTGGCTTTGTCGAGATAAAATATACCTTCTTGCCTTAAAAACACAAAAATTCAGCCTACGTTTTAACAAATTTCTAATGGGCATACAGTTCCTGAGACTCTTTTGCATTTTCCTCCAGGGATGTTATAGACTGCTTGTTTGGAACCTGGATTTTGGTATGAAGTGTGGGGTTTGGGACTGAAACTGTATAGGATGGGTTGAAACTCTGTGGGTCCAACCCTGGTTTTATTTTGCAGATCAAATCCTGTGATGGAGCTCAGATGGGCAGAAAATGCCAGTGTCAGGCCCGAGGGGCTTAACCTGTCTAGCAACACTCACATGGACTCTATACATACATAGATTTCTGTCTCTCTCCCTCGTACAGAAGGCCACCTAGGAGTCTGGACGGCTGTGTATAACCTAGCCGGGTTCTCACATTACATTTTGTTCCATGCTTTGGTATCAACTCCCCCATGGATGCTCGCTCTTTACTTTCCCATCATTGGCCCTTGCTTTGTCTCTGTATCAATTTGTGCAGGCTCCATATTAAAAACAATCCCCGTAAATCCCTTCCAGCCTTTCAGACCTTTCCAGTTGTTGCCGAGAAAAAAATTCATACGAGATGTAAATAGCTTGACCTCTTATCCAGGAAAAAAAAAAAAAAAAGCTTACGTAAGCTAAAATGTTACACGCTATTAATTTGATCTGGAGTTTTGATTTGCACCAAAAGCAATAACTACTGCTACTGCTTGAAGCCTGCAGCCTTATCTCATGCAACGAGGCTATTTCAGTGCATGTGGAAATCCAGCCATATATCAGATCGCTGCTCTGATTTACGTGAAATGGGCACCCCCGAAAAACGGATTTCTTAAAACCGAGCTGACAAGCGGAGAACGTCGTAGCTTGGGAGAACTTTTGTCAGGCAGCTGGGACTCTCATCCTGCGTGCCCGCGATCACCCCACGTTCGCCGGTCGGATGAAACTTCCATCTTCGTTGCTCGCCGCGGGTGGGAGCACCCTCCCCGCCCTCCTCCCCATCCCGCCCCCAGGACACAGCCTGCCGTTCCTCTGCACCACAAGCAACGGCGGGAGACCCGCACCGCGCCTCCCGCTCCGCGCAAAGGCCGTCGTCCACCCCCGGAACCCCTTGACTCGGACACCGCCACCGCCGGCCCCCCGCCACCGCCCGCGCTTCACTACAACTCCCGCCAGCGGCGGCGGCCCTGTTGGCGGCGGGGGGGCG